>CM076678.1:8656631-9066631 GCA_038501925.1 Xenopus petersii | reverse complement strand
GTTAGCCCTGCATTAAACCTTCTTAAAATATCTGACTTATTAACTCCTTGTTCTCTCTTGCATTATCCACATAACGAGATACCTGCCTCCTTGGCTGTAACACTACTAATGCAGTTGCCTTTCTTGCTTAAACATCGGCTTCATTCAAGGGCCAAAATGACAGCCCAGCCACTCAATGTCTGCCTAGAGATTGGCCACATGTGTATTGGGCAGGTTTAAAATTCTCATCTAGACATTGACTTCATTGGCCAGTTATTCCGTCACTCACAGCAAGTCTGTAGACTTGTCCGCTTCCCTCCTGACGTTCTGAACTGCTATACTCAATAATGTGATCTAGTTATGGACGGGTTGTACCTTACATCACTTGCTATACCTCAACTAAACCTCATCAGTTATATTAGTGCAGTCCAATATTTTCCTTATTATACTTGTATAACAATGATGTAGTTCAGAGAGGTCTATAAAGACACTGGGCATTCACTGGCCACAGTCACACTCCTTTCCCAG
The DNA here is from genome assembly GCA_038501925.1 of Xenopus petersii. Taxonomy (NCBI): domain Eukaryota; kingdom Metazoa; phylum Chordata; class Amphibia; order Anura; family Pipidae; genus Xenopus; species Xenopus petersii. The sequence continues at coordinate 9,066,124 of CM076678.1, read as the reverse complement.
AGACTATTATCCCTCTGTTACTATAGGCACCATCTCTCCCTACTATACCTGCTATCCCACAGTCACACTCCCTTCCCAGAGACCATTATACCACTGTTACTATAGGCACCATCTCTCCCTACTATACCTGCTATCCCACAGTCACACTCCCTTCCCAGAGACTATTATCTACTGTTACTATAGGCACCATCTCTCCCTACTATACCTGCTATCCCACAGTCACACTCCCTTCCCAGAGACTATTATCCCACTGTTACTATAGGCACCATCTCTCCCTACTATACCTGCTATCCCACAGCCACACTCCCTTCCCAGAGACTATTATCCACTGTTACTATAGACACCATCTCTCCCTACTATACCTGCTATCCCACAGTCACACTCCCTTCCCAGAGACTATTATCCACTGTTACTATAGACACCATCTCCCCCTACTATACCTGCTATCCCACAGTCACACTCCCTTCCCAGAGACTATTATCCACTGTTACTATAGGCACCATCTCTCCCTACTATACCTGCTATCCCACAGTCACACTCCCTTCCCAGAGACCATTATACCACTGTTACTATAGGCACCATCTCTCCCTACTATACCTGCTATCCCACAGTCACACTCCCTTCCCAGAGACTATTATCCACTGTTACTATAGGCACCATCTCTCCCTACTATACCTGCTATTCCACAGTCACACTCCCTTCCCAGAGACTATTATCCCACTGCTACTATAGGCACCATCTCTCCCTACTATACCTGCTATCCCACAGTCACACTCCCTTCCCAGAGACTATTATCCCACTGTTACTATAGGCACCATCTCTCCCTACTATACCTGCTATCCCACAGTCACACTCCCTTCCCAGAGACCATTATACCACTGTTACTATAGACACAATCTCTCCCTACTATACCTGCTATCCCACAGTCACACTCCCTTCCCAGAGACTATTATCCCACTGTTACTATAGGCACCATCTCTCCCTACTGTACCTGCTATCCCACAGTCACACTCCCTTCCCAGAAACTATTATCCCACTGTTACTATAGACACCAACTCTCCCTACTATACCTGCTATCCCACAGTCACACTCCCTTCCCAGAGACTATTATCCCACTGTTACTATAGGCACCATCTCTCCCTACTATACCTGCTATCCCACAGTCACACTCCCTTCCCAGAGACTATTATCCCACTGCTACTATAGGCACCATCTCTCACCAATAGTCTTGATGTCCCAACACGGTCACACACTATTTAGACAAGTTTCCAACAGATTCAAAAGTTCATTGCTAGTTTACCATGGAATTTCCCCAGTCTCAAACAACCATCTTCTACTGTATTAACCCCTATAACCATACGACACAGTGTTAGGAAGGTTCCAGCATGCTGTAGGTGTTCATTGTGGTTTTCAGAACCTGCTGTAGAAGATGCACAGGGACTCCTGCTTGAAATGTGTCAGGGCTTATTCAGAGAAAAATGTTTATAAACCACATGTAATTCCCAAAACAGGTGTAAAAATGTTAACCCATAGTAACCAATAAGATTATTTGCTTTTGTTCGTGCAGAAGAGTGAAACTGCTGATTGATTGATTGAGTCTAGGTTAGCACTCAAGAATCACATTTACACCAACACCAGCTTTATTAATTCTGACTTGGAATAATGCTTGGTCGGTACTGAATGCTTGCATTATCTATCCGTTATTATGGGAAGGGATCAGACGTAGCGCTTATAGTTGCTTCAGGGTCGATTGCCATGAAAATATGTACGTTGGGTTAATCCATTTTACTGGGAGTATATGTGGCTTATTCATTATCCTGTTTAAGTGGCTTCACCGCAGCTCTGAGTTAATGATATTTGATGTTACCCAGAAGCAAATAACACAGTGCAAATAAGCCGCCCCCCTGGGGGCACAGGGCAGTGGTTGTGCATCAGATTTGCCCTCCTCTCAGCTCCCGAGCAAAGGGCACTTTGTTGTGCAGAAGATTCAGTGTACAGGAAACGCACAAAACAAATCAGCTTCCTGTTCATTCTTTTCAGAGCAGAAGAACCTTTAACCTGTGTCCTTTTTGGCTGTTCTGGGCAGGGGTCCAGAATGATTTTAGGAAAGAGGCCGGGAACATCCCGGTTAGGGGCACAGTGTATTGCTCTGAGCCCGGGGAGCTTATAACCGAGCCAAGGAACGACAGGGCCTGCACAAATATGCTGCAGGCATTTCTGAGCCATAAGGTTAAAGAGCATACTAATCCACTATGGCCCATAGCACAATGTTTCAGTCTTGGGCTTTAGTGGCTAAACTCCCCATTCATTCATTTACATCCGTTTACCATTGCCTGGGAATCTGATGGCTGATATGCCACCACATTGCTTTACCTAATCTCACCAACTCCTTCTCTTACTACATGCAGGATTTGACCTATAAACATCTCTCTTCCAGCGGTTGTGCTTAAAATACACGGCTGGTTCATATATACGCAATTGGAGACAGAAGGTAAAGTGTACGGATGCACCAAATGCAGGATTCTGTTTGGGAATCGGCCAGGATTCTGCCTTTTTTAGCAGGATTTGGGCGAATCCTTCTGCCCGGCCTAACCAAATCCTAATTTGTATATGCAAATTATGGGAGGGAAATTGCGTGATTTTTTGTCACAAAACAAAGAAAGAAAGAGATATGTTTTTCCCCTTCCCATCCCAAATTTGCATATGCAAATTAGGATTCGGTTTGGTAATCGGACGTATCTTTTGCGAAGGATTCAGGGCTTCGGCCAAACCTTTTGCAAAGGGTTCGGCCAAATCTTTCGTGAAGGATTCGGGGGTTCGGCCAAATCCAAAATAGTGGATTTGGTGCATCCCTAATAAAGTGGCACAGTATGAAAAAGGTGCTTGCGGGTGTCCAGTTTGCTCACGACTGACTTTCATTTCTTCAGGCAGTGTGCCATTTCATTGTACAAATCACTGCAGTGTTCACAAAGGTTCCCAATGCTACTGTACTGGCTGCAAACATTTTAATTGTGTATGTCCTGAAACCACCCACAAACCTTAAGACCCTACGCTATTATTTGCCCTCTTTTCAACTTTCAGAATGAGTCTATCCTTGCACTGACCAACACTCTCCTGATAGACATTAGGCTGCACCATTGTTGCTTAATGTAAAGGTGTCCATACATTGGCACCTATAAATGGATATCCCTTTTCCTCGTTATACACAATCTTACATTTTATCTGTGGTTTTGTCTTATAATTCCCAATATATGGACGATGGTGGTGCAGTCCCAAGGGCTTTTGGACCTGAGGTGGCCCTATAGTAGTGATCCCCAACCAGTAGCTCGTGAGTAACATGTTGCTCTCCAAACCCTTGGATCTTGATCCCAGTGGCCTCAAAGCAGGACCTTTTTTTTTTTTTTTTTTTTTTTTTTTTTGAATTCCTGGCTTGGAGGCAAGTTTTGGTTGAAAAAAAACCAGGTGCACTGCCAAACAGAGCCTCAATGAATGTCGACAATCCACATAGGGGCTTATTTGTCATGCTAGTGTTGCTCCCCAACTTCTTTAACTTCTTGATTTTTGCTCCCGGGTTCAAAAGGTTGGGGATCCCTGCCCTATAGCTAAAAAGTTAGTTTTTCCAAAGAGTGGGAAAAAAAAAACCCGGTGTACAATCAAAATGCATGAGTTGAGAGATTTGGGTGCATAGCGGGTTGAATTTAATAATGGAAGATTTTTGGGGCAAAAGTTTGAGATGGTAACCATGAAGAGAAAATTAGACATGGGCCTCTGGTTGTTCTTTTATCCACCCATATGATGTTATACTGAATGCTGATCAGCTCAGCTTGATGTGCCCATCATTAGTCTTCTATAGCCACTACTAACCTGCTACTCAAGAGACTACGTAGGCCTCAAGAGACTAATGTCTGTACATGTTCACTTGATGCATTTACATATGACTACATAAAGAGGAGTGTGGGCATGGCCCTATACCTAATACATTGGCCTGATCTAATTGACGTAATTGGTGACTCAGTCATACCTTGCCTACACCTGGGGGCATGAAATTGTTCAACGCCACTGTGATGTTCCATGGGCCGTACCTTACCTGCACATTCCAGGCCCTAATGTCTCACTGTGCAGTCCATAAAATAGACACTTCTATTACTACTGCCCTTTATCACCTTGCATGTGGTCACAGGGCACCCTGTTGTGCGGCATGCCCTTTCCTCAGCCTCTCCTCATATTCCGTCTCTAACTGCGTAGCTACCAGGGGCGGGGGGTTCTGCCCTGATTAACAGATGAAAAGAAGCTAATTAATTCCGAATACAAAGGACAATTCTACACCTACATCAAAGGGGATCGTGCTGACACTTTGGGGAGGGGGGTGTATTTAACCCTTATTTTGCAGTTATAGCCTCTGGAAACTCCACATGTTCATTCCTTTCCTGGGAAACTCTTTTTTTTCCCCCCCACTGCTGAATGATATGCAGAATATTGGTCTATTTTGGGTGGCTCGCTTCAGGAAATGTATATATTATTTAGGCTGCTGCCTCACAATATCTAATTGGAATTGTCATTTTAACACCATGGTTTTTACACCAACAGCCTACTCAAGTGCCCCGCGGTGTCTCTCTCTAGTTGAGGTATCCAACCAAAGGAGAAGAACGGCAGACACTCGCAGGTCTCACAAACAGGCTTGTAAACAAACGGAAAACTTTATTTAAGAGCAAAAATAAATCAATACATAGCCTTACTCGTTTTGTCATAGGCTCTCTCTTGTTGAGACCCCAATGGATACTTTTTTTAAAAAACATTTCCGCAGGAAAATTGGGGCTGCCCCCATGAAATCTTGCCTTACCCCAACGCCACGTCGGTGCAGCGTGGTTGTTGCCACAGGGAAAGCCCGCCGTCGGTCTAGTGTCGGTCTACCATCCTCTTCCCTGTCCATTCAACGACGAACCTCTATCAATCCGGCACAACCAGTTCCTCTTAGCGTTGGGGCACCAGCTCGAATTGCAAAAAGAAATGGGCGCCGGAGATCAAGTACAACCACTCCAGGACTAAGTCCCCGTTTTGCAGTGCGGAAGAAGCATGGTGGGAGACTACACAGCATTGACCACCAACTTATTGGCCCGTCTATGCTGCTGGCCAGCCTAATCCCTATTAAGAAAGATACAGAGAGAAAAAACGAGAGTTCTGAGGATGAAGAGTTAATAGACACATCCGATGAGGGAGTCGATCTGGAAAATCCCGCCCCCGAGGATGTAGGAGCGACCAGTTCTGGGAATGGATCAAACCTAGAACCTTGCTCTATTGATCATCATAACTTGTAGGTACTAAGGAAAGAATAGATTGATAGGGGGGCATGTTACGCTTAAGGTACTGAAAGCTATCAATAGATTATCCACAATGGTGCAAGCTAGAACACTATATTTATTCTGTAGAATACATGAGTAAAAAGCTCTATAAACTGTTTTTTTTAGTATAGCAGCTGCCATATTAGCTTGGTGTGACATCACTTCTGCCCGAGTCTCTTCCTGCTCACTCTGAGCTCAGACCCCAGCAGGGAGGAGGGAGGGAGAGGAGCAAACTGAGCATGCTCAAGCCCTAGCCCTGGAGGTTTAATCTGAAGACAGAAGCCCATGTGTACACAATAAAAGGAAAATAATGTTGTGTTTCTTTTGACTCAGATCCGCATTACTTTGAGGGTTTACTGGTGTATTTATATAAACCTTTCTGATAAAGCTTACTTACTTTTAACCTTTCCTTCTCCTTTAATGGCTAGGCTGCATCAGATGACATGAGTGTATTTTGGCAGGTGTATTCAGCTACATTTCCTGGTATAATTGATCATGATGGAGTTAAAAATGTTTTATTTTTTTTTTTAAAAAAAAAGCATAGTCTGACGCGTTTTACCCTAGAACCCCATGCACAGCAGTGCTCTCTGGAGGTAGGTATATCTTTGCTGCCAACCCAGAAGCTCTTCAGCCAAGACCGCCAAGTGTTCTGTGAGTTGTAGACTCCGCTACAGAGCCACGAGTTTCAAACGACTATTTTATACAAATGTAATTGAGGCTAAACAGCCCAGTGTCTGCTCAGAACAGGAGTGCATTTCATTTGCAGAACAGAGATTCTCTGAATGTAACTCAGATAATAGCATCTGTTGTGAGTTAATGAAGAATAATCTGCTCTTTGTTCAATACTCCAGAATAATCTCCAGTTAAAAGGAGAGCTAAAGCCCTAAAAATGAATCCAGCTACAAACGCTGTATTTTTTTTTTATATTGCACATACTATATCAACCTAGAGGTTCGGCAGCCCTATAACAGTAATGATACAGGCCTTTAAAGTTGATTCTAGCGATTCCCCATCTTGCATCTTGTTAGGCATTTTTAGTGTGTCGGTGGCACTGCACATGCTCAGTGGGCTCTAAGCTTAGGGAGCGTGGGAAATCATCAAGCAGAAAGTGAGTTTCATCTGCAATAGAAGCTGATGCTACAGGGGTGATTATTATATTCTGATGCAGACTGCACTGATTTCTGAGCTGCCATGTAATGTGACTCTGAATGAATTATTAATCGGCCTTGTATTGTGACTATGTTGTGTAGATAAACTGTATATTGTGAGTCGGTCCCTAAGCTCAGTATGTGACAGCAGCACAGAGCATGTGCAGTGAATCAGCAGAAAGAAGATGGGGAGTTAATGGGGGCAGATTTAAAGGTACAGATCATCCCTTCCAAAGGGCTGTGGTCGCCTCGGGCTGGTACAGAAAACCAAAACATAATGCGCAGCGTTTTTATCCTACTTCTTTGTTAAGATTTAGTTCTTTTACAAAGGACTGATTGTTTTTTATACTCTCTCTTCCTCCTTTGAAACCACAGATTATTGTCCCTAAATAAGGAGCCCTTAGTATAGGGCGATAAGCAGGGGAGGAGGGGGGTACGGCAGAATTTCCTCTTTTTAACCACACTGTGCCTATACAGAGCAAATAAAACCATTTTCCCGTTGCAATGTTTAGTGCAGCAAATGACACATTTCAAAGGGGAACTACTATTGCGAAAATGAAAATTTAACATAAGCTTCAGCATACTGAAATAAATACTGAAACGTAATTACAATCAATTAAAAATGCTGCATCATTTCTGAAATAATCAAGTTTATATTCACTATCCCTTTCTCAGCATCTGTTTCTCTTCATTCTCACTTCATGCAGCAGTTGGGTGTCAGATATTCATTGACAGTTAGATCCAATATATCTTATGGGGGGGGGGGCTTCCTTTCCTAGTAGATGTATTAGAGCTCACTCAAATAACTGATTCCAGTACAAACAAAATCTAACAAAATAACTGCACAAATTCTGCATGTAGAGAGACATGATGTCTGGTGAGTTTAATAGTTTATACATCTTCTAGGCAAAAGGAGCCCCCCTGAAAGATATATTGGATCTAACTGTCAATCAATATCTGACACCCAACTGCTGCATGAAGACAGAATGAAGAGAAACAGATGCTGAGAGAGGAATAGTGACGATGAACTTGATTATTTCAGAAATGATGCAGAATTTTTAATTGATTGTAATTACAAAGTTTCAGTATTTATTTCAGTATGCTGAAGCTTATGTTAAATTTTCGCAATAGTAGTTCCCCCTTGAAATGTGTCATTTGCTGCACTAAACATTGCAACGGGAAAATGGTTTTATTTAGTCTCATTTATTTCCGGGTTCAGCAGGAACCACGCAAGGACTTAAAGAACCAAAGCTTCACTAAAGAAGTAGTTAGAAATGTTGTACATTATATTTTGTGCTTCTGTACCAGCCCAAGGCAACCACAGCCCTTTAGCAGTAAAGATCTGTGTCTCCAAAGATGCCCCAGTAGCTCCTCATCTTCTTTTCTGCTGATTCACTGCACATGCTCTGTGCTGCTGTTACTTACTGAGCTTAGGAACCCACTCACAATATACAGTACACATAGAATAGAAATGTCACAATATAAGGCTGATTAGTAATTAATACACATAATAACTACATGGCAGCACAGAAACCAGTGCAATTAGCATCAGAATTTAATAATCAGCAAACCTGTAGCATTAGCTTATATTACAGCCAGGGAAGCTGATTTTCTGCTGGATAATTAGTGACGAGCCCTAAGCTTAGCTTCTCAACAGCCAATCAGAGCCCACTGAGCATGTGAGTGTCACAGACACTTTCCAAGATGGTGACCCCCTGTGACAAGTTTGAAGTCCTGGATCATTGCTGCTATTGACAAGCTGAAACTTTAGCCTCGTGCAATAAGTTCACTATATAAAATATGGTATATTTTGCCATGTTAATTTTTAGGGATTAGTTCTCCTTTAAGGCTGAATGTCAGTGCTGTGGCTGTAGCTGTTCTTGGCCTTTTCGGCTAATGGGCTAAAGTGAATATTTCCATTCTCCAGCCTCATCCCCCTGGCATGTGGCAGGCAGAAAGCCGTGGCTGCTTAATTTATTTTGGCTGGGGTTTGGCTTTCTCTCCTGGCAGCTTTTCTCGGGCACCTGTGTTATATCCAGTATGGGGGATGGAGTCCCTAAGCGCCGGCCCGTTGCCCATTACTTGTCTCGCGTATCTCTGAATAACTTTCCTGAGGCTCACGTTTCTCCCATTGCTCCCGGGTACATTTCAGAGAAAGGAATCTTTTAACAACAGCGAGTATTCTCTTCCTCTTAGGTTCCGTATCTCTTGTGCTGATCAGGTCCTGATGGCTCTTTCTATTTGGGCTGAACCATTATTACAAAAAAAAAAATGAATGCCTTCCTCCGCTCGTGAGCCAATATTGCCCAGGGTGGTAGTGCCAATGTTCCCCATTGGTACATTGGCACTACCATATGTGGAGCGCTAGACCAGAGTTTAAAGGAGAAGGAAAGCTACCGATGCAGTTTATTGCCAATAGATTAGCCACAATAGTGCAAGCTCTAACATTATATTGTGTTCCTGCAGAACAAATAGTACAATAAAGCACAAATTTGAATGTCAGGAAGGCTATAAACATCATGAAATTGATCACTGGACCTCTCCCATTGACTTATACAGTAATCCGGCAGGTTTTAGGTGGGGAAAAGTCGAGTTCTTAAAGGGCCAGAGCATGATAAATCTCGAAAGTTGAATTTGAATTAAAACATGAATCGAGTTTGGATAATTCACAAAAAAAAAAAAAAATAGAATTTTCACTTCGACCCTTAATAAATCTGCCCCTCAATATGTATTGGAAAGTAGTCTATGATTTTTTTTTCCATTGGGCAAAACGCTGTCTTCAGTATTACTTCCACTTTAAGCGTTGACTTGCTTGCAACATTCAGCCTATCCCCTTGTGTCTTTTCAGAAAAGCCATTGCCAAATCCGGAGCCCAGCACCTGGTGGCTACCCCCAGTGTCCTGCCCAGTGAGCCCGATACCCAAGTGCGGAACACAGTAGACTGGAGCGTAAGTATTGATTCTGCAGTTGGCACATTATACACTATAAATGGTCAGTCATTACGGTATATAATGTGTATTAAAGTGGGTAGGCCATTATTCTCATCAGCTGTGGGCATTATGCCTGGCACATTGAAATAACTAAATTTCCCCTTGCACTCTACTCATTATCAGCATCATCATCATCATCACCTTCTTTTCCTATCTGGCACCCACCCAGGGTGATTGACACTCTTCTGAGCCCTATCAACCATTGGTAGGACTCCATTTGTATGGCTAGACTCCTCCTCTTACCTGGTGTATGAACGTAGGTTATACCCACATAAAGCTTTTGCTATCTGCATATTTATATTCTTTAAAACGGAACTCGGCCCAAAACGCTTTTTAGGGTTTTTTTGTCTATTAAACAAATTTAAAAAAAAATAATAATTTTTTAATAATGTTGGAACCTGCCACATTGGTTACTGTTATTTGTATATTTGAAAATCAGAAAAATTGTAGATGTTAAAGGGATTCTGTTATGATTTTTATTTTTCTAAATAACACTGTTTACACTGTAAATTACACTGTAAATAATTCACTCTACAATATAAAATTTAATTCCTGAACCTGCAAGTGCGTTTTTTAGTTGTAATATTGGTGTGTAGGTGCATCTCAGGTCATTTTGCCTGGTCATGTGCTTTCAGAAAGAGCCAGCACTTTAGGATGGAACTGCTTTCTGGCAGGCTGTTGTTTCTCCTACTCAGTGTAACTGAATGTGTTTCAGTGGGACCAGGATTTTACTATTGAGTGTTGTTCTTAGATCTAGCTGTTATCTTGTGTTAGGGAATTTTGTTTATTGATAAAATACTATAACAAAGTAACAAATCAATATAAAATTAACATTACACAGGGCACAGAATAATAAACTTAAAAATAACAAATCAAATAATCAATCTGTAACTTTCAGAGATTTAGCTGCTGATGTTCTCTGTTCTCCTGATCTTTCTTCCTGAGCCCCACTCATTCCTGGGCATCCCTCTTCTAGGAAGACACTTTGCCCTTCACTTGAAACCTCCAGCTTTCCCTTCCTTTTCTTCCCAGAATCCTCTTCCAGCCTCCTGAGACCTGTTGTTTTACAGGGGAGTCTAAAGTACCCCCCAACTGCCCATCACCATTTCTTTCCTTCTCAGAATCCCAGAGAAGTTTATCAGAGCACAAGTCACATGACTGGGGGCAGCTGGGAAACTGATATGTCTAGCCCAATGTCAGATTTCAAAATTGAATATAAAAAAATCAATTTGCGCTTTTCAGAAATGGATTTCAGTGCAGAATTCTGCTGGAGCAGCACTATTAACTGATGCATTAAGAAAATGTTTTTTCCGATGACCGTATCCCTTTAAATGCAATAATAATGTCCCTTTTAATTGAAATTCCCTTTAGGACTCTGTGGTATACGGGGACCACCTTTGGTTTGAAACAAACGTATCTGGAGATTTTTGCTACCTGGGAGAACAAAACTGCACCTCCAAGGTAAGTGCCTATTTTTAGAATCCTGATCCCACGACATCTTTTCACCCAGAATAGTCATTTACAGACCAGTGATGGTCGAATCTGACCCGTTTCGCCGAAAATTCGCCAAAATGCATTGAAGTCTATGGGCGCCATTTTTTTGATGTGCGGCTATTCTTTTCACCCATTGGAGTCATTTTCACGGCGAAAACTTGCCGAAAAATTTTGCTCATCACTTGTTATATCAAATCCATTTTTTGTCTCCCTCTTGTGGGCACACGAGAGAATGGCATGACTATTTTGACATGTAAGAACCCAAATCAATGACATGATTGCTCTGTCTTGGCTAATAAAGAGTAGCTGGGGAGATGCCCTGCTATATATAACAGCTGTGTGCAATGCTTGGATGGCTTCCACCGTTTAATAACGTCAGTATTCTGCCTTGTGCCTTGAAGGCATACATGCTACTGCAGCTCACTGGATACACACAATGTAAAAGGCAGCCATGGAACATTGTCCTAGAACATTGTTTTGTGATGAAATATATCCCCAAGTCTTTCTAAAGAGACTAGACAATGATGAGCATTGTTTCTTGGCTCCACACGATTGTGAGTGGGATGCAGCGATTCAGTAGCACTGCCATAGGCATAACCCAAGTATACTTTAATATATTGTTCCATTGTATACTGAAAGCTTTTAGTCCCTCACCCACAGGTTGTGCTTCCAACTGTAGGAATTTTACAGTCTCCGCACATTGTTTGGTTTTCACATACACTCGTATAAGGGAATACCTAAGAATAGGACACTATAACATACTTTATATCCTTGTAAGTGTATTCGTTCACCTTTAAGGTCGTTTTTAGTATGTTATAGAATGGTTTATTTTTTTATAGTTTTATGGTTATTTGCCTTTTCCTTCCTATTCTTACTATTTGCAGCTTTCAAATGGGCGTCGCTGACCCCTTCTGAAAAGCAAATGCTCTGTAAGGCGACAAATTTATTGTTAATGTTAATTTTTATTACTCCTTTTTCTATTCAGGCCCTCTCCTATTCATATTGCAGTCTCTTATTCAAGGCATGGTTGCTAGAATACTTTGGACCCTAGCTACCAGATTGCTAAAAATGCTAATTAAAGAACTGCTGAATGAAAAGCTAACTAACTCAAAAACCTTAAATAATAAAAAATGAAAACAAATTGCAAATTGTCTCAGAATATCACTCTCTACATTATACTGAAAGTTATCTCAAAGGTGAACAACCCCTAAAAGTATTTAACCAAGAACACTATATACACTATATATCTGATGACGACCCCGTTCGGGTTAAAACGCATAGAAGTGAACGTGGAATAAACTTTTTTCAAGTTGAATTATTGTAAAGAGCTGTGAGTGCTTTTGTCCATTGGATATATATATATATATATATATATAATATATATATATATTTATTTATTACAAAACCACGTGAAGCTGGAACTCTCGATAAAATACAGTAAGTTGCCTGGGTGCACGATCAAAAAACTTCTCCATACAGTCGCAAAAAAGGATTAGCACTACTCAGGTCTTAAAAATTAATCAAAATGTATTCAATAAAATAGCAGCAGACTGACGTTTCGGCTGACTCCTCAGCCTTTCTCTAAGTACCAAAGTCAATACCGAACATGTCTTTTAACAATACTATATAATATATATAGCATTGAGTGCCGGCACACCAAGAAATATCAACCAAAACAACAGAAAAAAAATCAATCTATATAAAGGTTTATTTATTCCAACGTTTCAGTTTCATGTTGGAACCTTCCAACATGGAACCGAACCGAAACCTTTATTTAGACCTTTGTTTTGGTTGATATTTCTTGGTGTGCCGGCACTCGATGCTATACAGATCGTTTCATATAGACTGGCACCCAGAGGTTTCTCCTTACTTATGATTGTGCGTTCCACCGACGCTTGATATATATAATATATATATATATATATATATATATATATATATATATATATATATATATATATATATATATATATATATATATATATATATATATATATATATATATATATATAGTCAAATACAAGAGTCCTCTGCACTCAACCCATTATCAATATATTTAAGACAGAGACATTTTGTGCATACTGCTACTGAAAAATGCCTTACCCTTTAAACAAAACAGGGATTGTTTGTCCATATATTGCAATATATTTAAGCTGGCCAACTACGTCACACTCATCCCATATCTGGCCAGTCCTATGCTTAATTTTATCTGATTCATTAAGAATTCTATTGCTTCATTATACAAAGGGACTAGGTTTTACCTGCAACTTACTTGCTGCTTTCAAAGTAAACCCCCATACTTGGCTGCCCTTTTATTAGACACCAGTGGGATCACCTGACTATAGCTGGGAAGGGTGGGAGCTACAACATGGAGCTGGTCACTGCTCCTGTATAACTATAACAAACAAGGGAAAGTTGTGCTCACCACTATTTTTTAAAACCATTAGGCGGGGGTGCAATGAGGGTGTGACCACAAAATACATATAGTCAAATACAAGAGTCCTCTGCACTCAACCCATTATCAATATATTTAAGACAGAGACATTTTGTGCATACTGCTACTGAAAAATGCCTTACCCTTTAAACAAAACAGGGATTGTTTGTCCATATATTGCAATATATTTAAGCTGGCCAACTACGTCAAAGTCATCCCATATCTGGCCAGTCCTATGCTCAATTTTATCTGATTCATTAAGAATTCTATTTCTATTCTATTACCGTATATACTCGCGTATAAGCCGAGTTTTTCAGCACCCAAAATGTGCTGAAAAACTCGACCTCGGCTTATACGCGGGTCAGCTAAATCCCTGCACATACCGTAGCCAATCCCTCACCGGCCGCAGATACGAGGCTCCTTCCGCGGCCCCAACACACCTCCCTCTCCCATAGCGCATCAGGACTGTCTGTGACTGACTGTCACGATCGCCGCCCGGAGCAGGTCCAGGAGCTCCGAGCGGCGCGTCCTTCCCTGCCGGCGTCGCTCCCAAAATGGCGGCACCGCTACCCACGTGGCGGCCATGGGCGCCGCCATTTTGGGAGTGACGCCGGCAGGGAAGGACGCGCCGCCCGGAGCTCCTGGACCTGCTCCGGGCGGCGATCGTGACAGTCGGTACGGTACCTTTTTTCTGCTTTTGCTAGGTGCAGCGCCTCATTGATCTTCTGAGCAGCCATGACAGGTGGGAGGTCACAGGGAAAACAAGTGGCAATTGTCCAGCTAATAGTTCTGACTCTTTTAAATCGTTTTAGATAGATTTCTATGCCATAAAACATGATTACACATTTACACATTCACATTTTGAAATCTGACATGGGGCCCCTAGGCTTATACACGAGTCAATAAATTTTTCCAGTTTTCTTAGGTAAATTAGGTACCTCGGCTTATACACGGGTCGGCTTATACACGAGTATATACGGTATATATATATATATATATATATATATATATATATATATATATATATATATATATATATATATATAAATACACAAAAGCCATGAATATCTTGAAAATTATATCCTTAGAAATGGTGACTAGTGATGTCATCAGTTAAACGGTAAGCTGTGATGTCATTTTCTGTCACATAACTCATAAACTTGTCTATTATTATATGATTATTACAATAAAGTACTACTTGCTGAAAAATATGAGGATATTAGAAGTCGCTTCGGAGTTCCATGACCCGTATAAAAGCATGGTCATGTAACTCCTCGGTGACTATATATATACAGTCCTGGCATTTAAATTGCCTAGTGTGTGGCTTATAGCCATGTGACCGTCCCTGTATACGGTTACACAATGAATGGCAGAAGGGACAGCAGCAGGCACTTAATGGGTTTAAACTGCCATCCATCGTCTCTCTCTAGAATAGCATTAATCCTCTCTGCCCTGTACTAAAACCCTCTCTCTTCTTTAAATAGCAAAAGTCGGCTACTCGCAGAAAGTGCGCAGCGTGTAAGATTGTGGTCCATACGCCGTGCATCGAGCAGCTGGAAAAGGTGAGAAAAGAAGCCTGTTTAACCCAACAAGACTTTCAGAAGTCTATTCTACTCTCCACTTCTTTTTTGTTTAGTGTTAAAGGACCAGTAGCAAACAATTCTAAACAAAAAAAAAAAACATGTTTTTTATATATAGCACAATGTTTCCAAACACGAATCTGCCCCGTTTCCCTTTGCCAAGAAAATTTGCCAAACTGCTGAAAAATTTCACAAAACGCATTAAAGTTTATGGACAACTATTTTGTCGCTGTAACAAGTGGGTGTTTTTTCCTCAAGTTTTGTCTCACTCCAAATGCACTGAAGTGAATCTGCATTTTTTTTTTCCTTGTGTTTCTTTTTCTGTACCAAAAATTTTTTGTGGCAAAGTTTCATGAAAAAAATCTGTTGACGGTTGAATTTTGCAGTGAATTCACTTGTGGTGAAAACATTTGCTCATCGCTAATATTGAACTGTTGTGTTTTCAATGAAGAGGAACAAAAGAATAACGTCACCAATAGAGACTTTAAGAGCTGACATTCTGTTTGTTTTAAATGGCAATATTTGGGCAAAGAGCACTCCAGAATGCTTTATGATCACGCTAACCTTGCAACCAACCTTTGTAGTAATTTTGGCCTCACCAGTCATTTAAAGGACAAGGAAAGTAAAATTTTTGTGGGGTTATATATTGGGCATCCCCCAGTGAATTAAATAGGGATGCACCGAATCCAGGATTCGGTTCGGGATTCGGCCGGGATTCGGCCTTTTTCAGCAGGATTCGGATTCGGCCGAATCCTTCTGCCCAGCCAAACCGAATCCGAACACTAATTTGCATATGCAAATTAGGGGCGGGGAGGGAAATCATGTGACTTTTTGTTCAGAAAACAAGGAAGTAAAAACAGTTTTCCCCTTCCCACCCCTAATTTGCATATGCAAATTAGGGTTCGGATTCGGTTCGGTATTCGGCCGAATCTTTAGCGAAGGATTCAGGGGTTCGGCCGAATCCAAAAAAGTGGATTCGGTGCATTCCTAGAATTAAAACACACAAATCTGCCAACTTGAGGATGTATTTTTGTTTCCTGTTAAACCCATGCCTCAGGTCTGCTGAATTAAACCTCCTAAGGGCAGAGACGCACTGCAGTTCTGGGAAATTAATCGCCGGCGACAAATCTCCTCAAACTGCCTTCCCGCCGGCTAGAATGAAAATCGCCGGCAGGATTGCACTCGGAGTGCTTCGTTTTCCGAATTCAGCCGAGGACGGGCGACTACGAAACGCTCCGAGTGCCATCCCGCCGGCTGATTTTCATTCTAGCCGGCGGGGAGATAGTTTGGGGAGATTAGTCGCCCCAAAGAGGAGGTTTGGCGCCGGGCGACTAATCTCCCCGTATTGCAGCATGTGTCTCTGCCCTAAGTGGAAGCTTTCCTAGACACTCCTCTGGTTTCTGTTTGTTGGCAAGAACTGCAAATGCATATTTACATGTATAATGGCAGATTAGTGCTGGGGTGTGCAGATTAATGCATTTAAGCAGCAACATTTCAGATACTCTAAAGTCTTATCCAGGTGGGAGGCAGTGATTGCTTGATTAGCTCTCGAAAGGGTGAAACACATATTTTCTTTTAATCAGCCTATAGACCGTGCCTGACACGTGGGAATCAATCTCGCAACCCATACCCAAAAATAGAAATAATGCTGCTGACGTGCACACAAGTTACCATATTAATTATGTCAGCCCAATTAAGAAGATACTTATTTTGATACCTTATAAATGCGTATTTTTCAATCTGCAGATAAACTTCCGGTGTAAGCCCTCGTTTAGAGAATCTGGTTCTCGCAATATTCGGGAGGTGAGTACCTCATCTTACGTTGTGGTTCTTCCATCAAGCCCAAAATTCAGAGGGCCAAAGATTACTGTTGTGGCTGCTGCACAAAACTACTTGCATCAGCAGGGAATTCTGCGAGATAAAATAACAAAAATTACTGAGCAAAGATAATTGGCTATATTAGAAGGTGTCACTACTTCAATTACCATAATAAGTATCTTATTATCTGGCTTCTGGGGGATAAAGTCCTATTGTGTTTATGTTTTATAAAATGCTTTCTCTGATTTAAACCTATGAATGAAAGTGAATCTAGCAGGATTTCAAAAGCTTCCTCCAACCCATTTGTTTTCAAGCTTGAGAGGGCATCTGCTTTGGGCTTCCAACACTCTTGGGGGGCAAAAATTTGCTAAACAATGAAACTTATATAACGTTTCTCTTTCTCTCTCGTGATTTCGATGTGACGTCTTAAAAATAATTGGGGTACAATTGTTTGGCCAGCTGATAAGATCAGGCCGGAGTTGCGGTAACCCCCAGTCAGATTGCATCTTCTATTGATTAGCCCCAATGGGACACTTTTCTGGGAACTATATATTTATATTTTTCTCCAGTACTGATGATAAATAAGTGAGGGCAATACAGATGCAAATTACCAGGTGCTTTGCACGACATCAGGAGACCTGCACGAAAGTTCGTTAAATGTTATTCTGGCCTTTTATTTCATTTTCCCCTTTCTGCTTCCTTGACAGCCTGTAATTGTTCGGCATCATTGGGTTCACCGGAGGCGACAAGCGGGAAAATGTCGACAGTGTGGGAAGGTGAGTGATGTTCATCTTGGCATATCTATAAACCCCTACGCCTTTTAGATGTCTCGCTTTGGGGCTGTATATATATTGTCTTATATAATGACACTAACACACAGGAACCGAGTAGGCCTCAGCCAAGGACAACTCCCAGCAACTCTTTCTTGCTTCCATCTTACGCCTATGTAACGCCTATAATGTTTTGCTCTTAAATGTAATTTTTTTTGTAGTAGTTCCACTTTAATATAGGCTTTATCTCATGGAAATTAAATCCTTCACCCTGCAGACTATCTTCATTCTCTCCATGCGGGTCACATTTTAATCGACAGGTAGGTCGAACGCATCTTTTAGGTGGAGGCTTCCTTTCCTAACAGATGTGTTGGCGTTAACTCAAATAACCGACTCCAGCACAAACCATATAACTCACTCTGATATGGATCCTTGGATTGGTTATTTTGAAGAGATCACCCCAAAGGCTGTATTTGAGCTACCTGGCAATTAAAATGAGGCTCCAACTCCTGCATGAAGAAGGAATAAGATGAGACATATTGATGAGAGATGGAAGCTTAAATTTTTTCAGAAACCGTACAGAATTTCTAATCGAGTGTTTTTTTTAGAAAGTTATTATTTTAAATAGATATATTATATTTTATTTTTATTTTCAGCATAGTTGCCATAAATCTTTTGCGTTTGGGCTTAGAATGTACAGTTTTTTGGAGGGCTCTAGGAGGCTCAGTCTGACACTGTTTTTTAACAGTTGTCTTATTTTCTTGTTTTAGGGGTTCCAGCAAAAATTTGCCTTTCACAGCAAAGAGATTGTTGCAATCAGCTGCTCGTGGTGCAAACAGGCTGTGAGTTGACTTGGGAATTCGCATCAGTCTCTGGTTTTCTCTCTGTTGATTTTATATTTGTAGGGTTTGTCCCCCTCCAACGGAAAATGTCCTAAAAAGCCTACTTTTGTTTTCCTTCCCCTCTCAATTTTAGTATCACAGCAAAGTGTCTTGCTTCATGTTTCACCATATAGAAGAACCTTGCTCTTTAGGGGTTCACGCTGCTGTCATTGTGCCCCCCACATGGATTATTCGTGTGCGTCGGCCACAGGTAGGCCGAGTTAAATTCTCCATAGCCCAGATCTGTATGTGTTTCCTTTCTATTTTATTATTGCTCTTCTTCCTTTCAGAGTTCCCTCAAGTCCAGTAAGAAGAAAAAGAGACCGTCGTTTAAAAGGAAACTCAGCAAGAAAGCATCTGAGGTGAATGTAAAGGCCATGTTTAATACATTATTAATCCAGATGGCCTACTGGAAACAGCGATGGGGCTGTAACACTAGGATGGAGCATAAAAAGGAGGCTAATAATGGATTGTTACTTTCCCATAGGATCCCAGGCAGCGACCGTTTATCATCAGACCAGCACCATGTCACCTAATGAAACCTGTGCTCGTCTTTGTTAATCCCAAAAGTGGTGGAAATCAAGTGAGTGCCTTCTCTTTCGGACAGTCGGACAGTCTTGAACTTGGCTGCCGAGCCTAGCGACAAATTAAAGTGGCGCGTCGTATTGGACGCTGGCGCTCCAGAAATTGGGCGCCGACCCCCTCCACCGCCCCCCCCCCCCCCCGGTCCTTGCAAAAAATTTGGCTCTACACCGGTCCCTGGGCCAAAAAAGGTTGGGGACCACTTCTCTAATACACACTGCTGTCTCCCCTTCACTTGTCTGTTCTATTCCTTTCTGTTTCACCCATTTTTTTTCTCCTTCCTCATACATTTATCCTTTATTCTTTCCTTGTCCCTTCTTTTCCCTTCCTTATTACTACTTTGTCTTTCTCACCTCTGTCTCTTCCAGCTTTTTACTACTCTCCCACTATTTCACATAAATCCCCATCTGCAACTTTCTCTCTTTACTTTCCTCATCTTCTTATTTCTCCTTCCACATCTCTTCCCTCTTTGCTGCTCTTCCTCTGTTTCTTCTTACTCTTTATTCTCTGCGATCATGTGATTTAGTCTTTTGCATATCCTCACAGTTCTACATTGATCTATAGACCCCTTCCTGGGTTAAACATCATACTTTGCACAGTTTTCCTTTTGTAGCTTTACAGACACCAAAATTATTTGTAAAAAGCAATATACTTTTTAAATAACATCTTTTATATTGTATGTGAAAGTTTTTGCCTCTTATCTTTATCTGTCACACAGGGAGTCAAAATTCTTCAGTCGTTCATGTGGCATCTGAACCCTCGTCAAGTGTTTGATCTGAGTCAGGGTGGTCCAAAGGAAGCGTAAGTATTAAAGTGCATGCCTCGCCCAAGACAAGCGGCATTATATAGAAGACAGGTGGGCACTGCTGTAATAACACATGCACATACTGTATGCCCCCATTCCTGCCAGCAACCGCTTCCCATTCATTTGAAAGAGAAATGCTCTGCCTGTGACACTGCCAGGAAGGGACTGCTCAGTAATGAGGAAACTTCTAAAAATGAGAAGAATTGAGAAGTGGTGGTGGAGGGAGTTTTTGCAGAAGCTGCATTTGGAAATGGAAACAAAAATAGCCAGTAACACTAGCATTACACTAGAGTTAAGTAAAAATGCAGTGCATTACAGGGTCTCTGAGCCTTTAAAGAGAACGGCTGAGTATAAATCCTATTTTTGGCTGGCCATACATATAGGGAGGGTGTATCGGGGAGAGACCTGCTTGTTTGGGGACGTCGCCAAATGAGCAAATCTCTCCCTGCCCACCTTGAGCTTGAGGTGGGCAATATCAGACTAATCCGATCCTGGGGCCCAATGATTGAGGATCGTAAAAACAAACCGATGCAGTCCTCAATCCGACTGGATTTTTAAACCCGACCAATCGATATCTGCCCAACTTTCTGCCAGATATCGATGAGGGAAGCCCGTCTGAGGGCCCCATACACTGCACAATAAGCTGCCGACTTAATCTGTCAACAGTTTATATCTGTGTCAGTGCTATATAAATACCAGGGATACACTGAATCCACGATTCAGTTCGGGATTCAGTCAAGATTCATCCTTTTTTTCAGCAGGATTCGGCTGAATCCAAGTGCCTGGCCGAACTGAATCCGAATGCAAAAAAATCGTGTGACTTTTCGTCACACAAATAAGGAACTTTTAACTCTATTTTACTTTCTTTCCCCCTTGTTTCCCTAATTTACATTTGCAAATTAGGGTAAGGATCCAGTTAAGTATTCGGCCAAATCTTTCCCAAACAATTCTGGATTCGGCTGAATCCTTAATAATTACCTGGAAATAAAATTGAACAATTATTATTGCTGTGCAAAAATGGGCACAAAATTGAGGCCATTGAAACACACCTTACAGAAACCCACTTGCACTCATCTATACCAGTTGTACCTACTTTAGTGTATAAGGCAGAAGCAAAGCAGGTGAGCTGCTGCATATCTAAGTAAAGGGTCCCTTTGCATGCGGTGCCTGTTGAATTGCAAGCCTGTGTTCCACTACATGCTGCCCTTTACCTTGCAGAGTAAACGCTGTAGCAAATGGGACGTTTTGCCTTACAAGGCAACTTTGGTCTGCTATGCAATGCCTGTGTTTTAACAGCAGCAATTTAATTAATCTCAGTAAGAAGGAAACTTTGGGTGCTTTGTCACCCTCGCTGGAGGAGATTAAGCATGGGTGATAAAAATAAAACCTGCCACCGATTTGTGTGCAAAGTAATAACGGGCACAAGTCTTTGTTCATTTGCTGCAACATTTTGTGCCTGATTGCAGTGTGGCATTTACTCTGGAATTATGAAAAAGAATGTTGCACTTTGGTTAAAAACATGGCTTCTTTTTTGCACTACTTCTTCTCTGTGGTCTCATCTTCCCTCTTTTGTATTCGCTTGGCAGGTTAGAAATGTATCGAAAGGTCCCTTCTCTGCGCATCTTGGCCTGTGGTGGAGATGGCACTGTAAGTCCCCTATGGGCTGAATATTTTTGATTCTCTCTATACGATCCTTGATTGCTTCTCACACACACCCCTTACCTTTGTGTTCTCCACTGTGCTCTTCTCGTTGTTCCCCCTCCTCTTACCCATTCAGATTTTATATATATTGACTGTTGGCATGGTCCTCTCTTCCCAAAGGTTGGATGGATCCTTTCTGCTCTGGACCAACTGCGCCTTTTCCCTCCTCCGCCTGTTGCCATCCTACCTCTAGGGACAGGGAATGACCTTGCCAGAACACTCAACTGGGGTGGGGTAAGTAACTTGCCTCCGAAATTCCCGAATTAACTGCTGCTAAGAAGCCTATACTTTTTACCTACTAAACTCCATGGGAACATTTTTATTTTTTATTTCTATGCACCTGCTTCTCTATTGGAAGTAGTAAAGATACAGTTTCCTGAAAGGAACAATAACACCAAGAAATGAAAGTCTTTAAAAGTAATAAAGATATACCGGTAATGTACTGGTAAAACTTGTGTGATGCTTCAGATATTCTACTATAGTTTATATAAACAAGCTGCTGTGTAGCCATGGGGGCAGCCATTCAAAGGTGAAAAAGGAGAAAAGGTACAGGATACACAACTGATAACCGATAAGCTTTGTCGTTTACAATGGGATTCTACAGAGCTTATTGGTTATCTACTGTGTATCCTGTGCTTGAATGGCTGCCCTATTGCTACACAACAGCTTGTATATATAAACTATAGTAGTACTTATCTGTTATCTTCTGTGTATCCTGTGCTTGAATGGCTGCCCCCATGGCTACACAACAGCTTGTTTATATAAACTATAGTAGTACTTATCTGTTATCTACTGTGTTTCCTGTGCTTGAATGGCTGCCCCCATGGCTACACAGCAGCTTGTTTTTATAAACTATAGTAGTACTTATCTGTTATCTGCTGTGTATCCTGTGCTTGAATGGCTGCCCCCATGGCTACACAACAGCTTGTTTATGTAAACTATAGTAGTACTTATCTGTTATCTACTGTGTATCCTGTGCTCGAATGGCTGCCCCCATGGCTACACAACAGCTTGTTTATATCAACTATAGTAGTACTTATCTGTTATCTACTGTGTATCCTGTGCTTGAATGGCTGCCCCCATGGCTACACAGCAGCTTGTTTATATAAACTATAGTAGTACTTATCTGTTATCTACTGTGTATCCTGTGCTTGAATGGCTGCCCCCATGGCTACACAGCAGCTTGTTTATATAAACTTTAGTAGTACTTATCTATTATCTACTGTGTATCCTGTTGCTTGAATGGCTGCCCCATTGCTACACAGCAGCTTGTTTATATAAACTATAGTTGTTTTTTCTAATGCAAACACACCAGTTTGACCAGTGCAGGGCAACAGTACATTATGTTGTCATCCTATAAAACACTTAAATTTTTTGGTATTATTGTTCCTTTAAATACCCAAAATCAAGGCTGTCCACTGGACCTGTGAGTTATAGACCAGTAGTATCTGGAGGGTGTAGTATGGAATGGTCTGAGCTCACAATCTATTTCTTTACGTAACGCACCCTATTGAAAGGAATTAAACATGTCTACCCCTGCTTATAAATAGCCTATATTTTGTCATTTACCTGATTTTGATCTCACACTCTTATGTGTTCCTTCCTCTTTAGGGCTACACCGATGAACCACTCTCGAAGATCTTAAGCCATGTGGAGGAGGGGATCGTTGTCCAGCTAGACCGGTGGAACCTTGTCGTAGAGAGGAACCCTGAAGCTTGGGAAGATGATAAAGGGGATGGTGCCACGGATAAGGTGAAAGGTTTAGGGCAATGGAGAAGAGCTATTGGAGGAATGCTAATGTGGGGAAAGTTCAAAATGATCACAAGAGCAGGTTTGCTTTTGATACATAAGTACATCAGTGTCCCTTGGTGTACCTGCATGGAAAAACATTGATCTACATACTTTTTGTGCCTGTAGCTCAATGGATGTTTGGTATATTCTAGGGATGCACCGAATCCACTTTTTGGGATTCTGCCGAATCCTTTGTGAAAGATTCAGCCGATTACCGAACGGAATCCTAATTTGCATATGCAAATTAGGGGCAGGATCGGAAAAAGTGGGGAAAAATGCTTTTTACTTCCTTGTTTTGTGGCAAAGTCACGTGATTTCCCTTCCCACACCTAATTTACATATGCAAATTAGGATTAGGTTCGGCCATGCACAAGGATTTGTCCGAATCTTGCTGAAAAAGGCTGAATCCTGGATTTGGTGCATCCCTGGTATATATTCTGAGTCTGTCTTTAATACATCCACTTTGGGGACATATGTGGAAATTGGGGCATATTAAACAGTTGGAACATGTATGGTATCATAAAGGTTCTACTAAAGTATTAACTAAATAATGGCTGTAACAGTTGCAGTTGTTATTTTAGGATTGCCTATATTTATATCTTTAATCCTACAACTTCTCATTTGCTTTGACCGTGGGACATGACTTTGTCCTTTATCTGTTTTTTCCGTTTCCGCTTTCTTTAAAGAAGTAGCACTGTCATTCTTACATGACTTTCAGACTGGTCTCCGACCCGATCAGCTTCTAGATTCTTTTACATCAATCAATCAATACCGTTGCTTGTTTTCTCTTAAACTGTGTTTTTATATGCCTTACAGCTGCCACTGGATGTATTCAATAACTACTTCAGCCTGGGGTTTGATGCCCACGTCACACTGGAATTCCATGAGTCCCGAGGTACGTAACTGCCGTACCGCATTTTTGTGTGCAGCCAAATGCAAGGGTCGCTTTTACCATTGTGTATGTGCGTTGGTTATTTAGTTCAACTATGGGTGTAGACTTTGGGTGCCAGCACGAGATGTTTAAAGGAGAAGGAAAGCTACCAAAGCAGTTAATTGGCAATAGATTAGCCACAATAGTGCAAGCTATAACACCATTTTTATTCTTTAGAATGTCTTTAGACGGTCTCTGTTTAGGATATCAGCTTCCATATTAGCTTGCTGTGACATCACTTCCTGCCGGAGTCTCTTCCTGCTCGCTCATAGGTCTGTGCTCAGATTACAGCAGGGAGGGGAGGAGGGAGGGGGAGAGAGGAGCAAACTGAGCATGCTCAAGCCCTAGCCCTGGAGGTTTAATCTGAAACAGGAAGTCCATGTGTACACAATAGAAGGAAAGAAATGCTGCGTTGTGCATGCACTTTAGGAGAGAAATGTTTTCTGGCAGGCAGCTGTTTTTCCTTCTCAATGTAACTGAATGTGTCTCAGTGGGACATGGGATTTTACTATTGAGTGTTGTTCTTATACCTACCAGGCAGCTGTTATTTTGTGTTAGGGAGCTGCTATCTGGTTACCTTCCCATTTTTCTTTTGTTTGGCTGCTGGGGGGGAAAAAGATGATATCACTAACTTGCAGTAAAGAGTGACTGAAGTTTATCAGAGCACAAGTCACATGACTTGGGGCAGCTGGGAAATTGACAATATGTCTAGCCCCATGTCAGATTTCAAAATTGAATATTAAAAAAATCTGTTTGCTCTTTTGAGAAATGGATTTCAGTGCAGAATTCTGCTGGAGCAGCACTATTAACTGATTCATTTTGGGGAAAAAAATTTTTTTCCCATGACAGTATCCCTTTAAGGGTTTACTGGTGTATTTATATAGACCTTTCTCATAAAAAGCTTACTTAGTTTAGGGCAGAGACACACGCTCAGATTCGGGGAGATTAGTCACCCACCCGAAAATCTCCTCTTCTTTGGGGAGACTAATCTCCCCGAACTGCCTCCCGCCGGCTAGAATGTAAATTGATGGCCGGATAGCAATCGCCGTGCTTCGTTTTCCAAAGTCGCCCGAAGTTGCCTCGCAAGGAAACTTCGGGCGACTTCGGAAAACGAAGCAATCAGAGTGCCATCCCGCTAGCGATTTAGATTCCGGCATGCAGAGGCAGTTCAGGGAGATTAGTCGCCCCGAAGAAGAGGTGAGTTATCACTGGGCGACTAAATCTCCCCGAATCTTCGCATGTGCCCTTAGCTTAAGTGGCAGCTTCCAGTTATAGAGAAAAGTAGCTAGGCAAGTGTGGGAACCTTTACCGTTTCCCATTGGCACCAAATGATCTTTCCAGAGAATGCTGACTCAGACTATGATTTTACAGATATGGAGCAGATCAACTCCTTTCCCCCCCCCCCCCCCGCAAAGAACCAGTAATATGAAGCAAGTTATTGTGCAACACATTTAGTTGGGGGGTGCAATGTGATGCTGTATGTAGGGAGGGGGCTGCAAGGGTTGCTTATCTGGTCAGCTGATAATCTGTGCTGTATGTTCCCACCCTCAGAGGCAAATCCTGAGAAATTTAACAGCCGCTTCCGTAACAAGATGTTCTATGCAGGGGTGAGTGTTGATTCAGCTGACTGTTGGCATATTGTTGCTGCATCATAGCCTTAGCACTGGCAGCCTTGCATTACCCGTACCTCTGCATCTCACCTCCTCTCTAAAGCTGGCTAAACATCTATCTATTTTCATGCTTTATGGCCTGACGATCCTGACTAATATCCATTCTTTGATTAGCACCATATCTAGCAGTGCATGGACAGAGAAGGAGTCACAGCTCTCCTTCCCTTTCTGCTGTTCCTCCTGAGCATATCGAATAATAGAAATGTGGCCTCCATACTGTATACTTACTTTTGCCCAGTGGGTCCTATACATATGGAGTCCGCATAGGTTTGGCCTCCTTCACTTGCAGATATGATTACATGTTGTTTCCTGCCCTCTCTTTAATGGAGAACTAATCCCTAAAATAAATATGGATAAAAATGCCACATTTTATATACTGACCTAATTGCACGAGGCTAAAGTTTCAGCTTGTCAATAGCAGCAATGATCCAGGACTTCAAACTTGTCACAGGGGGTCACCATCTTGGAAAGTGTCTGTGACACTCACATGCTCAGTGGGCTCTGATTGGCTGTTGAGAAGCTAAGCTTAGGGCTCGTCACTAATTATCCAGCAGAAAATGAGCTTCCCTGGCTGTAATATAAGCTGATGCTACAGGTTTGCTGATTTTAAATTATTAAATTCTGATGCTAATTGCACTGGTTTCTGTGCTGCCATGTAGTAATTATCTGTATTAATTACTAATCAGCCTTATATTGTGACATTTCTATTCTATGTGTACTGTATATTGTGAGTGGCTCCCTAAGCTCAGTAAGTGACAGCAGCACAGAGCATGTGCAGTGAATCAGCAGAAAAGAAGATGGGGAGCTACTGGGGCATCTTTGGAGACACAGATCTTTACTGCTAAAGGGCTGTGGTTGCCTTTGGCTGATACAGAAGCACAAAGCATAATGTACAGCATTTCTATCTTATTTCTTTAGTTATGCTTTAGTCTCCTTTAAGAACATGCTTCAATGCGTATTATATTTATACACATTTACTGTCTTAGCATTGTCCTCCATGCCCTCACATGCTTCACTAAATTGTATCCTTCTCATGCCTGCACCTGCACCACAGTCTGTGTCCTTCCAGGTTTATTACCATTGTAATCTGAAGTGTCATGATTTTCTATTCCGTAACACACACAGGACAATCTTTATTAATATGTTTTCTGTCCTTTGTACAGACTGCATTTTCAGACTTCCTCACTGGCAGCTCCAGGGACCTGTCTAAACACATCAGGGTGGTGGTAAGTATTAGGCAGACAGTTTTATGTCTTCCTTTTACTTCATTAGATTGCATCCATAATGGTTAGCCAGTTACGTGTTGATTTATTTGTTCTCTGACCTTCAGCCACTAATAAATGTTATAAATGGTGCCGTTCTATAGACCAGCGGCAGCCACTGGACAACTAAAGATGAAGTTAGGACACGGCTTTCAGCTCTGATAGTATTCCCAGACACTGCATTACAGGTATGGGACCTGTTATCCAGAATGCTCGGGACCTGGGGTTTTCCGGATAATGGATCTTTCCGTAATTTTGATCTCTCCATGGCTTAAGTTTACTAGAAAATCATGTAAACATTAAATAAATCTAATAGGCTGGTTTTGCTTCCAATAAGGATTAATTATATCTTAGTTGGGATCAAGTACAAGCTACTGTTTTATTATTACAGAGAAAAGGGAATAATTTTTAAGGATTTGGATTATTTGGATAATATGGAGTCTATGGGAGACGGCCTTTCAGTAATTCAGAGCTTGCTAGATAGCTGGTTTCCGGATAACGGATCCCATACCTGTACAGGTATATGATCCCTTATCCGGAAACCTGATATCCAGAAAGCTCCGAATTACGGAATGACTGTCTCCCATAGACTCCATTTTATCCAAATAATCCAATTTTTTAAAAATGATTATCTTTTTCTCTGTAATAATAAAACAGTAGCTTGTACTTGATCCCAACTAAGATATAATTAATCCTTATTGGAAGCAAAACAAGCCTATTGGGTTTATTTAATGTTCAAATGAATTTCTAGTAGACATAAGGCATGAAGACCCAAATTACGGAAAGATCCGTTATCCGGAAAACCCCAGGTCCCGAGCATTCTGGATAACAGGTCCCATACCTGTATTAGTATTAAACTAAAACACGGACAGTGATCACTGCTATAAAGCTGGGTACATTCAGGCAGACATCAGTATGAATATAACATATTGGTAAATCCATTTGGATTATATTATTGCCCATGAAAAGGAATGGCTTTTTTTCTTGGCCCAGTCCTACTGCTGAAAGATTGGACTATGTTGTCTGCTTTGGCCTCTTATGTTTGTAGCTCAATTGTCTATTCACCTGCCCTTTAAGACAGCAAGTCAAATGTTTAAATAATTATTTTTGCTTGTTCAGCTGATTGCTTCTAGGGTACTTCCACTAGGATGTCAGCAGCTAGGTGTAAAGGACAGGTCAAGATATCAATAAATGTTTGCGGCTAATTTAGAGAGAATGTTTCATGAATTCTGCTTGTTGGTCTCGTGCCACCTCTTAAATTATTCATTTGTTTTATGGAAATATTTATTTTATTTGCCAGACTACTGACCACATTTTTTTATTCTCCCCCTCGCAGTGTGATGGCATGGACCTGACTGCTAAAATCCAGGACCTCAAACTACAGTGTTTAGTGTTTCTTAACATCCCTCGGTAAGTGTCATGAGAGTTACACGAACACAACAGGTTAGCTCAGTGTCCGTTTTATTGGAGATGGGTGGCTTATCCTTTAAAGGTGTAGTTCACCTTTGAATTAAATTTAAGCATGATGTAGAGAGTGATATTCTGAGACAATTTGCAATTGATTTTCATTTATTTTTTATTGTTTGTGGTCTTTGAGTTATTTAGCTTTTTATTCAGCGGCTCTCCAGTTTGAAATTTCAGCCATCTGGTTGCTAAGGTCCAAATGACCCTAGCAACTATGCATTGATTGGAATAAGAGACTGGAATATGAATAGGAGAGGCCTGGATAGAAAGAGGAGTAATAAAAAGTAGCAATTATAATAATGTGTAGCTTTGCAAAGAATTCGATTTTTTAGACCCCTATTTGAAAGCTGGAAAGTGTCAGAAGAAGGCAAATTATTAAAAAAAAACTATACAAAATAAATAATAAAGACCAATTGAAAAGTTGCTTAGAATTGGCCATTCTATATCCTACTAAAAGTTAAATTAAAGGTGAACAACCTCTTTGTGTTCACCAACATATGGCCTTCCAGAACTTAATGAACACATTTGTTGGACGGGGCAGGAAGGGGTGCATTATTTTACATTGCCAAATGAGAAGATCTTTTCATGTATACCACAGAGAATGTGACCGGGTCATAGACTTGGGTCATAGACCTATGCTATAGACTTGGGTCATAGACTTATGTTATAGACTTGGGTCATAGACTTATGCTATAGACTTGGGTCATAGACTTATGCTATAGACTTGGGTCATAGACTTATGTTATAGACTTGGGTCATAGACTTTTGCTATAGACTTGGGTCATAGACTTATGCTATAGACTTGGGTCATAGACTTATGTTATAGACTTGGGTCATAGACTTATGCTATAGACTTGGGTCATAGACTTATGCTATAGACTTGGGTCATAGACCTATGCTATAGACTTGGGCCATAGACCTATGCTATAAACTTGGGTCATAGACCTATGCTATAGACTTGGGCCATAGACCTATATGCTATAGACTTGGGCCATAGACCTATGCTATAAACTTGGGTCATAGACCTATGCTATAGACTTGGGTCATAGACTTATGCTATAGACTTGGGTCATAGACTTATGCTATAGACTTGGGTCATAGACTTATGCTATA
The DNA here is from genome assembly GCA_038501925.1 of Xenopus petersii. Lineage (NCBI taxonomy): Eukaryota > Metazoa > Chordata > Amphibia > Anura > Pipidae > Xenopus > Xenopus petersii. The sequence continues at coordinate 9,036,351 of CM076678.1, read as the reverse complement.
GACTTGGGTCATAGACCTATGCTATAGACTTGGGTCATAGACCTATGCTATAGACTTGGGTCATAGACCTATGCTATAGACTTGGGTCATAGACCTATGCTATAGACTTGGGTCATAGACCTATGCTATAGACTTGGGTCATAGACCTATGCTATAGACTTGGGTCATAGACCTATGCTATAGACTTGGGTCATAGACCTATGCTATAGACTTGGGCCATAGACCTATGCTATAGACTTGGGCCATAGACCTATGCTATAGACTTGGGTCATAGACCTATGCTATAGACTTGGGCCATAGACCTATGCTATAGACTTGGGCCATAGACATATGCTATAGACTTGGGCCATAGACCTATATGCTATAGACTTGGGCCATAGACCTATATGCTATAGACTTGGGCCATAGACCTATATGCTATAGACTTGGGCCATAGACCTATATGCTATAGACTTGGGCCATAGACCTATGCTATAGATTTGGGTCATAGACCTATGCTATAGACTTGGGTCATAGACTTATGCTATAGACTTTGGTCATAGATTTATGCTATATTTCTTGGGTCATAGCGTTGAGTGCTGACACTGCCCATTTGTAGTTTGCTAGAGAGCCGACGATTTCTAGGATTGTGGCAGGTGACGTTGCGTTGGTTCCCACTAGGTACTGTGCTGGCACAATGCCATGGGGAAATCCAGGGGAGCACCATGATTTTGAACCTCAGCGGCACGATGATGGATGCATTGAAGTGATTGGTTTCACCATGGCATCCCTGGTACTTCTGTTTGTTGTTTGTGTGTCCGTTTGCTTTCTATGTGCTGGTGTTTCCTGGGTGGGATGGCTCTACCTGCAGAAGAAGACTTTTGTAACTCCCCCACCCCTGTGTGATTTCTAACAAGTCTACGTGTGCCCCAGATCCAGCATGACTGTGTGCTGAGAAGACTTATGGCTGTTGTAGGTCTATCAAAGCCCCGTCCTTCTGTCTGCTGTTCTGTGTATGATTCTCTGTCAGCTCCTGCAGTACCTTTTTTCAGTGTACTTTGCTTGTACCCATTCTTTTCTGCCCCCACTATAGTCTTCATCTCTATTCTAGCTCTCTGTTCTTGTGGTGTCTTATAGTTTGGATCCCTTCTTACTCATTTCTGTTTTCTTTAACGATTTCTCTCTCTCCAGGCTGCTCTGCAGGTCGGAGGACACGGGGAGCGTCTGCACCAGTGCCGAGAGGTTCTGCTTACCACCTCCAAGTCCATTCCCATGCAGGTAGATGGTGAGCCCTGCAAGCTGGGGCCATCAGTCATAAATATCAGCCTGCGAAACCAGGCGAACCTTGTGCAGAAAATGAAGAGGCGCACATCTGTCCCACTGCTCAATGAGTAAGTATCCACCATTTGTCATTGATACTATGCCCTCAACCTGGTCCCTTCCCAAATAAATCCTCATCTCTTCCTTGCTAACTTGATATAATCAAAGCTTCTCTTTATGTTCAGTCAGCAGCCAGTCCCGGACAGATTGCGTCTACGAGTTAACCGCATTTCCATGCATGATTATGAAGCACTGCACTACGATAAGGAGAAGCTGAGAGAAGCTTGTGAGTAATTATTTCCTTATATGTTTACACTTGTCCTAAACACACTCTATATTGTATCGCACTTTAATTGTTCTTCAGACACATAAGAGTCACAAGTGATGTTTGAATAAAGAGTCCCACATGTGTGAAGAACAAATGAAGTGCAGGTCAATTCTAAATAATCAAGCATATGCATTGTTTGACCGAGCACCCAAGAGTTTATTGAAGTTTACATAGTGCATAAAGTACCCCCTCTTGTAAAATATAAGGATATTATAAGTTACCGAGGAGTTCCATGGCCATATAAAAAACACGAGGCCAAAGGTCACTTTTAATATCCTTATATTTTGCAACAGGGGGTACTTTACTTACAAAACACACGTCTTAGTGAGTCATGTGACAAATGACATCGCTATGCTCCGATTATAACCAGTGACATCACTAAGCACCGTTTATAAGGATATCATTTACAGGATATTAATGGCTCTTGTGTATCTGTGGCTAGTACAGTAAATCCTGTAGATGAAATACAACGTTTCTAGCCACATTCTTTTTTTTTCTTACGTCGTAGCCTTTAACACCCCAAAAAATGTAAGTGTTTTAGAGTACTGTAATTAAAATATGCACTTGTACTGCTAAAGAGTGTCTGTTTGCTTAGTTTATATAAATAAGGTGCTTTGTATGGGGGCAGCCATTTAAGCTGATAAAGGATTTAAAGCACAGGTCACATCGCTTATAACAGATAAATTCTGTATAGTGCAATGGGTTTAGTTCTTACACAAGAAGCTACACAGCGGCCAAATGTTATTCAAGGCTTTCTATGCTGCCAAGATATAGCATATATGTACATTCTAGATTCCAATAATAAAATATTTTAACTTTAATTGTGTGGTGCAAGGACAGTGTCTGTTGCTACTTTTCCTATCATAGCATTTTTGATAAATTTCTTATGCTTTAGATTATCCTTGTTTTTTTAATTCTTTTTTTTTTTTTTTTCCTGTGATTTCAGCTCTCCCGCTGGGAGTTATTGTGGTCCCTGGAGACAGTGACCTGGAGACCTGTCGTGCACACATTGAGAGGCTGCAGGAGGTAGGAACGCAATGTATTCAGCACACAAACATAGTACACACACTCACTACTGCTCTTCTCCTTCACAAATGAGCCCTCTTGCATTGTCTCCACAACACATGCATTCATCTAGCAAAATATTTACATAGATGACAATTATGGATTTAATAATGCTCACAAAGGAACAACCTAATGAGAGTAAACATTCTTCAGAAACAAAGATGCCCCCCTGGGAACACCCCAAACACCCTTTTAGGCTGTGCTCCTTATGACACTTGCCTGAAAGGCTTGGTGGAAGGCTTCTCACCACTGTTGACCACTATGACCACTGTTTGGTCTGTATTTTTGTAATGCTCAGTGGCTTGAGCACTGGATTTTCTAAAGCTGGCCATACACTATGCCAACTGCTCATTTGGCTAAGTTGCTAACAATTTTTGCATTATGGAGGCACCCCTACAGGGGTGTGGAGGGTCCAGAGAGCCCTTCAATAGTGTTTCCTATCTATAGGAACACACTACCCCAGGGATAAAGTAAAGGGTTTCTAAAGAAGGAGATCCAAGCTTTCCCTAAGTCTGAAGACTGAAAACACACATATTGTCTTAGCAATGGCACTTATCACTATTGCTGTTTTGTAGCCATGACCAGTAGCTGCTACTGGTAGCTCGGAGTGTCTTCACCCTAAAAATTGAAAGTCTTGAAGGCAGTTATTGCTTTCCATCGTGTGCCAAAGGATAAATGTCTTTGCTATACAGGCCCTGGAGGTGGTGCATTATATCTGCACATACAGATCTTCAGTTCTTTCTGCGTATGGTAAAGGCTCGTATGGGAATGTTGCATGGGTGCAGCCATCACTTTCTGAAGGCACTTTCAAAAGTAACTTGGCCTCAACACTCTGCTCCCCTACTGCATATGATCCGAACATATGTGTCACTCGGGAGCACCGTAGGGACACTGACATCATGGAAATAGTTTGTATTGTGGATTATTCCACTCTGAGCTGTTTTACGTGGCAGAATCCCAAGCCCCTGCCGCTTTATTACTCTCTTCCCCTCCCAGCAGCCCCATACAGCGCACTGAGGTCATCCCAAATGGATTTAGGTTTATTTAGCTTGGCGCTGGACCCCAAGCACTCAGCGGGGAACCGGCTGCTGGGACACCTTCTCTTTCGCTGTGCCGGAGACGCAAGCAGCACCGAGTTTTTACCTTTTGTATAAACCGTCACTTTCTCAGCAAGCCAAGTATTCTCCAAAGAGTTCTTTCCAAACTGGTGGGATGATCACATAGAAATTGCTAGTTAGTTTCATGAGTACCAGAATACAGGGCTATTATCATCACATAGAACTTATTTACAGGATTAAGGACAGGACAGAGGGGTCTCTTTGGGTAAAGGGGTCAATAAAACTTTAGGTATGCCCAACATGCAGCCATCGTATTCTGGGAGTTGTAGTGCAACAGCCGGAGGATATGCAAATTGGATATTCCCAAAACATATTTTCTGGCCCTAAGATGGTTCTATATCCTGTTAATAATCAGGACTCCTGTTTTTAAAACTGGGCCCCCTCATAGACCGAAATGGGCAGGGAAGGATAAAATGAACAAAACAACGGGTATTTGAAATTCTGTTTGCGGTTGCTCGGGAGAAGGCGATGTGCTTCTGGAAACAAGTTTTTCTTTGTGCTGTTCACATCCCATTCTGCAGAGCAGTCCATTTGCTCCTGGTCTTCTATTGTAAGGCTATTATGAAGCACAGTATGACAATGGGAACTTCATGATCTCTCTGTGCAGTGTTCTCCATCACCTCCATGCATTTGCCATTGAGCACAGAAGGCTGTGTGGCTGCCGCCGGCTCTAGAATACATTCTGTCTCTTGTCCCAGCTCAAGATTTATTCTGTGTGTCATCAGATTCTGGGGGTTTATGGTAACCACAAATTCCAATAGTCTTATAAGGCACACAACCAAATTGCTATGGATAGTCTTATTCCTGTGCATCCTTTGGAATTAAAGGAATATTGTTGCGGGAAACATGTTTTTTTTCAAAACACACCAGTGCTCTGAAATCCTTTTTTTAGAGGAACAAACAGATTTTTTTATATTTAATTTTGAAATTTGGCATAGGGCTAGACATATTGTCAGTTTCCCAGGAGCTCTCGTTCATGTGACTTGTGCTCTGATAAACTTCAGTCACACTACTGCTACACTACAAGTGGGAGTGATACCCCCCCCCCCAGCAGCACATTAGCAGCCTATCAACAAAAAAACGGGCAGCTAACTAGATAGCAGCTATCTGACACCTGATGAAAGATTTGTTTGCATTGCTAACAACATGGGTAGCCCCATCTAGTGGTAGACATGAGAATAGCACCAAAGCGGAAACCCCCTTCTTTTTTCCTGCTTGGGTTCTATTCTCTTATCTGCTACTATGTGGGGCTAAGGAGCACTACCCATGTCGTGGTATAATACAATAGGAAGGGGTGAAACAATAGCTGTCTCAAAGCAGTTCCATTCTGAAGTGCTGGCTCCTTCTCAAAGCTCAGGATCAGGCACAATGCACTGAGATGTCTGCGTCCACACTAATATTACAGCAAAAAAAGATACATGTGTTGGTTCAAGAATAAAATTTTAAATAGTAGAGTGAATTATTTGCAATGTAAACTTAGAAATAAAAAGTAAGCCATAAAAATCATGACCAAATCCTTTTAAGCACTATGGACCCAGATAGACCCTATATTAATTCATCACTGGCATTTAGTTGTCATCTATGTACATATACCTTCACCTGTTAATGACTTATTAAAGGGACTAGGCTGTCTGCCTATAAGCCTGCCTGCCCACCCCCCATACAGTTTGTATCCGCTTGGCATTCCTGCAGTGCACTCATAATTACCGAATGACAAGTATTGGAGAGCAATGAATGGATTAGCCACAATTATAAGTGATTTGCTTGGCTAAACAAGCAAGGATTAAGAATCCTGCAGTCCTTTGTTGTCCTGCCATAAAGCGCGTCTCCTAACCCAGTCACTGTGCTGAAATCCACTGTACTTAACCAGTTCTTGGATAGATTATTTTTTACCCTTTAGCATCTCCTATATGCAGAGAGCAGTGTGTATGGGAGAAGAGATTACAATTTGATCTAAATCAGTCGATTTTGGGACTGGTCTCCGCTATGGCAAGTGTTTGCCAAACAGTGGGCTAGTCTCCTGTTACAATTTGGGCTAAATGTATATTTGTGCCCTGTGTATCCCTGCAGCGAAGGGGACCCAGCCTGAAGGCCAGTTAGGGGGATATTTGGGGTTAGGGCTTATTTGTGCCCTGGGTATCCCTGGAACTATAGCAGGGTGACACCCCAATGTTTCTATATATCTGTAACCTTGTTATGAGCTAAGGGGGCCCAGTCTGAAGGCCAGTTAGGGGGAGATTTGGGGTGAGTGCTTATTTGTGACCTGGGTACCCCTGGAACTATAGCAGGGTGACTGTTACCCCAATGTTTCTATATATCTGTAACCTTGTTATGAGCTAAGGGGGCCCAGTCTGAAGATCAGTTAGGGGAGATTTGGGGTGAGTGCTTATTTGTACCCGGGGTACCCCTGGAACTATAGCAGGGTGACTGTTACCCCAATGTTTCTATATATCTGTAACCTTGTTATGAGCTGGGGACCCTAAGCAGATTTTGGACATTATAGTGGTGTCTTTAACCAAAATAGTCTAAAGAACCAGGCCCAAAGGATTGTTGCCATGGGCTCATTCAGCTTTTCTCCTCCATTGTTACAGCGCACAATTAATGAGTGGATTTACACCCCACATATATTTCTTACACTCGTCATTTATTCTATTTTGCAAAAGTTTTGGGGGTTAAGATGATGTGGATTTTTCTCTCCAGGACTTCCCTGCCTACCCTACAATCTTACAGCGCCTCGATCTAAAGGTCTGTCCAGTCAGAATACTCTGCTATTATGTGTATGTGTATTATGATATTCCCTGCATCAGGTTGGGTACCCAAGAATATCCGACCAAGATAGAGGTCCGCAGGCACCTTACATGGCCATTTGGATGGCTAATCCTTTTCAGTCTGGTTCTCTCCAAGAGTGACTTCATTTCTGGACTATTGTGATGTCACTTCTGTTTTATGTCAAACTGATCAGGACATGGCAAAACCCTGCCCTCTGGGGCAGTAAAATTAGCAGGTATTTCTAGGTAAGGCTCTGACTAGGTCAACACAGGTGTCTATTACAGGCTGGATCATATATAAAATGAGCTGCCATCCTAGTTAAATCTCTATAGGCCCCACCTCCACTACGGACAACCTACTGAAGTGATAAGGTGTAATGATATGTTTAGGTCTGCTTTCATGTAGACGTCCATAATGTTTGCGATGGCATCCCTGCATGTATTCTCCCTGTCATGCGATGAATTTGTGCTCTATATGCAATGCTATATACATAAATATCTGCCAGATTTCTAAAAATAATATATTTTTTTAATCTCCTTTATAGGAGGATGGAACCGCTAGACCCCAGACTGTCTCGTCACAGAAGCTCTCGCCAAAATGGTGTTTCCTTGACTGTGAGTATATGGTAAATACAGTTCGGTCCATAAATCTTTGGACAGAGACAACTTTTTTCAAATTTTGGTTCTGTACATGACCACAATGAATTTTAAACGAAACAACTCAGATGCAGTGGAACTGTAGACTTTCAGCTTTAATTCAGTGGGTTGAACAAAAAGATTGCATAAAAAAGTGAGGAACTAAATCATTTTTTTAACACAATCACTTCATTTCAGGGGCTCAAAAGCAATTGGTGCCGGAAAACAAAGGCATAAATCACCTATTGCAACCGCGCATTCCTGCAGGGCAAGCGCATTCTTGGAGAGTCCTTAACAGCAGCAGAGACTTCCAGAAAATGGTTCTCAGTGCTGCTGTTTAGAATCTAAAAGATTTATGGCGTTTCTGTGCAACAACGTCCATCTGCACAACAAAAAGAAACAACCTCAATCAGATTGTGTATTCACATGAATAGATTCCTCCCACCTCCACGATCCCATTCTGTTAGGGCATGGCACAAAACTAGGGGAAATGCACTATGTTAAACAATGCAAAGTTTGCAACAGGTCTAGTAACCCATAGCAACCAGTCAGATGTTTGTTTTTTGGCATTTACAGTGCTGACTGGTTGCTATAGGTTCTAGACCCATGTCGGTTTCCAAGTCACTTAACATCATCATCATGTAAAGGCAAAACACAGCCAGTAAGAGGAACAGCTGTTTCTGTTTTTAATGTCTGCATTCAATAATTCCTCTATTTACTCTTCTGTGTAAAGTGGTCATAGACGTAACAATTACGATCTTTCTTGGAAAAGAGGTTTCCAAGAAAGATCGTTTGTTTCAATACACACGTGTAGAGCTGAATCGTCAGATATACAGAGAGAAACAATAGAATTCGACCTGTATCGGATGATTCAGCTCTAACAATGGCCGATGTTTGGGTCCCTTCAAATGCTCCCAGTCAAAATCTTCCATCCAGCCAAATCAACAAGCCGACCAATATCCAAGTCTTCTGCCGATATCGGTCGGCTCTTTTCCCACCGCACACGCACCGAATATCGTACGAAAATTAGTTTCGTACGATATTATCTGTGCGGCTATGACCACCTTTAGTTTTCCCCTTGCTCACGGTCTGTACACCGTCTGACCTCCGATTCTCTTTTTCAGCCACCACCGCTGACCGTTTCTACCGAATCGACCGTTCACAGGTAAGTTGTAGGTTTTTTTTTTAAATCCATATTTCCCATCTTGTGATACTGTACTGGTAAAGTTGCTTTCTCCCTTTTAACTCACGCCAGGGCAAACTTCTTTATGTAATACCTGGGAAAAGGTTTCCTTAAATCAAAGGAACAGTAACACCAAAAATTTTGAATGTTTAAAAGAAATGATAATACAATGTACTCTTGCCCCGCACTGTAAAATGGAGTGTGTTTGCTACAGAAATGTTACTATAGTTTATATAAACAAGCTGCTGTGTAGCCATGGGGGCAGCCATTCAAGCACAGGATACACAGTAGATAACAGATAAGTACTACTATAGTTTATATAAACAAGCTGCTGTGTAGCCACAGGGTCAGCCATTGAAGCACAGGATACATAGTAGATAACAGATAAGTACTATTATAGTTTATATAAACATGGGGGCAGCCATTCAAAGTTAAGAAGGAGAAAAGGCACAGGTTACACAGTAGGTAACGGATAAGCTCTATAGTAAACCGTGGGATTCTACAGGGCTTATCAGCTATCTATTGCATAGCCTGTGTTTGAATGGCTGCCCCCATGGCTACACAGCATCCTGTTTATATAAACTATAGTAGTACTTATCTGTTATCTACTGTGTATCCTGTGCTTGAATGGCTGCCCCCATGGCTACACAGCAGCTTGTTTATATAAACTATAGTAGTACTTATCTGTTATCTACTGTGTATCCTGTGCTTGAATGGCTGCCCCCATGGCTACACAACAGCTTGTTTATATAAACTATAGTAGTACTTATCTGTTATCTACTGTGTATCCTGTGCTTGAATGGCTGCCCCCATGGCTACACAGCAGCTTGTTTATATAAACTATAGTAGTACTTATCTGTTATCTACTGTGTATCCTGTGCTTGAATGGCTGCCCCCATGGCTACACAACAGCTTGTTTATATAAACTATAGTAGTACTTATCTGTTATCTACTGTGTATCCTGTGCTTGAATGGCTGCCCCCATGGCTACACAGCAGCTTGTTTATATAAACTATAGTAGTACTTATCTGTTATCTACTGTGTATCCTGTGCTTGAATGGCTGCCCCCATGGCTACACAGCAGCTTGTTTATATAAACTATAGTAGTACTTATCTGTTATCTACTGTGTATCCTGTGCTTGAATGGCTGCCCCATGGCTACACAGCAGCTTGTTTATATAAACTATAGTAGAGTTTCTGTAGCAAACACACAAGTGCAGGACAGCAGTACAATGCATTTTCATTACTTTAAAACATGTTAATGTTTTGGTGTTATTGTTCCTTTAAGAGGCTCAAGAAGAGGGGAGGAACTTGTATTTTTGACTGCTAACTTATAAGGGTTGGTACATGGAGCCTTGAACTCCAGCACAGGGCAAGACTAGAACATTCTACCCACAGCCAACAGGGCTCACCCATTTATATATTTTAATTCATCTCATGACTTTTTCATAGATTCTGCATTCTGCCAGTAGGTGGAGCATGCAAGGAAAGCTTACAGCATAGGAACCTCTCTGCTGCAGTCCTTGCTGAACACCATTGCTGCAAAGGCTCGAGGCTTCAAAGAGGCCCACTTGTCATCCTAGCTACAAGCACATTGCCGCCATAGATTTCTAATGGTCTCCTGCAGATAAATGTAGCCGATTTGCATTTCGTAGCACTGCGGAAAATGCCAAACTGCGGTACCAGCATTATCCCAGCATCTCACCTCTCTCTTTTATATTCCCAGGAACATCTGAACTTTGTGTTGGAGATCTGTCAGGATGAACTCTATGTGCTGGATCCAGAACTGATCATAACCCAGTCTGTTGGCACCTCCCCTGCCATGCTGGACACCGGCGACAAAACTGCCAGTCCCAACAGCCGACTTTTTCAGTTCCCCCCACCTCCCACTTCCCCTCCGCTCACTGGATCACCAGACGGATGTGACACTTTGTGCAACAAACCAGTCTGCGGCTGTAACAGGTGAGCTCCTCTGGGTCAGTGACTTGTATGATTGATATTCCTGTCTCTCATTCAAATCACTTTGTGGTGGCTCTATCGCAAGCAACATGGCAGCCCCCACTTCCATGTAACTATGCAGAGAAGGAATTCTAAGTAGCCGTATGTTTATACTGTCCCCTCTGCATAAATATATTATCTGCCACACATGCGTAAATACATACAGTATGATAGGCCTCATTCCTATGTATTACCATTGTTTGTTTATATAATGCTAGCAAGGGTGTTGGGATTTCTTATATTTGTATACATTGAGGGTTAACTGAATGTTGGCACAAGAGAAATCCATACCTACCTGCACAACTTGGCTATACGGGGTGGGTGTACCTTATTCAGTGCCAGTATTCACTTGGTGTTAATACCCCCTGTGCAATGCACAGCATAACAGCTGCTTTACAGATGTTGGCTGACTGCAGATTCACTGATACTAGCCACAATTTTTCTTTAAAGGAATTGTTCAGTGTAAAAATAAAAACTAGGTAAATAGTAAATAATAAAACAGGCTGTGCAAAAAAAAAAAAAAAAAATTCTAATATAGTTAGTCAGCCAAAAATGTGTTGTATAAAGGCTGGAGTGATTGGATGTGTAACATAATAGCCAGAACACTACTTCCTGCTTTTCAGCTCTCTAACTCTGAGTTAGTCAGTGACTTTAAAGAAGCAAAATGGGACATAACTGTATAGCGAGTTTGTATTTTCAGCTCAGATTCAAAAGCAACAGTTAAAACCCATGTGCCCCCACCTCAAGTCACTGATTGGTTACTGCCTGGTAACCAATCAGTGGAAACCAAGAGAGCTGAAAAGCAGGAAGTAATGTTCTGGCTATTATGTTACACATCCAGTCACTCCAGCCTTTATACATTACATTTTTGCCTAACTAAATATATTAGAAACATTTTTTATTTTCCACAGCCTATTTATTTACCCAGTTTTTATTTTTACACTGAACTGTTCCTTTAACAAGCAGATTTTAGCTTCATGAAGGACACATACAGGCGATCTGTGACGGGTAAAGATTTTTGCACTGTGCCCCTGTTAGCCCGTTACTTACTCAAAGGGATGGCAGGACATAGAAGTTTGCAATGTATAGATACAAACCAAAACCACTTCATTATTAACACTTGCACACTTCTTGGATTTTTTTTGTAGGACGGAGGAAGGATTCTCTGAGTCTCAGTCTAGTGAGTATCCCGTAGCCTCATGTCATACAGAAAAACTTGCTTAAAGGGGTGGTTCACCTTTAACTCAACTTTTAGTATGTTATCGACAACTTTTCAATTGGCCTTCATTTTTTTCTTTGTTATAGTTTTTTAATGATTTGCCTTCTTCTTCTGAATCTATCCAGCTTTAAAATGGGGATCACTGACCCCATCTAAAAACAAACGCTCTGTAAAGCTACAAATTTATTGTTATTGCTACTTTTTATTACTCCTTTTTCTATTTAAGCCTCTCCTATTCAGATTCCAGTCTCTTATTTAAATCCGGGAATGTTTACTGGGGTAATTTGGCCCCTAGCACCCTAACTGCTGAAATGCCATACTGAATAAAAAGCAAAATAACTCAAAAACCTCAATTAATAAAAAAATGAAAACCAATTGCAAATTGTCTGCGTATCACTCTCTACATCATATTAAAAGTTAAGGTAAAGGTGAACAACACATGGCTTACTTACTTGGAGTCTCTGTAAAGGGGCTAAAGGGAATTAAATAAGAATAGTGAATTGCTTTTAATACCAGTTCTGTTCTTTTTTCCCCAGGTCAATTATTGTTGGAAGCTTCAAAAAATGGCGACTTAGAGAGGGTAAGAATGTGGCACCTCAAGAGGAATTGTTACTCTACTGGCAGGTTGGACTGAGATCAGTTCCCCTTTAATGTAGTCTCCTGACAATGAGAAAACACACGAGTTGTTTAGAAGGAGTGTCGGGGTAACAGGACTATTGTGCAGGATTTAGGATTTTCTCAGACAGACAGGATTGTGACTCATTACTGTAGGTGGCTCGTATTTCACAATCGCCTATTTAACGTGTTCTCTTTTGTTATGGTGCCAGTTTAGGGAGGTGCACCGAGCCGGGGGCAACCTGACCCTGAGAGACTCACAGGGATGCACTCTTCTGCACCATGCTGTGACGTCTGGGAGCAAAGAGATTGTCAAGTATATCATTGAGCATGGTAAGTGAATGCCCAATATTCTGAAAATATGCCATGTCTAAGGGCTATGGCAAATATAACCTTTTGACCATCATCTTGTTCTCCGGAAGAACTCCTGTATCATAGGGCTATAGGGCCAAAGGTTGTTGCTCCATGTTTTGTGTATATCTTTTAGCCAAGGTTTCCAAGGGCCTCCATCTTTCTTAACTCAGGCCATTAGTCTCAGTTTATTGTGCAACTCTTATACTTTTCTTCTTCTCTCCCCAGCTCCTGCTGAAATTCTGGATGTAGCAGAATTAATGAAGTGAGTGTGAATGGGAGATATTTATTTATTTTTGACTTTCTGAATGTGCTAAGCCAGGTTAGATATAGCACAATTCAGCAGGAACAGTCCCCTAAGTTTGCACACTGTCCATACAGAGAGAGATAAAAATATGGCACCATAGGTATTCCCTTGTACTAAGCACAATTCAGTAGGAACAGTCCCATAAGTTTGCTCATAGTCTGTACAGAGAGATCCCATAAAACTGTGGCAGCATAGGTATTCCCCTGTACTAAGCACAATTCAGCAGGGACAGTCCCTAAGTTTGCTCCTAGTCTGTACAGAGAGATACTATAAAACTATAGCAGCATAGGTATTCCCTGTACTAAGCACAATTCAGCAGGAACAGTCCCTAAGTTTGCTCATAGTCTGTACAGAGAGATCCCATAAAACTATGGCAGCATAGGTATTCCCTGTACTAAGCACAATTCAGCAGGGACAGCCCCTAAGTTTGCTCATAGTCTGTACAGAGAGATACCATAAAACTATAGCAACATAGGTATTCCCTGTACTAAGCACAATTCAGCAGGAACAGCCCTAAGTTTGCTCATAGTCTGTACAGAGAGATCCCATAAAACTATGGCAGCATAGGTATTCCCTGTACTAAGCACAATTCAGCAGGAACAGTCCCTAAGTTTGCTCATAGTCTGTACAGAGAGATCCCATAAAACTATGGCAGCATAGGTATTCCCTGTACTAAGCACAATTCAGCAGGGACAGTCCCCTAAGTTTGCTCATAGTCTGTACAGAGACATATCCTATAACTATGGCAGAATAGGTATTCCCCTGTACTAAGCACAATTCAGCAGGAACATTGGAAGTTGGTACCCGAGGAGTATGTGCCAAAGACAGACCCATACTAACTGGGTGCTCCCCTTGTGCTATACGTTTCTGTTGTTAATACTCATCTGTTTCCCTCTTTATTCTCTCCTGTTTGCAGCAAAGATGCAAAGCATCTAACATATTGCCCCTTTTCTCTTGATTGTCTTGGCAGAGGGGAGACCTGTTTGCATCTCGCAGCGTCCTTACGCCAGCGCACAATCTGCCGTTACATAGTGGAAGGTGGCGCATCCCTGATGAAAACAGACCTGCAGGTAAATAGCAATGGAGATGTCAGGGAGACGAGCCGAAAAGGTCAGGCTAATTACGCCGCGTCGTGCTGAGACACCATGAGAAGATGGAAATAATATGTACCACTGGGCTAAGGACACCTGATGCCTTTATAACACACAAAAACCATGAATAGCCTGTAAATGATAACCTTATATAAACGGTGACTAATGATGTCATCAGTTAGAAACGGTGAGTAGTGATGTCATTTTTGTCGCATGACTCACTAAGACTTGTGTGTTATAATAAATAAAGCACCCCGTGTTGTAAAGTATGAGGATAGTAGAAGTCACCTCTGAGTTCCATCACCTGTATAAATCCTTATATGGTCATGGAACTCCTTGGTGACTTGTAATATCCTTATATTTTACAATAGGGGGTACTTTACATTTTATCCACTGAACATGTCTCCCTCCACCGCAGGGTGTTTTAATTACTGCAGCCCCATACACACACACTGTCCATTTGGGGAGGGGGGGGGGCACAGTGTGCTTTAGTGCTCCGCCCCACCAGACATCTGTCTTTCTACAAGCACTTCACCTGAGCCAGGACAGCTGCAGATACAGAGGCCATTGGTGGGAATGGCAGGGGGGCAGAGGCAGACATAGGAGGGGGGTTGAAAAGTTTCAGGAGAAGGGATAAGACAGAAGCTGAGGAATTCCAGACAGCTGCAGACGAAAAAAGGGGTCTCGCTCCGCCCAGGTCTGCCCTCTCCCCTGCAGCTGCAGCTTTTAATGCGCATACCTTAACAGCTGGTACCAAGAGCCCGACCCTGCTACTGGGAATTCATTCACGTTTCAACTCTCGGCTCCATAGATCCCGCAACTACCACTCACCCCCTCCCAAAAACATGGATTATTTAATACGAATACAATTGCTATTAAAGGGCCACTAATACTAACCAATGAAAGGGCTTAAAATAATGTACTATTAAAGGGTGGGTTCACCTGTAAAGGGGTAGTTCACCTTCCAAAAATTTTTTTCAGTTCAGTTGATTTTGGATTGTTCCCCAGAAATACAGACTTTTTTCAATTAACCATTATTTATTTGTTGCTGTTTTTCCCAAAATCGTTTCCAAAGTTTAAAGTTGAATGTCCCTGTCTCTGGTGTTTGAGAACAGCTTACAGGGTCGGCGACCTACCCCCCTCCCAGAGCTGCTTTAGGAGGTGAAAAAAAAGACACTTTAAACTTCAATATTCGAAAAATGGAAAGTAGAAAGTAATTGGAAAAAGTCGTTTCTGGTGATCTATCTGAAAACAACTAGTTGTTTGAAGGTGAACAACCCTTTAAGTTACTTTTTAATTAGTATGTTATTAAATGGGCAATTATTTATAAAAACTTTTTTTTATATCGTTTTTATAAATAATTTGCCTTCTTCGTCTGACTCTTTCCAGCTTTCAAATGGGGTGTCGCTGACCCCATTTAAAACAAAAAACAAATGCTCTGTAAGGCTACACATTTATTGTTATTTCTACTTTTTATTACTCCTCTTTCTATTCCGGCCTCTCCTATTCATATTCCAGTCTCTTCTTCAAATCAGTGCAAGGTTACTAGGGTGATTTGGACCCTAGCAACCAGATTGCTGCAATTGCAAACTGGAGAGCTGCTGAATAAAAAAAACTAAATAACTTGAAAACCATAAATAATAAAAAATGAAAACCAATTGCAAATTGTTTCAGAATATCCCTCTCTACGTGATATTAAAAGTTGACTTAAAGGTGAACAACTGCTTTAATAAAGCACAAAATATCATCATGGAAGCTTATTAAGATAATGCCCACACCTTGTCTCTTATTCCCTTCCCTTTAGATTGTAAGCTCTTTTGCACAGAGCCTTCCTCACCTTTTGTACCTGGTTATGGTTGTGATGTATGTAACTCCATATGGTCTATGTATGTAATTAATGTGATTTAGTTGTATAAACATATTTACTTTACAGCGCTGCGAAATATGCTGGCGCAATATAAATAAATGTTAATATTAATAAATAGGTAGGAATGCACCGAATCCAGGCTTGGCTTTGGGATTCCGCCTTTTTCAGCCGTATTCGGATACGGCTGAATCCTTGTGCCTGGCCGAACCGAATCCACAATTTGCATTTGTGCAAATTAGGGGTGGGAAGGGAAATCACGTGACTTTTTGTCACAAAACAAGGAAGTAAAAACATTTTTCCCCACTTTTTCCTTTCGGTATTCGGCCGAATCTTTTACGAAGGATTCGGGCAGATCCCAAATAGTGGATTTGGTGCATCCCTAATTCTAGGTAACCTGCCACCATTCCCAATTTCCCTGTTGTTTCTGCTAAAGGCTAATGACACACGTAGGGTTTCTCCGGCCTGGCAGATGTAATGCTGAGCCTATGGCTGCCCTGGGAATTCTACACCCCTCATTCCTACCTCCGATCATCACTTTTTTATCCTAATCTGTTTAAACGTTTCCTTTCCAGGGGGACACCCCAAAAAACAAAGCAGAGAAGGCGAAGGACATAGAGCTGGCGGAGTACCTGGAGAATACACAGCACTGCCAAATGATCCAGAGGGAGGACCAAGAGACGGCAGTGTGATGCTGCTGGGTGGGAGAGGAGAAGAGACTGTACCCCCCCCTACAGACTTGAACCTCTATACGGAAAATCCTAAACTTCCTAATCATTTTGATGGGAGAACAGCACTTTTGTCTACACCCTCTCCCTGCAGAAGGCCTTACTCTACATCTCCCAATCACCTCCTTCTAAGTTTTACTATGGGGAGGGGGGAAATTTCCATCCTTTACAGAGACATTGGCACTTCCCTACTCCCTGCAATCACCTCCCCCCCCCGCATAGGGGTACATGATGCCTGTTTATACATTGGTTCTATGTCTCTGGAATGGATCATGCAGTACTGGAGGGGGGGTCGTTCGTCCTGTGCATATTTGCATTTATGCGACAGCTGCCAGTTAAAAAAAGGCTACCTCTTTATCACCACTAGGGGTGCTGTTTACAGTGATGCATTCAGGGGTATAAATGCAGAAATGTGTTTTGGGAATGGGGGGGTCCTCTTTCCAAATAAGGTAATATATACCCTTGAAGTGATTGTAAGCTGAATGTTTTATCCCTGTCTCCACCGTTCTTTAGAGCAGTGACTGCTTGGGATTTGGGGGTTTTGGGTTTAAGGTAGGAATGCACCGAATCAGGGCCAGAACTAGGGCTAGGCAGAAGAGGCACCTGCCTAGGGAGCAACGGAAAGGGGGCACTGGGCACATACCTGTCTTCTACCTACCCCTAGTCCATGTTTGCTGCTCTCCCCTATCTGCCTCCCTCCCCTCTGTCGCTCTCCCCTCCGACGATTCCCTTCTCCTCCGACGCTTCCCTTCTCCTCCGACACTTTTCCCTATCGGCTTGGCCTGGCGCTGCATCGAAATCCAGGATTCAGTTTGGGATTTGGCCGAATCCTTGTTTTTGGCCAAACTGAAACTAAATCCTAATTTACATATGTAAAATATGGACGGGAAGGGAAATCACATGACTTTTCATCACAAACCAAAAGTAAAAAAAAAAAAAAAAAGTCCCACTTTTTCCTTTCCCAGCCCTAATTTGCATAAGCAAATTAGGATTAGGTTCGGTATTCGGCCGAATCTTTCATGAAGGATTCGGCTGTGGTTTTGGTGCATCCCTAGTTGAAGGTCACTGCTTTAGAGAGGCTCCCCTATAGACCTGCTCACTGTGCATACCTCACTATAGGCCGTATTGTTCTTTTTCTAGGATCCATGTCAGACCTACTCTTATTTGTGGTTGTTTTTTGTACAAACCCTTGCACTTACCCCTCCCTCTTCGGCTCAGGACTGGAGGCAAATGTCACTTTACCCTGCTCTGGCCGTGCCCACGTTCTGTGCGTTGGAGTGACCACCTCTCGCCCAACCCGTGAATATTAGGGCTGTGTGCTGTGCTAACTAGATAACTAACTAGCCATTTGGAGTGTTTACCGGCCCACCCGCTGCAACTTGGATTTCATTGCATCTTCCTTTTAAGGCCCTCGTCCACATATCGAGCGCTGGTCAGATTGTGTTTTTGTGAACTTCGATGTTGCCTCTCACACGAGCTCGAAATTCTCAATCCCAAACTATTTTGTGGCGGTTGTTGCACATAGCGAGGGGCAGATCTTTCTTATACTTGACGTTTTTACCTTGGACCAGGAACTACATTGATCATTCAGCCATCTTGGACCAGTGTTTTTCTCTGTTTTTGTTTTTTTTCGGCCATCTTGCTGTAGTCATTGATCGTGTCAACCACGGCCTGGCGGCCATCTTGGTGCAGCCGTTTCCTTGCCTCCCGCACCCACGAGTATTGTAATCTACAAACTATAATATCACCGAGATGATTTCTTTGTTTCATACTGTTCAAGATTTGTTCTTTTTATTTCAGTGGTTTGATTTTAACTTATTGCATATGTTATCATAGTTTTTTTTTGTTATAATGTTGATTAACAATGTCAAATAATTACACTTGTAACCTCCTATATCCCCTCGTTTCATGGTCGGATGTTCAGAGATTTGTACTCGTCATTCCCACCCGTGGGGCGCACTTTACTGCTCCGCAATCATGGAAATAGCCCACGGCTCCATATTTGAGCAAATTGTCCGTTCCCTGTGTTCTTCCATAGGGACTAGAGACGCTGGATATATGGGGCCCATCAGTAGCTTACTCTTAAAGGAGAACTAAACCCTAAAAATGAATGTGGCTAAAAACGCCATATTTTATATAGTGAACTTATTGCACGAGGCTAAAGTTTGAGCTTGTCAATAGCAGCAATGATCCAGGACTTCAAACTTGTCACAGGGGGTCACCATCTTGGAAAGTGTCTGTGACACTCACATGCTCAGTGGGCTCTGATTGGCTGTTGAGAAGCTAAGCTTAGGGCTCGTCACTAATTATCCAGCAGAAAATGAGCTTCCCTGGCTGTAATATAAGCTGATGCTACAGGTTTGCTGATTATTAAATTCTGATGCTAATTGCACTGGTTTCTGTGCTGCCATGTAGTAATTATGTGTATTAATTACTAATCAGCCTTATATTGTGACATTTCTATTCTATGTGTACTGTATATTGTGAGTGGCTCCCTAAGCTCAGTAAGTGACAGCAGCACAGAGCATGTGCAGTGAATCAGCAGAAAAGAAGATGAGGAGCTACTGGGGCATCTTTGGAGACACAGATATTTACTGCTAAAGGGCTGTGGTTGCCTTGGGCTGGTACAGAAGCACAAAACATCATGTACAACATTTCTAGTTACTTCTTTAGTTCTCATTTAAAGGGGTTTTTTACCTTTGAGTTAAAGGTATGATGTAGAGGGCGATATTCTGAGACAATTTGTATTTGGTCTTTTGAATAACTGTGATAATTTTATTCAGCCACAACTCTCCAGTCCAGGAATTTCAGCAGCTATCTGATTGCTAGTGTCCAACTTACCCTAGCAACCAGGCGGTGAGTTGAATGAGAGACTGGAAGAATAGAAGTGGCCTGAATAGGCAGATACGTAATAAAGTTTAACTATAACAATGACATTGTAGCCTCATTTATCAAATCAAGTTTTTTTGGCTATTGGTACAGCTTGAGAAAAGAAGGTATTTTTAAAAATGAAGACCAATTGAAAAGCTGCTAGGAATAGGCCGTATTAAAAATGAGTGTAAACTACCCAGAGTTTTGGAAAAGGAATATAGTATTGTGTGTTTAGTCCTGTGTTCTGTCTAAATATGAGGATAGCGATACACCTGCAATGCCACCTTCAACCAGCAGGTGTAGTTGTGTAGCTGTTGCATTACTGCACTCAATAGGCCAGGTATTCATGGGTATCTGCCCGATAAGATAAGAATATGTGCTGCAAGGCTAATGGTATAGGTGACAATAAAGTGATTTGTGTGGAAGGTCAAGTGGAGACTTGAATGTCCGTCCAAAGCTGCAGGTACCGGAATTCCTCGTCTAATCCGAGACAAGTCATAGGGCAGCTCCCAGCGCTGATTATGTTCAAGGGCAGCAGGTCAGTATAGTATTTGTATTGCTTATTTATGGATTATCTACCTCAGTCACCCCCTTGCTTAAAGGGGTGGCTCACCTTTAGTATGTTATAAAATGGCCAATTCTAAGCAACATTCCGATTGGTCTTTATGTATTTATGAAAGTTTTTTTTTTTTTTTAATTATTGACATTTTTATTATGACTCTTTCCAGTTTTTAAATGGGGGTCACTGACCCCATCTAAAAACCAAATGCTCTTGTATTGTTATTGCTACTTTTTTATTACTCCTCTTTTCTATGTAGGCCTCTCCTATTCATATTCCAGTCTCTTATTTAAACCAATGCATTGTTACTAGGGAAATTTGGATCCTAGCAACCAGATGGCTGAAATTACAAACTGGAGAGCTGCTGAATAAAAAGCCAAATAACTCGAAAACCACAAATAATAAAGAATGAAAACCAATTGCAAATTGTCTCAGAATATCCCTCTCTACATCGTACTAACAGTTAGCTCAAAGGTGAACAACCCCTTTAAGTCAGTCACCAATTAGGAATGTGAGATTGTAAAAAGTAGCCACTTCCCCAGTAGTGATGTGCAGGTTGAGAATTTCCCGACCCGGCCCAGGCCCTCTCCTGCCCTCTTTTTATAGACCCGCCCGCAGTGACATCACATAAGGGGCGGGGCAGGGGAAGTCTAGAAATTCCGGCGTCGGCAGTACTAGGCCGAAGATTTAGTGCAGGAGTCATCCCGAACCTGCCTGACCCGCGGGGTCCCAGAACTGCCCACACATCACTATTCCCCAGCCT
Source organism: Xenopus petersii (assembly GCA_038501925.1). Classification (NCBI taxonomy): domain Eukaryota; kingdom Metazoa; phylum Chordata; class Amphibia; order Anura; family Pipidae; genus Xenopus; species Xenopus petersii. The sequence continues at coordinate 9,015,588 of CM076678.1, read as the reverse complement.
CCTTCCTACCCATAATAACATGAGACATTATCACTTTTATCATATTATCCCTCTTGCAAAGTTATACCTAACTTCTATTGGAAGCTGCGTTTGCCTCCTATCTTTTCTCTGTGGTTCTGACTTGTGAAACGTGCTACATTGTTTCACAAGTCAGAACCACCCGGGCAGAGAAAAGATAGAGGAGTCCAACTGGAGAGGAAGACTGCTTCCAGTTTACAGTTACAGGACAATTGATATTTTCTAATGACTCTATATTGAAAGTGATACTCCATGAGGCAAAATGTGGTTTCTCGTGTCCTGGATCAGTCCTATTATGCTAGGGTGTATATTAAAGGAGAACTAAAGCTCTAAATAGAATAAGGATGGATTTGGTGCACATTGGGGCTCACTTATCAACACTGGGCAAATTTGCCCATGGGCAGTTACTTATAGCAACCAATCAGTGATTAGCTTGTTAAAGCCAGCTGCAAGCAGAATGATGAAGGTGGAAATCTGATTGGTTGCCATGGGTTACTGCTCAGTGTTGATAAATGACCCTCAGTATGTTTTGGGGTTCAGTTAGGGTATTTTCCTGGGCCTGGCTGGTAAAAATGAAGCTTGATCCCAATGTTAATAGAGTAAATGCATAAAGATATAGGAAGGCCAGTATTTTTTTCATGAAAAGGTGCTAACCCTTAATTCAGTACCAGCCCAAGGTTCCCACTCCGATTCCCACCCCATCTTCTGCGGATTCCCAGCACATGCTCTGTGCTGCTGTCACTTACCTGACCCACTCACAATATACAGTATATATACAATATAAGGAAGATTAGTCATTAATTCAGATTTACATTACATGATAACTCAGAAACCAGTGCAGTCTGCAACAGACTATAATAATCACCTCTGTAGCATCCGCTTCTATGGCAGATGAACCTCACTTTTTGCTTGATAATTTCCCACGCTCCCTAAGCTCAGCTTCTCAACAGCAGCCCACTGAGCATGTGCAGTGCCACCGACACAGGATCGAAGATGGGGAGCTGCTAGGGGCAACTTTGAGCCCAATTTGACCTAACTTAATAAGGTGAACCTCAGCAGCTCCTGAAAGAGAAGTGTTCTCTGCTACATTGTTTCAGGAGTCTGAACAGATAGGGACAGACAAAGGCTGCTTTCAATAGCAACGACATTTACATCTACGTTTATAAAATCATCGCAATGGTGATGTGAATGTATAATGGAAAGTTGCTTAGAAGGACATTTTCTTTCAAACGTTACAGGATAATGAAATAAAAGTGTTGCAGGCAGTGAGGTCACAATGGGCTGCGTGTACTTTAATCGGAGTAACCTTCTGTCGGGAGTATCATCTCGCAGTAACATATTACTCACAGCTCAACACTTAATCACCAGAGACTGAATCTGGCAGCTACAGGTCAAGAAAGTTGCAACCCCCCCCCTTCCATCCGCCGCTCCTGGGCTCCCATTGGAAGGCTAGCTGTAATATGAGACAATCCCTCAGCTCCACAGCACAAAGCTTTAACTGCAGGGGAGACAGAGCTGTTTGTAAACCACTTGAGATGCAGTTCATTAAAAGAGTTTGCAGAGAAAGAGGGCAGTGAATGGAGGAGCCATTAAAGTTTGAAATAAAGCCCCTCTCTTTCTCTAAGTGCCACCTCCCCTCCCCCAGCACATGGACTCTACCACTTTCATTGTGATGAATTGAGAGCAAAAAAAAAAACATTGGCCGGTGCAGTTCTGAACCATTTCACTGCCTGTCTGTTTTGGTGTCGTTTATTCATTATTATTATTAGCTGCTATTTCTATAGATCTGATGCATGGACACAGATTATATCTCATTAGGGTTGCCACCTTTTCTGGAAAAAAAATACCGGCCTTCCTATACATTTATCTTTTTTCCCTATTAATAACATTGGGATCAGCCATCATTTTTACCGGCCAGGCCAGTAAAATACCGGCCAAGTGTCATGGGAAAACAGGTTTTTTTCAAAATGCATCAGTTAATAGTGCTGCTCCATTAGAATTCTGCACTGAAATCCATTTCTCAAAAGCGCAAACAGATTTTTTATATTTAATTTTGAAATCTGACATGGGGCTAGACATATTGTCAGTTTCCCAGCTGCCCCCAGTCATGTGACTTGTGCTCTGATAAACTTCAATCACTCTTTACTGCTGTACTGCAAGTTGGAGTGATATCACCCCCTCCCTTCCCCCCCCCCCCCAGCAGCCAAACAAAAAAACAATGGGAAGGTAACCAGATCGCAGCTCCCTAACACAATATAACAGCTGCCTGGTAGATCTAAGAACAGTCAATAGTAAAATCCAGGTCCCACTGAGACACATTCAGTTACATTGAGTAGGAGAAACAACAGCCTGCCAGAAAGCAGTTCCATCCTAAAGTGCTGGCTCTTTCTGAAAGCACATGACCAGGCAAAATGACCTGAGATGCACCTACACACCAATATTACAACTAAATAAATACACTTGTTAGTTCAGGAATGAAATTTGTGAATTTTTTTAGTTGTAAATGACAGCTGCCTGGTAGATCTAAGGACAGCGCTCAGTAGTAAAATCCAGGTCCCACTGAGACTTGGTTACATTAAGTAGGAAAGATAATAGTCTGCCAGAAAGCAGTTCCATACTAAAGTGCAGGCACAAGTCACATGACTGGTGGCAGCTGGGAAACTGACAATATGTCTAGCCCCATATCAGATTTTAAAATTAAATTTAAAAAAATTCTGTTTGCTCTTTTGAAAAAAGGATTTCAGTGCAGAATTCTGCTGGAACAGCACTATTAACTGACGTGTTTTGAAAAAAACATGTTTTCCCATGACAGTATCCCTTTAAGGGCAGAAACACACACTTGGATTTAAGGAGATTTAGTTGCCCGGTGATAAATCTCCTCTACTTCCAGAAGTTTCCCTGATTTTTTCACATGATCTGGTAACCTTATTATTACATACTGTATTATATTATATGGGTGAGTTTTTAATTCACCTTATCAGCTTATATCATTGTCCCAACTCGTATTCATACAGGTATGGGATCTATTATCCAGAATGCTCGGGACCTGGGGCAACTAATCTCCTCGAATTGCCTCCCGCCGGCTAGAATCTAAATCGCCGAGGGATGGCAATCGGTGCGCTTCATTTTCTGAAGTTGCCTCACGAGAAAACTTTGGGCGACTTCTGAAAAGAAAAGCGCTTCAAGTGCCATCCCGCCGGCGATCAAGATTCTAGTTGGCAGGAGGCAGTTCGGGGAGATTAGTCGCCCCGAAAAAGAGATCACCGGGCGACTAAATCTCTCCCCGAATCTTCCCGTGTGTCTCTGCCCTTAACCGTCTCATGGAGAAGGGAGAGGGGCTGTTTGTTAGTGCAGTTGTACATCGCCCCGGGGGTAGGAATTCTTCCAACACATCTCGTTTCCTGTCGTTATTTGTCCTTTATAATTACTCCCCAACACAGGGCTGTGTAGTTTAACTGCACCCCCAGGCACTAATACCTTTTATATATGTACTCTCTGCTGTTTGTATCACTTCCACTCCAAATAAAGACCATGTTTATAGAGTAATGGAGAGGGATCATGCTACAATTTACAAATTTGGATGATCTGATGATCTTATTGGATGTTCTACTCCTCGTCCAATGGCAGTTTCAAACCTGCCCAGTATCAGTCAGAAGGATCCCATACAAGGCCCGGTAAACTGGCAGCTAGTATCAGGATCCAGTGGTATTTTATGATCTGCAGGCCGTTTCAAAAGCCCTGTGCACACGGCAACAAACTGCCAATTCAGTCTGGAGGGGCTGAATTGGCAGTTTTAAATGGGCACTTTCAGGGTGGGTTAATTGGCAGCACCAGGAGGGAACACAAGCAGACCCAGACCCATTCTGTGCAGGTAGTGCCCTGGCAGGAGTTGAAACCTAGGAGAACAAAGCTGCAAAGCAACTCCACTGCAGCACTGTATATGCAACCCTGTGTAGCTAAAGGGATACTGCCATGTTAAATAGCGCTGCTCCAGCAGAATTCTGCACTGAAATCCATTTCTCAAAAGCGCAAATTGATTTTTTTTATATTTAATTTTGAAATCTGACATGGAGCTAAACATATTGTCAGTTTCCCAGCTGCCCTCAGTCATGTGACTTGTGCTCTGATAAACTGCTGTGCTGCAAGTTGGAGTGATATCACCCCCTCCCTTTCCTTTCCAGCAGCCAAACAACAGGACAATGGGAAGGTAACCAGATAGCAGCTCCCTAACACAAGATAACAGCTGCCTGGTAGATCTAAGAACAGCACTCAATTGTAAAATCCAGGTCCCACTGAGACACATTCAGTTACACTGAGTTGGAGAAATAACAGCCTGTCAGAAAGCAGTTCCATCCTAAAGTGCTGGCTCTTTCTGAAAGCACATGACCAGGCAAAATGACCTGAGATGCACCTACTCACCAATATTACAACTAAAAAAATATACTTGTTAGTTCAGGAATGAAATTGGTGAACTATTTTTATTTGTAAATGACGCTGTTTACAATGCAAACGACATAATAAAAATCACGATAGAATCCCTTTAAAGTCACAAGGAAAACAAACAAATACTTTTAGCCTTTAGTTGCCCTTTAACAGACACAAATGCATATGTGCAGTTTAATATGCCCGGGCAGTGCACGTGTCTTTATACAGAAGCTGAGGGAGGCGGCTGCCCTTTTGCTCTCCTCTCCAGGATACTACTTATGAGCAGGAGGTAATTGTGAATGTAAATAGCTCAGTGGTGAATTGGTTCCCCCCCAGCTGTTCCCAAGTGGCACCCACATAGTTACACAAACAAAGTGCTGTCAAGGAATGGGACAAAGGGTCTTCAGTTCTTTCAATGAGGCGGGTGCTGGATATCAGGTGGCTACATGACCTCTCTAAACACCCCACCATGAGCAAATGCAAGATACTACGGCTGTGGGATAGCAGGTATAGTAGGGAGAGGGTGCCTATAGTAACAGTGGGATAGCAGGTATAGTAGGGAGAGATGGTGCCTATAGTAACAGTGGATAATAGTCTCTGGGAAGGGAGTGTGACTGTGGGATAGCAGGTATAGTAGGGAGAGATGGTGCCTATAGTAACAGTGGGATAATAGTCTCTGGGAAGGGAGTGTGACTGTGGGATAGCAGGTATAGTAGGGAGAGATGGTGCCTATAGTAACAGTGGATAATAGTCTCTGGGAAGGGAGTGTGACTGTGGGATAGCAGGTATAGTAGGGAGAGATGGTGTCTATAGTAACATTCCTGGAGGGCAACTTTACAATTCCTATGTTATTTATATACCTGAATTTTTCTGGTCTACTATACTAGTAATGCACTGACAGTCTCCCCAGTGGGTATCACTATTAGTCAATCTGTCAATTCTGTCAATTCTGTCCTGTTTCAAGCATGTGTAAGTACATCTTACTATCAATAGACAGAGCAATCTGATCAGGATCATCACTGAGTTCCAGGGTTCAGACAATGACAAGATCATTTTGACAAGATAATTAAAGTTCCTGGAAAACAGACGGAGTTCAGTGACGAATACTGGAATTGCAGAAGCCATTTTCCCGTAAAAAGCAACAGAATCAACTGTTTTATGTTAAACAGTGTGTCCTGTAACCATTGTAACTACATGCACCTTACAGTAATATGTCATCATAGCAGCAATATATATATATATATATATATATATATATATATTAGAGAGAGATGGATGGATAGATAAAGATAGATAGAGAGATAAATAGATAGATAGACAGACAGACAGACTGATAGATAGATAGATAGATAGATAGATAGATAGATAGATAGATAGATAGATAGATAGATAGATAGATAGATAGATAGATAGATATAGATGGATAGACAGATCGATAGCATTCTTATGTGTCAGAATAGGGGTTATATTATATCTGTGCAGAACAGAGTTGGGATCCCAATGGGATTCTGGGGAAAATTCTGGCAGGTCCTGGTGGGTTCTCTGGTGGGACCTCAGTCTGACACTGATCAGGGGACCCAAAAATATCAGGGAGTTCTTCTACCCTAGCAACTATATGAAGTGAGGGCAGTTAGTGCAGCTGCTGATTGGTCCCCCAAGCCTACAGTATATTCTATATAGATAAGTGTAAGGGCAATAATTATACAAACTGCCCAACTGGTAAAATCCAGAATGGAGACAGTGACCAGACCTTTTGCTTTTGTTAAGGGGGTTGCTGGGAGTTGTACTTGTTCAACAGTCCATAGGTTGGGCAGTGCTGCTTTAAATAAATAGTGAGGCCCCACCGCATCTGCCCCCGGGGCCTGGCACATACCTGTCCATCATAAAACAACTGCCAGAACTATTTCCCCTCTAGCTGTCCACTGGGGGTAAAGGTAGGCCTGTCCCTTTAAGCGCCCAGAGCATTTCAGGGAATGTCTCATAGAGGTTCTCAAGTGCCAAATCCATTTATTCTCCATTTATTCCCCGGCATAGAGTGTTAAGTCCAGATTTGGCACAGCTGGATGATCTGAAATGGCTGGAGTAGCCCCTGGCCCCCTCCTCTCTCACCTCCTCCCCTCTTTTTTTTTTTTTTAATACTTTAGGGGGAGGGTCAGAGTTTGGGAAAACTCCCTGCTGGTGTCAGCTGAGAAGATAATTGAAAGGTTTCTGTGGGACTAGCTGAAACTAGTTGGGAGAACACAAAGGAGTAGGAAGATAAGGAGAGAAGTGCAGGAACCCAAAGCTGCTGGGCTGTTCCTGCTGAAACCTATTCCCCAAGTACAGGCTCCGCTCTCCCTTCACTGACGAGTGACATAGAAACAAGGAACGATCCAGTGAGGCAGGTAAGTGGCACTTAGAAGTGGCAGTGGGAAAGTTTTCTCCTTCCCTTTTTCGTTCTTTGCCCTTTTATTCATTCTTTACTTTTGATAAATAGTTATCAAAGTGACTCGTGTGTAACTTCTAGTTGCTCCAGAGGAATAAATTATATATCAGTTCAGCAGGGGAGAGATTTGTGTCACTGTATGGAATATATCCAATGGTCTATCTATTGTCTGATGTTACATATAAAGCTTATTAATGAGACAGGGCAGGGAGAGAATGTAGCCGACAGCTGTTACCGAGTAGAAAGAGCAGCTAACCCACAAAGCTTGCACTTACCAGTGAAGAATGATGTTGATACATGGGTGGAGGGGTTTATTATAAACAGAGGTACTGAGGGATCTTTTCTCTATCTGGGTCCTGAAACAAATTGCCACTTAATCGGCCAGTCATTTCTCTGGATCCTCGAGTGGGAGCTGAGCGGCACAATGAAAAGATCTCACTTTAGGGCATTTCTTTCAGGTTTGTATATGAGCTGAATGGGGCTGAGCGGTGAAAAGGGCAAGATAGCAGAGGGGGGTCCTGCTGGGTATTGAAATGTACAGGGAGGGGGGGACAGTATGATCACGCAGAAAGAATGCTGCTGGGGGTAGATGGACAGGGAGTAGAAGAGGGAGGGTGAGCAGTAGGTAGGGTTGGCACCTTTTCTGGAAAAAAATACCGGCCTTCCTATACATTTATCATTTTTCCCTATTAATAACATTGGGATCAACCATCATTTTTACCAGCCAGGACAGGTGGCAACCCTAGTAGTAGGTAGAAATGGATGGGGGGTACCTAGAAGAGGGTGGTGAATTGGAGTGGAGGGGTGCACAGAAGAGGGAGGGTGAGTAGTAGGTTGAAGAGGAGGAGTACCCAGAAGAGAGAGCACATAAGCAGCACAAAGGTGTGGAGGATTACCAAAAGAGGGGGTGGGTAGTAGGTAGGAGTTGGTAGGAGTGGAGGGGTACCCAAAAGAATGAGGGTTTGCGGGAACTAAGTAGGATTTAAAGGAGACCTATAGGAGGGTGGGTGAGCTAGAGGTCTGGTGGGGACACCCAGTGAGTGATTAGTGGGTAGACATAGAGAAGTATCCAGAAGAGAGAGGGTGAAAAGTATGTATGTATGTATGTATGTATGTATGTATGTATGTATGTATGTATGTATGTAGGAGTAGAGAGGTGCCCAGAGGAAACAGGGTATGCTATACAAAAAGTTAAGAGGTGAAGAGCATGTAGACAACATGGAGACTAAGTTGTAGAAGGGGAAAAATGGGGAACTTTCCTTGGTTGGTTATGTGTCTGGGAGATGATGTGTAACAATGTAGAGACAGCCTAACATGTCGACAAAGCTGCTCTCACGTTGTTGGTTTCTGGGAACATCTTATTCTTCTAAAATCTTTCCCACATTCATGGAATCCCTATAAGCGAATGCTCTCCCACTAAGCCCCCCACCTAGTTCCCATTTACTGGTTCTGCACATGTTTGGGCTTGTCAGGGCAGCACAGTCACGTGGAGAGCAAATGTGAAGACTGCTTAGTAAATAATGGTAAAGTTAAATGTGGCCAAAGCTACACCCCTTTGTTGGACAATTTGTTCATGTCTAATGCCTCTCCATATGGAAATCCAATTTGTTCCCCACCCCAACTGTTTTCCAAAGCATCTAAACCACCCAGTACCCAAACTCCAGCATCAAATTCCAACACCCAAACACAGACTCTTAACATCCAAATTCTGGCCCCAGTATTGAAACTCAAAGTCCAAACTCCAACCAATATCTAAGACCCAAATCTAACATCTAAACTCTAATATCCAAACTCTGACTCCAGTATCCAACATCCTAACTACTCCATCCAAACCCTGATGCCAACATCCAGCATCCAAACCCCCAATTTATCATCCAAACTCTGACTCACATATGCAAACTTCAAGTTCAATATTCAAACTCTGACCACGACATTCAAACCAATATCAAAACCCCAACTCCACCATCCAAACTCTGACCAATATCAAAACCCCAAGATCCAATCTCCAACTCCAACATCTAAGCTCTGACCAATATCTAAACATTGACTCCATCATACAAACTCTGACTCCAACATTCAAACCCCAACCAATATGCAAGTGCCAACTCCAAGATCCAAACTCTGACTCTAACATCCAGACCTTAACTTCAAAATCCAAACTCCAAAATTTCAAGTCCAATATCCAAACTCCGACCAATATCTTAACCCCAACTCCAACATCCAAACTCTGAACAATATTTAAACTCCAACATCCAAATTCCAACCAATATCAAAACTCCAACATCCAAACCCTGACTCTAACTTCCAAACCCTAACTTCAAAATCCAAACCAATAAGAAAACTGTCCAGTATCCAAACTCTGACTCCAGTATCTAACATTCTTATCACTACATCCAAACCCCGATGCCAACATCCAGACCTTAACTTTAACATTCAAACTCTGACTCCAATATACAAGCTCAGACTCCATTATGCTAACTCCAATATCCAGACCCCAATGCCTACATGCAAACCCCAGCTCATGTATCCTGACTCTGACATCCAACTCCGGCCCCAGTATCCAGATGCAAAGCTCCAGCATTCTGTCTCAGGTGTTTCCATACAAATCAGCTGAATGCGGCTCATTGATAAAAGCCTGACTAGTAGTGTAACATAAAGAAGCCTTTGGAACTGGCGGAGAGAAGGAATTCGAGTCCTTTCAGACGAGAGCCCACAAACCAGCAGGTTAGGAAATCTATACACTAGAATTCCATGAAGAGCCCTTATGTTGAGTTGCACAAAGAATCTATAAATGCAAATCCCCTCCTATTCCTGCTCACATTACTGTTGCCTCTCGCTAACTGGGCCGCTCTCCTCCACTCCATTAAAAGCCATTAAACTCTCTCATGTGGCTCTTCAAATATTTATGCAGCTTTTAATATACTTTATTTGACCAACATCCAAAGGCTCCTGACCTTGGATTTCCCTGCTCAGTGAGATCCCCTCTCTCCAGCTTTCCAGTTAAACTTAATTGGGCAATTTGTGTGTAATCCTGAATTTGGAAACGTGAGCAGAACAGTTCTTTGTAAAGAGCATTTGTGAGCCTAAAATCCACTCACACACAAGGTACAGGCCTTGGCCAATAACATGACTTCATTTGCTGGATTCCCAAAGTAACGCCCATTGGACTGGGATTATACCGCTTGTGCTGGTCAATTACAGGGATTTCTGTAGGAAAGAAGTTGTGCTGATCCGTTACAGGAGCTTATGGGGGGGAGAAGCTGTGCTCATCCATTGGATGGGATGTAAATGAAGAAAAGTTCTACAGATCCATTATAAGTACTTTTGGGAGAGAGGAACTGTGCTCATCCATTAGGGGTAATGTAGGTAAAGTTATACTGATCTATTATAGGTGCTTTTGGGGGAGAGAAGCTGTGCTGATTCATTAGGGGGAATGTAGTTGAAGAAAGTAGTCCTGATCTGTTACAGGGGATTTTGGGGGAGAGAAGCTCTGCTGATCTATTAGATGAGAATGTAGTTAAAGAAAGTAGTCCTGATCTGTTACAGGGGATTTTGGGGGAGAGAAGCTCCAGTGATCTATTAGGGGAGAATGTAGCTAAAGAAAAGTTATGCTGATCCATTATAGGTGATTTTGGGGGAGAGAAGCTGTGCTGATCTATTAGGGGAGAATGTAGTTAAAGAAAGTTGTCCTGATCTGTTACAGGTGATTTTGGGGGAGAGAAGCTCTGCCGATCTATTAGGGGAGAATTTAGTTAAAGAAAAGTTATGCTGATCCATTATAGGTGATTTTGGGGGGTGAGAAGCTGTACTGATTCATTGGGAGGGTGTAGATGAAGAAAAGTTGTACTGGTTCATTATATGTGCTTTTGGGGAGAGAAGCTTTGCTGATCCATCATTGGGGCTGTAGGTTGGAGATGTACTGATCAATTAATGGGGCTGCTATAGGTGCAGCTTGAGGAGAGAAGTTGTGCAGATTCATTAAAGGATATAGACAAAGAGAAGTTTTGCTGATCCATCACTGGGCTTGTCAGAGAAGAGTAGTTATGTTGTTCCATTATGGCATTACAGGAGCCTGACTGGGGCAGACCTCAAAGAATTGGCCTATTGAGTACAGCAAGTGAAGCAGCTGTGCAACTCCAACATTTCCCCTACTTTTTCATACCATGTCAATATTTGCTCGTGTTTACATCAAGCCATCCTGTATATTTGCGGAGATATCTAGTGATTTATTGCCCAGCTATCTGAGCCTATACAGATTGTTCCCTGAAGCAATTGCACGACCTTTCCTGTATTTACTTGCCAAACACCATAAATCAGCTCCGGCTGCACCATGGGCAAATAAGATAGGGGGGGGAGGGGCATGTGTCATCCATTCTCTGGTGCAACCATCTGACTCATGCTGTCTGCAAGGGACAGGGAGCATGAGTCACTGGCTGGAATATAAATTGCATTCTGATCTATCCGTGTTACTGAAGTGTGTGCCCAATGGAGCTCCCCCCAGAACCAGTGGGGTTATGACTTTTATCCAATCACAGTTTTGGGTAGGGTAAGCCGCAGTTCTCTCTTAGGTCCGCTGGTGGCACAGAACAGAGTAGCCGGCTCCATGGCCACGTTATAGGAATTGGTTGGCATCCTACCATGCATACGGCCTTGGGAAGCGTCCAGTGGATGTCAAGTAAGGTTCCTGGGGTATTTTAAAGGGTAACTTTCCCATAAGTGGTTAATATACTTCTAGACTGTAAGGGTCACACGCAATTACCCTGGGTGCAAAAGTGAGCCCCTCCTTAGTCTTCATTATAAATGCACTTGTGTCCATGGTCTGGATACTATCTCTACCTAGTGGCAGTTTGGAAGCTGGCACTTAATGCAGGGCACAATGCTGGCAGTGCCATCAGCCATAGAGCTGGCCGTAAGTACAGGGCTTCATTGCAGTCTCCTGGCATACTGAATGATACTCAAGTTAGGGGACAGTTAGGAAGCATAAGGGGGAGAAGGCATTTGTGTCTTCGTCAGTGGTGTAAGTAGAAAATACTGGGCCTCACAGCAAATTATTTCAGACCCTTAAAATGTGTAGAGGTTGACCTGTTTTTATTGAAATTGTGTATGAATTAGGGCCTCATGGGACCCCTATACCTCCTGGGCCCCCCCCTGCAGCCGCAGGGTCTGATTCCTCTGTAATTAAACCCCTGGTCTCTGCAGGCCCTTCGTGAATACAGTGCTACCAAACGCAGCTCTACCCGGGTCAGTTCTAATGCACAAAACGGGCGGAATTTTGCCCTTAGCACTCTGATAATGCCATCTATACTTCCCCTTTAATATTGAGATAAACCTATAATTTAAAGGGGCATGCATACATGTATTTAGTGAGCGCAACTGTCATTTCTTATTGAAGAGCAGCTGGCAATTGGCCCATGATTGCCCCAGATCTGTGTGTTACTGTCAGGCTGCAGATGTTTATCCGTCTCCAACCCAAGCACCTCTAGATATACAGTATGTTTGTACATTCCTCCCATGATGAATACAGTGCTACCAAACGCAGGTCTACCTGGGCCAGTTCTAATGCACAAAACAGGCAGAATTTTGCCCTTAGCACTCTGATAAAGCCATCTATACTTCCCCTTTAATATTGAGAGAAATCTATAATTTAAAGGGGCATGCATATATGTATTTAGTAAGCGCAACTGTCATTTCTTCTTGAAGAGCAGCTGGCAATTGGCCCATTATTGCCCCAGATCTGTGTGTTGCTATCAGGCAGCGGATGTTTATCCAACTCTAACCCTAAGTACCTCTATATACTGTATATGTTTGTACATTCCTCTGTGTTTGTGCTAATGTATATGCTACTGCTAACTGTCAGCCCCCCTGCTGCCTGCTGAGCTGACAGATTGCTCTTCCCCTGTATATAAAGATACATTGTCTCATAAATGATTGCACCCTTGTTACAGTTTCATGGGGGTAATTTATGTTGGAATTCTCGGCCTGCTGATATATTGCTTAGTAAATTGCTGCCGATGATATATTTGGCTCCATAGATTCCTATGTGCAGGGCTGGAATCCTCTCTGTGCTGACACTTTGCTGTATAAACTGCTGCTGGTGCTGACTGCCTGCTGCTGCCTGACAGTTAGTTATTAATGGCTTGTTGGGTTTGGAGTGGATAGAAACCAGGTCAGAGATCCAGATGGGAATCCCCCTGGGTGGAAGGCGATGAAAAGTCTATGCTGGGTCCTGGGAGTGAAATTGGCCTGGGGTGGGGTGTAAATGAATGAACTGCCACTGAGCTATAGGAAGGTTTTGCCTGGGGCAATGGAGGGGAAAACTGACAGCAGACAAGTGAAAATGTTCCATTAGTGGCCCTGTAATGTCCTCTGTGCTTAGTTAGTGCCTCGGCTGCTGCTGATGCTCCTGTTGTCGCGCTATCTCCTGGGAGTAGATACAGTAAGATCAGCATAGTCAGGCTTCAGAGAGTTCTTGTCTGAGCCAATCATTCATTTGCCACTGGCTTGTAGAGAGGTGAGCCAGATGTGCCCCAGATGTGGGGTTACTACAGCTCCCATCATGCTCAGCCAGACATGTATAAAAGCTGGACTTTCTATTATTATTATTATTATTATTATTATTATTATTAACATGTACAGTATTTATGTAGCGCCAACATATTCTGTAGCGATGTACAGAAAGGAATGGCCAGAGCATTGTTACATGTCTAGAGCATTCCAGTCTGAAGGACGTTCCTGCAATGAGGGACCCAGTATCTTCTGACAACTGGTCCATTGAACCCTATATTGCCACTAGATATATTGCAAGGCCTTACGAAATAAAAACCCACAAATGTAGGATCTACAGCCAGTGCCATAGATTGTACTTACCGTGGCAGGTAAAAAGGCTTCTGATTGGTTGGCCTGTAACACAACAGGAGGGCTATAGGAAGCGATAAGGACGAATAAAGCTCCAAGCTGGGTCAGGGGAACATAATCGTTCCATTAGACAAATGCAAAGTAATTTGGTCAAGTGGCCTTTATAAGAAGATTTTATTTATAGAGATTGGTTTTTTTTTTTTAGCTCATCTGCTCCAAACCCAAGGCTGCTTGTTCTGTATCTTTACATGACACTGACCCCTAGTGTTGGATAATGGGATAACAGCATGACCCATTCTGCCCATTATTTACTGACCCAGTTTTATTTCTCTTCTTCAGTAACCCTATATATCCCAGAATAGATTCCACAATAATAAAATATAGAGTTAATACAGGTTCATTGTTGCCGTAAAATTTAATTTTCTATTAAGTGATTCTAGTTCTATTAATTTCCTCTTTAATTTCCTTATATTCTTCCATTTCCAATTTGAGTCACTGCTTCCCCGTGTGCCCAGACTGCACCTGGTTCCCAAAATCAGCCCTGGTCCCCTGTACCTGTACCACGGGGGTGCAGTTGCCCTTTCATTCCTGGTCTCTGTCCTGTTTATAAAGTTTGGGTTTTTTTGGTGTCTTATCCCATTAATTTCTTGTTTTTCAGGATGGAATTACGAGCATTTTGCGTCATTCTCTTGCTCACAATCCTGGCCGTGAGTTCACAAGCAGCAAAGAACAAAAAAGGTGAGGAACAGCCCATATTTCTGTCCCCCATAAAGGGTAAATTAGGTTAAAACAGAGAATATTTTCCTCTATCATTTACTTTATCATAGTGAGCCTCATTATTGAAGCTTCCCAATAGTGAATAGCTAAGGGCACCCACAATGATGCCATAGTGAATGTAACTGTGCCATGCCTCTTGTATGGGGTTCAGGGTTGTAAGGTTCAGGGTATAGGGTTCAGGGTATAGGGTGCCATAATTGTAGCATTGATTTCAATGTCTGTTGTTGCCCTAACAGAGAAGGGTAAAAAGGGGGCGTCTGACTGCACAGAGTGGACCTGGGGGCGCTGTATCCCCAACAGCAAAGACTGCGGAGCCGGAACTCGGGAGGGAACATGCAAAGAGGAGACCCGTAAGCTGAAGTGCAAGATTCCCTGCAACTGGAAGAAAGATTTTGGGGGTGAGGAGCTTCCCATTCACTATTAAATCCCAAAATGCAACAGTAATAACAGCAGACCCAGTGGCTGCCAATGTGCAATATCAGTGTCAGACCGATTGTACTCTTTAGTATGTTATAGAATGGCAACTTTTCAATTGGCCTTCATTTTTTTTTTTTATAGCTTTTGAATTATTTGCCTTCTTCTTTTGACTCTTTCCAACCTTCAAAGGGGGGTCGCTGACCCCATCTTAAAAACAAATGCTCTGTAGGGCTACAATTGTTATTGATACATTTTATGTCTCCTCTTTCTATTCAGGCCTCTCCTATTCACATTCCAGTCTCTTATTCAAATCAATGCATGGTTGCTAGGGGAAGTTGGACCTTAGCAATGAGATGGCTGAAAGTGCAAACTGGAGAGCTGCTGCATAAAAAGTTAAATAAGTCAAAAACCACAAAAAATAAAAAATGAAGACCAATTGCATATTGTCTCAGAATATCACTCTCTACAGCATAGGAAAAGTTAATTTAAAGGCAAACAACCCCTTTCATTCTGCCTTTCTCTTTGCAGCTGACTGTAAGTACAAATTTGAGAACTGGGGGGAGTGCAATGCCAGCACTGGGCAGAAGGTGCGCTCTGGAACCCTAAAGAAGGCCCTGTATAACGCCGACTGCCAGCAAACAGTGGAAGCAGTCAAGCCCTGCTCCCTCAAAACCAAGTCCAAATCCAAAGGTGAGGGTCTGTGATTTGCCTTGTGCTATGGAACTGGCCCATGTGACCAAACAAGGGTCCCCAGACCCACAGCTGGGGGGATGGGGGCCGCTTTAAGGTCAAGTAAAGTGACATATGGGGGTAAAATGTTTTTCCAGTCCTAGATAATTATTGACTATAACTGTATGTCTAATAGAGCAGTAATCTCTGTACCGGGTCTAGTAACCCATAGCGACCAATCAGATCCTTTGCATGTGACTTATGACTCTTTTTTTCTCTGTCCTGCAGGCAAGAAAGGCAAAGGGAAGGAGTAGAAGATCAGAGAAGCCTCAGCCGGATCATTTTCTGCAACCTGCACTCCCCCTTTTATTTGTCATGGAATTTCCTTCTTTATGATCTGTCTCCAAAATGCACTCTCTCAGCCCCGCCCCCTCTGCTCTCCAACTCCTTCCTGCCCCGCCCCCTCCTGAGACTGACGTTTTATAATCACTAATTTTTTTAGGGAAAAAAAAAAAGAAAAGGAATCAATGAAAAGAAGCAGCCACTGTGTCTGTCCTGACCCCCCGGGCGCCACTCTATATACCACTACGTCCCCCCCTCTATATACCACTACGTCCCCCCCTCTATATACCACTACGTCCCCCCCCCCTCTTCCCCATTTGCGTTTGTGGCTTGTTATATTTCTCTATTTTTTAGGAAGATTCCTTCTGGATTTGCTTTTTTTTTTTTAATAAATGTACAGTTTGAATTTGTAGCTCTGTCTCTGTGTTCTCTCCTGTGGGTTTTCAATCTTAAAGGGGAACTTAAAGGGATACTGTCATGGGAATTTTTTTTAATGCGTCAGTTAATAGTGCTGCTCCAGCAGAATTCTGCACTGAAATCCATTTCTCAAAAGAGCAGATTTTTTTTATATTTAAGTTTGAAATCTGACATGGGGCTAGACATATTGTCAGTTTCCCTACTGCCCCCAGTCATGTGACTTGTGCTCTGATAAACTTCAGTCACTCTTTACTGCTGTACTGCAAGTTGGAGTGATATAAAAATAAAAAAAGTCACAGCTTCTATTTATAAGAGAGAAGCTTTATCCTCTGATCTCTTGATACTCATTAAATAATTAATTTCCCAAAGAAGGCCATGTCTAGCCATTTCTAGATTGCTAGCTCTGTGGGCCAGAGGTTCATTTCTCTTCAACAACAAACTCATAACAAAAAAAAAAGTCACAGCTGCTATTTGTAAGAGAGAAGCTTTATCCTTTGATCTCTTGATATTCATTAAATAATTCATTTCCCCAAAGAAGGCAATGTCTAGAGACCTCATTAGATTGCTAGCTCTGTGGGCAAGAGGTTCATTCCTCTTCGACAACAAACTCATAAGCAAAAAATAAAAAAGTCACAATTCTGTTTGTAAGAGAGAAGCTTTATCCTCTGGTCTCTTGATACTCATTAAATAATTCATTCCCCCAAAGAAGGCCATGTCTAGAGACCGCATTAGATTGCTAGCTGTATGGACAAAAGGTTAATTCCTCTTCAACAACAAACTCATAACCATAAAAAAAGTCACAGCTTCTAACTGTAAGAGAGAAGGTACAGAGTCAAAAGAGAGAATACAGGAGACTGGGAGGCAAGAAATGCGCTTTGGTTAAATGTGGTTAAACAGAGTTTATCTCTTTAATTGGACTTTAATAGCCCCCACTGTCCCCCCAATAGTTAAAGCGGCACTCAGCCTTGATGTAGGTGCCAGGATCATGCAAAAATAATCAACAATCATTAAATAAAAGCACTGTATAAAAATATCTCGACAATTCAGTTTGTACATAGACTTTCCATATAATTATCATTTACATTATAAGTCATAAAATCACCTGTCAATCATTTCAGTCCCAGAGACACGTCAGGATTATGAATCGGGGGTGTATCGGATCCTCTCAGCAGGCTCTGGAGATTTGTTTTAGTGGAGTAATCTACGGCAGCCAATCGGATCTTTCCTTTCATTGTTAGAACTGCCCTAGAGCCATGAAAGCTGAATGATGATTGGTTGCTATAGGCTCCTGAACTAGTATATAAGGGAAGGTTCTGATTCTATGGGACCAATACACTGAATTGAAATATATTTTTCAAGCACCTCAATAGAACATGTCCATCTGTGTTTAACCACTTTGGGGCTCATTTATAAACACTGGGCACATTTGCAGCTGGGTAGTAACCCATAGCAACCAATCAGTGATTAACTGTTTTCAGTCAGCTGCAGGGTAAACACTGAAAGCAATCATCCGATTGGTTGTTACTGCCCAGGAGCAAATTTGTCCAGTGTTCATAAATGAGCCCCTTCGTTGAAAAAAAAAAGAAAATGTTATTCTTTGGGGAAAATAAATCCCTGGTGACCTTGTGTTTGCTAAGGGGGTTGTTCACCTTTAAATTAACTCTTAGTATGATGTAGCGAGGGATATTCTGAGACAATCTGCAATTGGTTTTGATTTTTTATTATTTCTGGTTTTTGAGTCATTTAGCTTTTTATTCAGCAGCTCTCCAGTTTTTAATTTCAGCAATCTGGTTGCTAGGGTCCAATTAACCCTAGCAACCATGCACTGATATGAATAAGAGACTGGAATATGAATAGGAGAGGCCTGAATAGAAAGACAAGTAATAAAAATAGCAATAACAATATATTTGTAGCCTTACAGAGAATTTGTTATTTAGATAGGGGTCACTGACCCCTTAGTTAAAGCTGGGAAGATTTACAAAAAAAGAAGGCAAATAATTCAAAAACTACAAAAAAGAAAAAATGAAGGCCCATTGAAAAGTTGCTTAGAAGGAGTCATTCTATAACATACTATAAGTTAACTTTAAGGTGAATCACCCCTTTAATATTTTATCAGATTTTAAGATTATGTTTGGGGCAGCAGTTAACACAGCAGCCAATAGAAAGCCGGGCTTTGAGAATTCCAGCCCAATCACACGCTGTTCATACTGTATGTATAGTATGTATAGAGACAGTTCTTTAAATATGTGCACCAAGAGCATCGTGTCTTTGCATATTTGCATCTATAAAAAGCAGGAGCTGCCATAATGAATGCTGTTCATAGCAAACATGGCAGAAACAAGGGGGAAGCAGTAGAGGAATGTGCCCCGGGAGCAGGGGCGTAACTATAGAGGAAGCAGACCCTGCGGCTGCAGGGGGGCCCAGGAGGTATAGGGGCCCCATGAGGCCCTAATTAATATACAATTTCAATAAATATTGGTAAAACAGGTCAACCTCTAGACATTTGTGGGCCTGAAAAATTATTTGCTGTGGGGCCCAGTAATATCTAGTTACGCCACTGCCCGGGAGCAGTCGGGATGGAGGTGAAGGAGCAAGAGGAGGATGGGACCAGGGACTGAGCAGCGTGGGGGTGCAGACCAAGTGGGTGGGAGTCTATGGAGGACCGAGTTGCAGTGGGTAGTAGTGCTGGAGTGCAGCAGGCCAAGAGGGGGAAGATATGTTCACCCAGCCAACAAGGGAACTAACAAGCAGGTGTACGGTTAAGCATTATGGCAGCTTCTACTTATTATTCATATCTACAGCAACCACAACCACCAATCCCCCGCACTGTATTCCCATCTCAGCTGAAAGTGAAGGGGAGAACATTACAAATAGAATCAGATGAGAAATCACATTCTCCTAATCAGCCACCACCCCAGTCCAACCTCACCACGTCCCTATGGCACAATATTAATAATAATAATCATCTGAAAAGTGCTTATCCAACAAAAATGAAACCGATAATAAGGGATGAGACGTTTGGCATGGAAACTGTTAATGCAGGGAGTTGTGAAACCTGTGGGTAACCTGCTTTGCCCCAAGTTATCCAGTTACCCAATCTGGAAGTCACAGGGCAAGTAAATTCCTTCTGGGGTCCCTTTTCTCTGGCCTGTCTTTGGCTCTTCTGTTGCTTGACACTCTGTAGGCTTTCTCTAGAGCCCCCCACTTCACTGTAGGGTCCAGGGATGTGGTGGGTACTGGGCAGAATTCTTCTCTACGCCACCATGATCTGGCGTGTATTTCTGTAATTCTACAACCTGCAGCTAGAGGGCAGCACACGCCAAGGGTATTGCACCAGGGATGAGACAGCAGTGCGGGCAAAACAATGTAACGTACTGAAGCCTAAAATAAGGGGGGTAAAGGATAAGTAAGCCTTTCAAATATGTGAATCTAAAATTTATGAGAGTGCTATTCTAAGCACTTTTGCAATTTACATTCATTATTTATATCTTTAATTAATTAAGGGATACATGTACTGTTAATATGAATGAATTTTGTTACAACAGCGCCACCTGCTGGTCATTTTCCCACCAGTCTGACCAGCAAGTAGTCAAGGAAGTTGTCAGGAGAAAGAAAGAGGCTGCTCTGTTTTTCTTCTGCTTAGGAATACAATTAGAAACATTTCTGAAATCTTTCCTAAGCAGAAGAACATCAGAGCAGCCTCTTTCTTTCTCCTGACAACTTCCTTGACTACTTGGTGGTCAGACTGGTGGGAAAATGACCAGCAGGTGGCTCTGTTGTAACAAAATTCATTCATATTAACAGTACATGTATCCCTTAATATCGGGGAATAAAAAAAAAAAAAAAATAATGAATGTACATTGCAAAAGTGCTTAGAATCGCACAATCATCAATTTTACATTCACTTATTTTAAAGGTTTACTTATCCTTTAAGGATAACTTCCAATTTACTAAGGATAACTTCCAATTTACTAAAAAAAAAAAATTATTCTAATAAAAGTCGGTGGCATGTATTTTGTACCCCTGTAAAGGGAACATACATTTGAACCATTTGTCACAGTGAGTTGAGGCTACAGCTCATTAGTGTCTACAAGAAACCAAAAGTCCATGGGGAGGTAGAAAGGGGGTATTTAACACACCAGCCACGGATCAAGTCTGCGTACCCACCGGCCAAAGTCTATTGGGTAACGGAAGTTGTAAATCTCCCCAGACTGAAGAATTTGTAAACCACAAGGTGCTTGGTTGTTGCCCACTGCTCTCCTCAGTGTGGCACACAATCAGTTTGTCTTGACTTTGTACAAGTCTTTATCCCGGGTACTTGTCTGTACAATTGCCGCTTCCCATCTGCCTAACTGCCAGCTCAGCTTATTACTAGTGCAAATGCCTCCCGCTGGAATCTCAGCCTGTGTGGTCACTGAGGCAATTTCAGAAGACTTGCTCGCCGGGCGTATCATGCTCAAGGCTTCTGAAATACCAACTCCTTGCCAACAGGTCAGCAAACATATAGAAGAGTCATTGTTGTCTATCTGGCCATGCCAATGCTTTTGTACTGACACATGAGGAGGTGTTTGAAAGTCTTCTTGAAGGTGGCATTGCAAAGGGCATAGCAGGCTGGGTTTATGGTGCTGTTGACATAACACAGCCAATACCCGATGTACCAAACGGTTTCAGGGATGCACGTCTGGCAGAAGGTGTTGATCAAGACCATGACATTGTAGGGTGTCCAGGTAATGATGAAGGCCAGTAGGATAGCAAAGATGGTCCTGGTTACCTTCTTCTCCCTGGCCGCCATCTGCCTCTTTTTTCTCACCTGGTTGCGGGCAATGCTGGCAAACTTTCTTGCAACGTTGACTGGCCTGTTGTTGGCCTGTTGAGACAAAGGAATTTCGCATTCCGGAACAATCTCAATAGCTGTCACGCACTCGTTGCCGGACTGCTTGGTGACAATCTTGATCTTGGACCACTTTGAAGAGGTATTCGCTGTTGGAGCCAGTGGTGGCATGCTCTGGGTTGGGGCCAGGACAACCCCTGAAGAGGCGTCGCTTAAAGGCTGCTTCTCTGGAGGGTGGTGAGATAGGCTGGCTGAACTGGATTCATTTGAGGTCTCCTTTTCTTCAGCTGTCTGGAGGTTGGTCATTGATTTCTCAATCTTGCCATTGCTCACTCCATTCTTTTTTTCAACCACCTCTTCTCCAGCTCCTTTTTTGGGCAGGTTCTTGATTTGCTTAAGTAGAGGGCTTTTTATAGAGCTAATTGGCTTTTTTTTCTCCTGACGGGTTTCTGGACAGTGCCTGCGGACTCTGCTCCTGCTGGCCAGAGAGATGTGGATGTAGAGTATAGTCATAATGACCACCGGAAGGTAGAAGGCAGCAATGGCTGTGCCGAAGGTGACTGCCGGGTTGCTGAGAAACTGGATGTAACATTCCCCACTTGCCACTGTCCTCTGTCCTACAATAAACTGCCAGAAGAGAATAGCAGGGGCCCAGAGCACAAAGGAGAGAAGCCAAGCTGCTGCTATCATCAGCCCTGCCATCTTAGTGGTTCTTCGAGCTGGGTAAGTCAGTGGTTTGGTCACGCAGAAGTACCTATCAAAACTAATGATGAGGAGGTTCATCACAGAAGCATTGCTCACCACATAGTCCAGAGCCAGCCACAGGTCACACACAATAGGTCCGAGTGGCCAGTAACCCTTGATAATGTAGAGAGAGTAGAGATTCATGGAGAACACACCGATGATAAGGTCAGCACAGGCCAGGCTGAAGAGGAAATAATTGTTGACTGTCTGAAGCTGTCTGTTGACTTTAATGGAGAGCATGACCAGGATGTTGCCCACCACCGTGACCAAACTGAGGGAACCAGTGACGGTGGCGATAAAGATCATTTCCATTGTCTGGTACTTTCCAGGGATTTCCATGGTGGTTTCGTCCACGGTCTGGTTGCTGGCGCTCGACTCATTTTCCCAAGTGTCATTTTCCATTGCTGGGGGCCAATAAGGGACAGAGAGGTTGTAGAATGAATCTAGAGAGAAAGATATATGGTTAGGTTTATAGCTCACATAATCCTGGAATCACAAGCATGGCCAAGACATAATAAGGTGGCCAGGGCTAATTCCCAGAACAACAGTATAAATGTAGTGCCAGTTCTTTGGACAATAAATGTGCTGCCAGTTTCAAGCAAAATGCCCCCCAGAACATGGGGCAGAATAAATGCAGTGGCAACCTTATGTATAATACCTCCATACTGTTTACCACAGGAAACGTATTGGCTTTGGTATGGGGAGACTTAGTCTTTCCAAGCCTCCATCAATATCTGCCTATGCTAAAGTGGCACCTAACCCTTTATTAAAGCTATCGTATATATCTGCCAGTACAACTGGCTTATACATTGCAGTATAAATATAGTGCCAATTGTAATTATATAATTTATTTATACTACTATGTGTTCTGGGATATTATACATGAAACTGACACTGCATTTATACTAACATGTTCTAGTGGCATTATATATGGAATTGGCACTGTATTTATCCTGCCATGTGTTCTGGGGTATTATATATGGAATTGGTACTGTATTTATCCTGCCATGTGTTCTGGGGTATTATATATGGAATTGGCACTGTATTTATCTGCTGTGTGTTCTGGGGTATTATATATGGAATTGGCACTGTATTTATCCTGCCATGTGTTCTGGGGTATTATACATGGAATTAGCACTGTATTTATCCTGCCATGTGTTCAGGGGTATTATATATGGAATTGGCACTGTATTTATCCTGTCATGTGTTCTGGGGTATTATACATGGAATTGGCACTGTATTTATCCTGCTGTGTGTTCTGGCGTATTATATATGGAATTGGCACTGTATTTATCCTGCCATGTGTTCTGGGGTATTATATATGGAATTGGCACTGTATTTATTCTGCTGTGTGTTCTGGGGTATTATATATGGAATTGGCACTGTATTTATCCTGCCATGTGTTCTGGGGTATTATATATGGAATTGGCACTGTATTTATTCTGCTGTGTGTTCTGGGGTATTATACATGGAATTGGCACTGTAATTATTCTGCCATGTGTTTAGGGGTATTATATATGGAATTGACACTGTATTTATCCTGCCATGTGTTCTGGGGCATTATATATGGAATTGGCGCTGTATTTTTCCTGCCATGTGTTTTAGGGCATTATACATGGAATTGGCACTGTATTTATCCTGCCGTGTGTTCTGGGGCATGAGACATGGAATTGGCCCTGTGTTACTATTAGGGATGCACCGAATCCAGGATTCGGTTCGGGATTCGGCCAGGATTCGGCCTTTTTCAGCTGGATTTGGATTCGGCCGAATCCTTCTGCCCGGCCGAACCGAATCCGAATCCTAATTTGCATATGCAAATTAGGGGCAGGGAGGGAAATTGCGTGAGTTTTTGTCAGAAAACAAGGAAGTAAAAAATGTTTTCCCCTTCCCACCCCTAATTTGCATATGCAAATTAGGGTTCGGATTCGGTTCGGTATTCGGCCGAATCCTTCGTGAAGGATTCGGGGGTTCGGCCGAATCCAAAAAAGTGGATTCGGTGCATCCCTAGTTACTATTAAGAAATCTGTATAAAAAATGTCTTTAATTGGTCTCCCTAAACACAAAATTCAACCTTCTGCCTTTGTCAGTGGTAAAATGAGATAAACGGTGATTTCCCAGACGATATTCACCCCTCCTTACCAGCAGATGTCACCCTGATTCCATTTCCACCATCAATTCCTAGAAAAATTAAATATTGCCGGCAGCTCCGAGCGGCCTGATGCCATAGATAGATAACTTAGCCCTATTGATTTATAAAGCATCTGAAAGCCTTTAATTTCGTTTCATACAATCCCCTAAAAGTGATAAGAAATGACAATGCCCACGGTGGTGCTGCTCTACAATACTGAAGGGTTACACCGCTTTTATTTCCCATACAGAAGCACTAATTGGGCATCAGCATTTCTATAATATAAGACCTGTTTTGAATTCATATTTTGTATCCGTTTGCCTATAAGACATCTCGGCGCTGGAGCTGTTAATCCTAGCTAACATATACAATTAACACAGTGCTCAGCCGATCTCCATTCCTACACTGACACACGGAGGCATCTCTTGAACTTTAAAGAAATGACATGGTAACAATGAGGCATTAAGGGGGAAGAATTCCTGCAACCCAGCATTATAGTGACACTGAGATCTCTGCCGGCGTCACCCATTCATGAAGAGCTTTGATTCTTCTTCATCTTTTTTTAGATGCAGAAATGTAAAAAAAAAAAAAAAAGTAATTCTGACAGATAACTCCATTATCGAAATACGAGTAACCTCTTTTCTTCTTGATGGATGTTCTGCCCTTCCCTAGGAAAGATTCTATATGTAAAGCAAGCTGCTCTCTTGCCTCACTCTTGGGAAGCGAAACCCTCTGGGAAACTGGGCGGAATCCCAAGGAATTTTGCTTAAAAAGCTGCAAACACAGCAGAGCTCTCCGGCCAAAAAACAATTGCTGGTTGTAAAACAGCACCGGTATTAATAGCCCATCTTGCGCGGCTGATCAGCAATTAATTTTCACGAAGATTCATGTTGTATATTAATTGGTAATTAGCCTTTTCAGCATTGTAATTGTGCTTTTATAAGGGGTACATAGCCGTACCCTTGGAAACCCACTATTAATGAAGCAAATACGTTAATAAGCTTCCTGTTATTACAGAAATATAGGACAGAGGTTATTTGTATTAGGGGCCACAAGTTTTAATAAACATATTTGCTTAATTAATATTGAGATGTTAAGGGCACAACTATGGGTTCCCACTGGGCCCCTTTATGTAAATATACTATCAGGGCCACCATCAGGGGGGTACAGGGGGTACATTCTGTACCGGGCCTAAAGGGGGGCCCAGCTGTGCTGCACATTTCGTATTAGCCGGGCCCCCCTTGACATCAACGAACCTTCAAAGTTCCGAATATCTGAAGTCCTGAAGAGCCAAAGTACCGAAGTGCTGAAGACCCAACGACGTGAAAGGAGCCAAAACCGCTAAAAGACCTGAAGCACTGAAGACCTGAACGGAGCCAAAGCCTGGAAAAGAGCCAAAGTTGCATACGGAGCCAAAGCTACGAAAAGACCTGAATCGCCAACTACTCGAACGGAGCTGAAGACCTGAAAAGAGCCTAAGCTGCGAAAAGACCCAAGTCGCAAGCAGAGCCGAAGCCGCGAATATACCTGAAGTTGAAGTCCTGAAGCCGTGAAAAGACTGCGACAGGAGCAGAAGCCCCAACAAGACTCCATTGTGGACTATAGCCATCGGCACTCCTTAACTTTCACGTCTAAATGATGCTGAACTTACAAAATGAGTAGAGGGAAGGAGAATTGAACCCTACGTGTCTCCCCCTACCCACCCCTCAGGCTTAAAATAGATGTGACTCCTAAATAATCTCAAAGATAGATAGGTGCACTGGGAGAATATAAAGGGCGATGGGGAAAAGGACTAACTAAAAGCAAATATTTCTCTAATCCAAGGCCCACAGTAATACCAAGCTGCAAACAAATTCATCTGGGTAAGAAAAAATCCATCGGCCACCAGGTTCAACCCTGAAAATTGAATTTTTGGAAGGCACAGCACATCCCGTTGTTGTTGCCAACTGTATCTCCAGAGCACAAGAAGATTAATGATACCCATAAGTAAGCAGAATATTTCCACATTGTTACATACAGAAGAAATAGAATCGCTGTCCCCTTTGTTTCATACGCTGTAATGAATTAAAGGAGTATTAAAGCCTTCTTTTTTTCATATGGGTTCAACTGACCCAGCACCCTCAGTCATTGGAGCATCTTACTGGGTAAATGGTCCAAAGCTGACGGCAATACTTACCTCCTTTCTATCACTGTCTCCCTAATTACTTCCTGGTTCTGGGCTGGGCCAAGATGAATTTTATTATTAAATGGGGCGGAGACAGATGGGCTGGCCTTAGCTACAGAAGCTGGAGTCTGTATTGGTTCCATCTACTGGTCATCCCTGGTATTACAGCTAAAAAAAGGTAACTTCCATGGCCACCGTTGACAAACAAAGAATAATAGGAAGTTGCATTATATAAACAACTAGAACTTGCAAGGTCCCTTTGGCCGTGGCGTTTACCCAAAATAGAAAGTCAGTCCAGGAGGCAGCTTAGTCCCCTGGCAGTCAGAGATAATTTTCCATTCAACGTGTAAAGACGGCCGAGCAAATTAGGCCTCATGGATATGGAATATACTAAAAGTCCCTAATGTAATCACGCCAGTATTCGTTAACCTCAAGCTCGCATTATGCTAATTGTGTTAGCCCACTCAGCGAGCACATCATGTTAATGAAACATATCTGCTTCGATACATTTTACTCATAATTGGCTTCCCAGGGGAATGCTGGGAACTATTTCATTCATTATACCATAGTATATGTGTTGCCATGGACTCTATTCTGTCCACTGTGTTGGACTCTAATTTGAAAGGTCGGCCACCTTTCTGCGGCACTAAGTGGGGCTCCATCTTGTTTTCATGACGTCCAGTGAATGTAATAGAGCAAATGGTCCCTCATTAATCAGGAATCATTCAGGAACAATACAGAATATGTTTTATTGGAGCAGCTCTGCTACCATCTCCTCAAAGGCTTAGTAACCAGCAATACAACATGACTGCCATGTTCCACTATCTTTAACTACCAGACAATAAAGGAGGCCTCCATAAATGGAGGCACCAGATGGAAGGCAGTGAGCCCCTGGAGCACGATGGTTCAGGTATGTAAAAAGTCAGGCGAGAGGCTCGGACAGACCTTCCAAAGTACCAGAAGAAGACCATTCTCATCAACTGTTTCTCATTTCCACCACAGGTCTATTTGGCACCTGTCTACATCTAATTGTTGTACGAGTGGGCCTTTGATGTTGGGTTCTTGTAGACCACAGGAGACACTGTCATAAGGCAAGGTGTTAAGCAACCATTCCCATACCTAAAGCAACCAGTCAGTAGCTTTTCCTGGTCTTTTAATGTGGTGCACCCCTACCCTGCCTTTTACACTGCCAATGTCCTGCCATACTAAGATCAAAACCGTTGTCTCCCACCCAGTCGCCAGTCAAATGCAGGCACTGAGCAATACATTGCTCATAAAACGGTGCTGCCCTAGATTCAGGCCTTCGCACAAGTCTCTTTCCCATTGCACTCCCCAGTTCTCCAAAGTATCAGGACAAAATGGAATTTTTGCTGCAACAGGGGACCCTCCTATGGCAATCCAGCCCAACATAGGGAGATTATTGTGTAATTCCTGTTCATAGAACTTCTGCCCATCTAAGAGCATGGGCAGAAGTCAGGAGCAGAACATGGCAGCTACTACCCAACCTGTGGCACTTCAGCCTAAATGTAATGCTGTATAATTCATCTTCAATATGAGCTGCCAGTTGCAGTGACAATGCTGCCATATTGCCCTACTGATACCATATTGTTCTGAGAAGCCTATGGTCCCCTACTCATTCTACCTAGAACTGTTGCTCTGCAGGACCCAAGTCAGTGACTCTATTTGCATTGGTTTATTCTGTAAATCATTCTGCTCTTTGGCCCATTGAAACAGTAAAATACCAGCCAGTAGGTGACCCTACCAACCACAAATCCCAAACCTATGGGTTAGGACCCAAATATTGGTCCCTATGCTGTTCATAGTAGGTTTTCATGCTCTCATACAGCTAAAAAAGTACATACTCCTATTCTACTATACATCCATATATCTAGCCCATATTATATGTGACCTTTCCCATTATACAAGAGAAAATTCCAATATACTGTCAGTGTCAACATAAAAATGAGCTTTTATCATCTTTCACATGGTCTCTCAATAGCTTTATTTCTGGGCTTCATTGTTTTCTTTGTGGCTTTTTAAATTCCCTTTTTTTATGCTGCACTCCCACGTCTAGCATTTAGATCTGTCCTTAGTGCTGGGGTCAGTGACCCTAGCAATAAGATACTGTTCTAAATGTCATACGGTTTGCAAGTCAGAAAGAGGAAGAAAAGGATAGTGATTATATTGAAATATACGAAGAAGCAAAATCCAGATAAAGACATAATAACAGTAATTATATTAACACTGACTACAATATTTTAAAAAGTGTATTTCTACCTTCCAAAGCAGTCATAGTCGCACCAGATGTTGCCATTTCTACATACAGTGAGGTCTTTCTAGGCATCCGTCCTCATGATCACTGTCACATTATATAATAAGAAAACCCAACATTTTGGCTTAATTAACTAAAAATGATGTCCCTGAATGCGCACATATTAGCCAAACTGAATAATGAAACACTTAGGGATTTGCTCTTCAAAGGGTTTTTATTACTCTTGTGTGAAGAAGGGCACATCCTGAAGTTATCCATGTAATGTTTATTTAATAAAGCCCACAGGGTTGGAAGGAACCTTCTTTTGAAGGCCCAGCCCATACACAGATCATTTTCTCTAGAAACCCAGATTAGCTCTGGGCATCAGATTCATGGACCAATAACTGGCATGTGATGGAATGTGGTGGATATTCATATCTGTAGAAGATTAGTTCTAGGCATCAGCTTCATGACTTGATTGGGATGTGGTAGATGTCCATTTCTACAGAAAATTTGATCTGGGCATCAGCCTAATGGTCCAGTAACTGGGATATGGTGGACATATCTGCAGAAGATTAGTCCTGAGCATCACTCTCATAACTCAATAACTGAGATGTGTTGCGATGTGATGGATATCCATACATGTCCATATGTTCTTATAAAAGAAGCCCAGCCCATACAGAGATCATGGCACAAGGTAGAATTCAGGGGTTCCTAACCTTTACCTCAAGGAAATCAAATTCATTCTGGGCATCAGTTTCAAAAACCAATAGCTGGCATGCATTGGAATGTGGTGGATAACCATATCTACAAAAGATTTGATGCGGGCATCAGCCTAATGGTCCAGTAACTGCCATATGTTGGGATATGGTGAATATACATATCTTCAGAAGATTAGTTCTGAGCATTATCTTCATAACCCAATAACTGAGATGTGTTGCAATGTGATGGATATCCATACATGTCCATATGTTCTTATAAAAGATGCCCAGCCCATACAGAGGTCATGGCACAAGGTAGAACTCAGGGGTTCTTAACCTTTTCCTCAAGGAACCCAAATAATTTCTGGGCATCAGTTTCATAAACCAATAACTGGCATGAATTGGGATGTGGTATTTATCCATATCTATTATGGCATCTTCCAGGAACAGAAGAAAAAAACAAGCGCATATGCTTATACATTTGTACATATGCTTATTTCAATCCTTTTTATAGAATTAGCCTTACGTACAACACAACACTGCTGTTCCTTTTCAAACACTCGCTCCTACAGAGGAACACTCATGTTTAGTAGATGTTTCGGGGTGTAAAGACCCAACTTTGAGCTACAGAAGCAGAATTTAGGACTGTTTCATAATACATAATATGAAAGATGAGCATCCCTTATAACCATTTCCCTTATAAAATCCGGCCATGAGTCAGCGTCATACATATCAGCATAATGTAAGGAAGGGGCAGAGTGGGAATACATGAGGAGCCACTGAAGTGTTTTGTCGTTGTACGCAATATAAAACTTTAATCCAATGACTGCATAAAGCTTTCAAGCAACATTCCATTACTTAAGTTCAGCTGCTGCCCATCCTCATGCAAATCAGGGGGACTGACGAAGCACCATTTAGTGGAATGAAACCCGTGGGATATCCGGGGCTCTAACCACTTTTCCTGACACTCAGAGAATGATGGAAACTGGTTTCCCCTTGCTTGACAGTTTCCTTCTTTTGGGACTGAAGAACATAAAGGAAAGCCTTTAGCATGTTGAGAGACCATAAGAAGATGTAGAAAAGAAAGAAGAAGAAGAAACGAATAAAAGGAGGGAAGTAAAAAGGAAATACTATTTATAGGAATCATACTGTGTAAAATGAGTCTAATTAATCAAGAACAGAGTTTGAGGAATAAGGCAGGTCCAGCTGTCATCAGTGAACCCAAAATAGCTGAAAACGTAAAAGACAAGATGTTTCTTTCTGCCTTTTGAAAGATATTTTTTTCGTCTCTACTAAAGGCAAACACCACACATCCACCCTGGAGTGCTTTTGTGAGATAGACTCTAACCCAACTGAGTATGTTTTACAGAGTCTTTGAGAACATTTTCCTCCAAGTTCTGTTTGTCATTGGAGAAGGGGAAGAATGAGAGAGAGAAGATGGGAAAAGAATAGATCAGAAAGAAAGAAGAAAAAAATTGGACTGGGGACAATGAAGAAAAAGTGGAGGGAGGAAGTAATAGAAAATAAGAAGGCATAAATTGAGAGGTACCAGGGGAAGGTGTTCCCTTTGTTTACTGTCTTTCTTTCTTTTCCCTCTCCTTCTCTATATCTATCTTGAACTGTTCTTCTCCTATCTTCTCTCTCATTATGTCAAACAGGGGCAAATTGAGAGAAAAATAGTGAGGAAAAGGGATTAACTGAGAAGACAGGAGAAACCAAGTTAAGGAGAGACCATTAATATCAAGACAGAGGTGGAACAGAAGGCACTAGAGGGAGCAGGAAAAACAATGGGACAGAAGAAAATGAGATAACATGGGGGAAAAAGAAGAGAAAGAGGGGGGAAAATAGAAACATTAAAAGAGAATGTAGGTGATAATAAAAGAGAGAGTGGCCACTAAATATCAAGAGAAAAGTTCAACAGAAGGTACTAATGGAAAGAGGGAACAAGAGGAGATACCAAGGCATAGAGGGGAGAGAAGATTTAAAGGGAGACAGAGAATGGGATACAAGGGAGAGAGGAAAATAGCAAAAGAAATAAGAAATAAGAAGGGAGAGATACAGAAAGATACTAGGAATGAAGGATTAAAGGAAATCAATAGAAAAGGAGGGGGAATTGTAGACATGCAGATGTTGATGCTAAGGAATGACAAATAAAAAAGTTGAGTGAAATGTTGAGCTGGAGGGAAATACTGGAAGTGAGTAGATGGCAAATTCACTAACATGGGTATACATTTGCACCAGTGCAGTAGACTGTAGCATCCAACCAGACGTACACATTCATTTTTTAACTCAAGGATTCCGTGATATTACTGAATTATGGTCTATTTTTAGCGGGGTATTTATCAAGAGCTACCTCTAAACTGCCAGAATGCTGCTACCGCGCCACGAAAAAATACAGCCTTAATTACATTATGCTGAAAGTAAATTCATTACCAGCCATTACAATTTCATGAACAGCACCTATCCCTCAATTTACATGTTTTATCGATGAGAATGATGGCTGATATAATAAATCTAGCAAGACACTAGTATCGTGATCTACTGGTCTCCAGCCCAAGACCTCCTGGAACTACTGCTGTAAGTGCACAAGCAACAAGCAATGATAATTATTATTCTTTAAAGGTTGGAAAGGGTCAAAGAGGAAAATAAAAGAAGAGACGGCAAGAAAAGAGACAGAGGGGGTTATTGGTGTGTGTTGGGGGAAGTGAGACCACAAAGGAAGATGGGTTAAATGAAGAAGAGAAAATAGATGAGATAATAGGAAAAGGGGCAAAGGGGAGTAAGGAGTGAGATAAAGAAATATATTGTAGAGAAAGAATAAGACAGTAGGAAAAGACCCAGGGAGGAGGGAGACAGAGAGAATCATTGAAAGAACATTAAATACAGGTTTAGAGGAGGTAAGAAAAAGCACTAGGCAGAATAAAAGAGAGGGTAGAGGAGGGTGGCAGAGTTTGTGAGACAGCAGGTAAATGAGACAGAGCAAGACAAGGAGGAAGACAATCTTGTAAAGAAAGAAGCTAAAGATTATAAAGAACTGCAGACAGTGGTTGCTATGGGAGCATTAAACAATGAAGAGAAGTATAAAGCCTAATGAATCTGACAGTATTGCTAACCACATCACCTGTTGAACAAGCGCTGGCGTTAGGAAATTGGTCCTAAGGGTTCTCTAGAGAGCAAAAAAGAAAAATGGAAGAGAAAAAAGGTATACCGGGCGAAAGAGATGAGCAGGACAAAGGCCAAGTAAAAGAAAAGGAACAAACCTATGTCTCTCCTTTGTCTGTCAAGTGTGGAAGTTCTGTGTTCTTGAACCAGCAGGTGGCACAACACATGTGGCAATGTAGGGACAACTACAGGGTACTGCTCTACACAAGCACAGATAGGAGCAAACCCTAAGCTCCATTATGGTGTCTACCATTGATTAATGAACACTTTAGTCTTGTTTGAGTCCACTCTAATGTCTTCCCCTTGGTCCTAAGGGTTCTCTAGAGAGCAAAGTCGAAAAACGGACAAGAAAAAAGGTATAACGGGCAAAAGAGATGAGCAGGACAAAGGCCAAGTAAAAGAAAAGGAACAAAACGTTGTTCTTGAACCAGCAGGAGTTACAACACATAGTCAGGGCCCTGTACTTGCATGATGTGGCAATGTTGGGACAACTACAGGGTTCTGCTCTAGGCAAGCACAGGTAGGAGCAAACCCTAAGCTCCATTATGGTGTTAACCATTGATTAATGAACCCTTTAGTCTTGATTGAGTCCACTCTAATGTCTTCCCCTTCCTTAAAAGCTGCCTTGCAAGCAGAGGGAGTAAGTGAAGTGTAGGTGATACATTTCTTGCCTGAGTAGGTTAAGGGCTTTCAAAGCCACCCATGTGAGATGTCAAGGCTTGATGAAAGAGACCGTCCATCTTGCGCTACACTGCATCGACTGCATTGAGACAATAAAGGCATCACCTTTGCTCTACTTATTCCCAATGCTAACACAGTAATGCCCTTTAGCTGATGGACAGAGGCCGAGGATGGCAGGAGGAACGAGGGACCATAAGAGAATATGCTATTACATGCATATCATCGACCAAATGTGTTCAGGGGAATATATGGATTTAATCTCTTTACAAGAGATGCATGAATGTATCAGCCCTATACAAATAAAGGATTATAAATAAATAAATACAATTAGCAAACATAATGCGGTACAATGCCATATGACCCAAAGCAATGTTATCTATCAAAAGCCAAGATGCATCATCCTTTGGTCTTGAACAACCCATAAATACAAGCAACACAATCCAAATCAGCAGCAGAGGGGGACGGGCATCACACTGAGCCTCCAATCTCCTTTCCAAACCTTGTCCTTAATTCTTTTGGTCTTTGAATGCAAGTAAACAATGAGGAACACCAAGGACAAACGGACAAACAATCCAATGGCCACGACAGAAGAGACAGATCGAAGGAAAGACCACGATTCTCTTGGCCGATCTCTTGGGAGAATACTCCATATAAAAAAACTACTCTCAAGAAAATTAGAGAAGCTTTAAAGACTTGCTGTCAAATAATCATGAGCAATTGTTTTAATGTTCAATCTAGGAAAAAAAAGAAAAGAGACCCCCAGGGCCACCAGAACTGTGGCGAGTTTTTACTATTGAAGAAAGCCCCCCCCCCCTCAGTTAACATGGGAATCCCAAGAGTCAGCGATTGTTTGTTCAGCCGCATTGAAAAGTCACCAATTTGTGAACATATTGATTGAGGTCATTGATAGGTTTATTCAAGGGAGCTTCCCATGGGGTCATATGTCAATCACAACATAAACTCTACATTAAAACCTCTTAACTTTGGGGTATTTGCATTATGTATGGGCTGTGGTTCCTCCAGTGTGTCCCTTTAACTCTTTCCTTGAGCTGCTAATTTATGAGCTTCTACACCCACCAAGCCCTTCCTCCACTGGACATCACTCACAAACTTTGATGTACTGGAGGCAATACTCATGCCATGCTAGCATCATCTCCCTCAAACTATTCTGGAGATGGCCTACTAACCTCTATAATGACCAACTATGGAGTAAGTAACTATAAATAAGAGTTTTTCCAAGGGCACCCTGCGCTATGGACAGATACCAAAGGTGATGCTTTTCTTTCTGACCTATTTATTCTTTGCACCTAATACTTTTCTAAATAATTGATATTTATCCATTTCTTGTCGGCCAATCTTGGCCTACTGTATAGTATATGGGCCTATGATCCCTTTGCTAATCATTGTTTCACGCAAGCTTGGGTTGGGAAGAAAATCAAGTTGACTGCTGGTCAGATGTATATTCTCTATCCCCAACCCCTACTCATCTTGACTCCATCTCACCCATTTTCCCTTCAGCCGACTATCACCATCATGTTGCTGACCATTTCAAAGACAAAATCAATTCAATCAGACAAGTCATTTAGTTGGATCAGACTCCTAATTTCCAATATTCACTTCCGTCCCCACCCACCTATATTGCAAGCTTCTTTAGTCCCCTTTCTAAAAATGACGTCAACAGATTCTCCTTTTTGCACTCCATGCTCTTTGCTCATTAGACCCTAATGCTGAAATAATTTCTTGACATATTGCATTCAGGCACACCCTCACCAAATTCATGTTCTCAGCCTCCTTCATTAGAACCTTTATGCTTTCATAAGTAGAACTGACATTTTAGTGGTCAGTCCAGATGAACATATAAGGGGTGCAAAGAAGGTGCAGAGGGTAGCGCCAGTGGGTGCAAGGCAGCCCTTTCATTACTACACACAGGGCAAAAACATGGCGGACTGCACCTGTTTTTTTTGCATTTTGCATCCTGCCCTACGGGTAGCACCTGTGTTAGTAAATAAGCTTTCTTCTCCAGTGTATTCCAGACAGGGACAGAGGTTTGTGGCACAGATATACACTAGAGCCCAATTATAATACAAAAAACATAGAAATACAGTATTTGTGCATCTGCTTCTCCATTCGTCCATTACCTCCATTCATGTCCCCTTCAGACCATAATGATTTATGGTCTGGAACCGTCTTTTCTCATTTTTCCACTGCAGACGCCTACAGGGTTATCTCTTTTCCTTGATCAGATTTGTGTGCGGCCGTGCCTCGGCAGTACGGATATATGTGAGTGTGAGCTCCCTGTGTGTGTCACTTTGAATCACCATTATTTGTGCTAACAAAACAAATGCTAACAAATAGTGCAGCAGTGATTAACGGGATTGCCTCTGGGTGCAACTCTGTGCCACAAATCAGTTCCGATTTGTCCCTGCCACTGTGGCCATCCATAGATCCTTTACTCTAATCTCTTAATTACACACAGGAGCCATGAATATCCTGCAAGGTACATCTTTAAGTCCCCTTGATCTGTAATCTGTAATAATTGGTACTTATTCATGTTGCTTGTGTCATAGGAGTCTATACATTCATGTCAATGAAAAGCCCTTGGCTGAGGCATTTCTGCTGGTGGAGAAATGGTACTCACCACTTAACCTGCCATAGACATAAATGGCAAACACCTGATTTGCTGGTTTGGGTCATAAATTTGAGCATATAACCTCAACTGTGTCAACGATTAGGTAGGGGGCGTTGTGGAGTCTGATGAGGGAAGGGTGAGTCCTTGAGGCAGGAGCTGTATGTGCCTAGAGAACATGTAAAGGGAAGGCAGGAACAGGTTGAAGAGGGCATTGAATCAGACTGGAACAGGTGCAGAGCGGAACAGGATGGAGATCAGAAGAGGAGCAGACTAGAAGTATGAGACTGGACGGTGCGGGCATAGATCAGATCAGGAGCAGACTAGATGTATAATACTGGATGGTGCAGGCGTAGATCAGATCAGGAGCAGACTAGATGTATAATACTGGATGGTGCAGGCGTAGATCAGATCAGGAGCAGACTAGATGTATAATACTGGATGGTGCAGGCATAGATCAGATCAGGAGCAGACTAGATGTATAACACTGGACGGTGCAGGCGTAGATCAGATCAGGAGCAGACTAGATGTATAATACTGGACGGTGCAGGCGTAGATCAGATCAGGAGCAGACTAGATGTATAATACTGGACGGTGCAGGCGTAGATCAGATCAGGAGCAGACTAGATGTATAATACTGGACGGTGCAGGCGTAGATCAGATCAGGAGCAGACTAGATGTATAATACTGGACGGTGCAGGCGTAGATCAGATCAGGAGCAGACTAGATGTATAATACTGGATGGTGCAGGCGTAGATCAGGAGCAGACTACAAGTATAAGACATGACAGTGGTGGCGTAGCTCGGGAGCAGACTTGAGATCAGGAACAGGAGAACTGGATAGCAGGAGGAGACTGGAGCAGATAGCAGGAAAGGACTGGAACGGATAGCAGAAGAGGACTGGAAAAGGCAGGGCAAGATGCAGAGCGAGAGGAGGGAAGATAAATACAGGGTACAGGTCAGAACAGGAAGCAGGAACCAGAAAGACACGCTCAGGTCAAGGTCAAGGCAAGATCAGGTTTGGAGTGAGGAGCAGAGCAAGATTCAGAATAGCAATACAATAACTGGGCAGGGCAAGGTCACAGCAAGGTTAAAGCACGGAAAGATCAAGGTTTAAAGCAGGACCAGAGCAGAACTGGAAGGAGAAGGTATGGCAGATAAAGACAAGACTAGGTTCAGAGTCAGGCAGGACAAGACAGGGAAGGGTACAGACAAGACAAGACAAGATACGGCAGAATAGGAAGGAGACCAAAACAGGAAACCGTAGCTAGGGACAATGCCACACTGCTAGGATGGGAACCAATGCTCAGGCAGGGAGTGCTGCAGGCTGCTCACATGTCCCAGTGGTTAAGGCATTGAACCAGAAACCCAAAGATCCCTGGTTCAAACCCATCAGATCCTGATAAACGGTGACTAGTGTTTCTGCTCCCGCAGCAATATCCAAATAAACTTCCGGTTGGGGTCGGACTGGGCCAGTGGTATGCAAAGAAAAAAAATCCTGTAGGCTTTGGCCCCTGTAAGCCCACCAGCCCAGACTAATTCCCCATGGCCACCTGAAACTGTGCTCTACTCCATAACCTAGATCTGTGAGCACATGAAGAGATAAAAAGGTATGCGCTTGGGGGGGGGGGTAATGGTGGGGCCCGTATGTGGCTGCCCCAGTGGGCCTGGATCCCCCAGTCCAATTCCAACTTTGCATTTTAGTAAACTAGCGTTGTCTGAGTGAATTTTCGCCTGGCAACATGTTGCAATGCCGTCGCTGGCGAATTTTCTCCGCTTAGTAAATTTACGGAGATGTTTCTGCAACCAGCACAGGTAGCCTACCAAGGCCAAGGGAGCTACACCCTAAAAAATCCAAGGTATAAAATGGGCGAAGTTGCACAAATTCCGATGTAATTGTCATATCTGCTTGTTAGCCAAGATGTATATGTCACTAAGCGCTTTGTGTGCTAGCAGTGAGACGACTGTTTATCACAGCTTTAGTTCCTCCGCTCCATGTGAAATTATAATGAGGCCTTCCTTCTGCTATCCAGAGACAAGGAAAGGGGGGGGGCAGAATAAAGAAGAAATAGGAAGCAATAGAGGATTGAAGCAAAGAAGAATCAGGCAACAGTCTAATAATGAGGAGCCAGTCACCAAAGAACTACACTCTCTCTAGCATTAATTCGATTGTAAGCTCTTTGTCGCACTGAATGCCTTTTTGTTTGAATCCAGCTGATTCCAGACATTATTAAAGGGACACTGTACCCTCATGTTTTCCTCCTTTGTATTCACATGATAATGGTGAAATCGTTCGCCCCTTATCTCCATCCTTATCTTCTCCCTTCAGTCCGTTCCCAGTGTTATCATTCCTGAGCAGGAGATTGCTTGATGGAAACGGCCAGGAATGAAA
The DNA here is from genome assembly GCA_038501925.1 of Xenopus petersii. Taxonomy (NCBI): domain Eukaryota; kingdom Metazoa; phylum Chordata; class Amphibia; order Anura; family Pipidae; genus Xenopus; species Xenopus petersii. The sequence goes on along the minus strand of CM076678.1, from coordinate 8,977,564 downwards.
TCATAAAGGCACAGCCGCAACAACACCCTACGGTTGCTCATTGCCGCTACAGAGAGAAAAACCCGAAAACCAATAGAAGTGTACCCCAGCACAGGTAGGGGATCCGTTATCCAGAAACCTGTTATCCAGAAAGCTCAGAATAACGGAAAAGCCGTCTCCCATAGACTCAATTTTATCCAAATAATCCAGATATTTAAAAATGATTTCCCTTTTCTTTGTAATAATAAAACTGTCGCTTGTTCTTGATCCCAACTAAGATGTAATTAATCCTTATTGGAAGCAAAACAAGCTCATTTGGTTAATTTAATGTTTAAATGGCTTTCTAGTGGATTTAAGGTATGAAGATCCAAATTACAGAAAGATCCATTATCTGGAAAACCTCAGGTCCCGAGCGTTCTGATTAACAGGTCCCCTACCTGTACTAAGTTACCCTTTAACCACCAAACTGCTGTAGCCTTTTCCTATATATATATATATATTTTATATATATATATTTATATATATATATATATATATATAATTCCAGCAAGAAAGAACCGCATTGTTAAATGCAAGAAAGTCTTATATATCGTTATATATTTGGGGTAGCCACATGTGAGCGGGAACAGTTTATCTATAAATGTGTCGTTTTTATTTGAATTTTTGGGTCTTGACAAAGGTCTTAAACGGAGACCTGATCTATTTTAAGAAATGCATTAAATAAAAGTAACTATTTTTTAATATTTTTTTAAATCCTGATGTGCATGGAAGGACATATGGATAGCACCTGGGTCGTTGTTTGATATATTTGATACATATATATAGTCCAACTGTTGGACTATAGATATAGATATATATATATTAGGAATTCGGTTCGGGATTCGGCCAGGATTAGGCTTTTTCAGCAGGATTCGGCAGAACCGAATCCGAATCCTAATTTGCATATGCAAATTGGGGGTGGGGAGGGGAACCACGTGACTTTATGTCACAAAACAAGGAAGTAAAAATGTTTTCCCCTTCTTATCCATACTTTGCATATGCAAACTAGGATTCGGATTCAGTTCGGTATTCGGCCAAACCTTTCATGAAGGATTCGGGGGTTCGGCTGAATCCAAAATAGTGGATTTGGTGCATCCCTAATATATATATATATAAAAAACATATAATACATCACAAGAGTGGCGAGGGAAGGAAGCCTGGATTAAGCAGTGGCAATAAACCTTCAGCCTTGAGTGTTGAACTACAAATTCAAGGCTGAATGACAGCTGAAGGCTGTTATGGGGTGTGGGGGTCTCTCACAGCCATCTGAACCAAAAATAAAATCAAAGCTGCAGCAGGAACAACTCCCAACAGCTGAAATGTGTAATGGGGGGTCCCACAATGTCTGCTCCCCTTGGATGGTTGGGAAGAGCAGAGCTTATAGCACTCCCACTAACCTGCGGAGACTCTATATATATATAGCAGATTTATTATCAAACTGTACTAATTAGCATTGCTGAGACCTCTCGTCATTGAAGTGCTAGAAGGGACCCCTACTGAGATTCATCCCTTTCTTATCACCAGCCCCTCCAATAAAAACGAGGAACTCTGAGTCGCTGAAGATCTGACAGTGATCAAATCCCCACCAGGCTCCGAGCTGGATAATAACCAATATTACATGAAAGAGCCACTGTCAATTATACATGTATTCACAGCACACCATACATGCCGTGGGGTCAGGTGAGTGGCAGTTGGAGTCTTGTCAGGGGCCCAGCCCTAGTGGATCCTCTGCCTCTGGAGTTTATGGCAAAAATGGGAGACAATTCCATGGTAAGAGGCTGTGGCCAATGTCAGACTGGAGTACCTGCGGCACAGCTCCAAATAACCGAGCGTGATCACTACAAAACTCCATTAACCCTAGATATGGCAGAGAGATCCCTGCAGAAAATGGCCAATGAGCAGTCCATTAACCCCAGGCATGAAAAAAAGATCACCGCAGTTCCTGCACACTAACCGACCCATGTAGCTGCACGTGTATTTATTTGACTGATTTATATTTTTTATTCTCTTTATGAAATACAAATTATAGAGACATTCGTGTGCCTTATTTACCTGCTTATGGCTTGGTTGGGTGGAGCAGAGAACGTGTGTGTTGAGTCAACGTCAGGTCGTGGTGGGAGAAGGGTGGGGAGAAATACAAAGGCCCCCATTTGTTCCTTGGTTTATATTTAAGCAAAGTGTCTGTGCGCAGAGGATTCAGCTTTTGGTGACGGCAATATAAAAGTGCACACGGCACAGAGGGGCAGCACAGCCTCACAGTTGTGAGAATCTGGTTTATTCTGACTTTGGGCAGCGGAATCCAGCCCAGACTCAGTGGTTATTATATTACGCACACAAATGCATATAGGAAAGAGTAAAAAAAGTAAAATGACTCCTCTATAATGCACAATCGGCACAAGGGGTGCTGAAAACTGAATTTCAGCAACAGCCGGGGCACCAGGACCACTACATAGATGACTCTGAAAAAGACACAAGTCTAACAAGTTCCAGTTTTTTAGCTTTCTCACCAGAATTCTCCTGTGATTATTCTTATGGGATCCTGTTGGGTCTGGACCTCGGTGAGAGACCTTTCCAATGATACAGCCAACGCCCTTATCAATGTTGCAATCAGAGAAGGACGTTTATTGAGATACAGAATAGAAGCATTCAGTAGCTCGGGTGAGAACGTTCTGCTAGTCCCGACCCTTGCACATATATATTTATTAGGTTACGTGTTATAATGCAAAAGCATTGTGTTATACATGATTGGCTAAAATATTACTTGCAAAATATACGTAATGATGCTAAGCAAAATATTCTTATATGGGCATAAGCTTTATACTTGTTACAGTTGTTTGTTTATCTGACCACAAGCAATTTCCACAAGTCATATTTGCACGTAGCTATATTAGATGAAAAACATGTTTACTGTTTTGAACATTTATATGTAGCATATACAGAATGGAAAAGATATATGAACCAGGGTTCAAAGGTCGCTTAGGCCTTAGGCTAGTTTGGATTCATCAATCCATCATGGAGGTGATGGACCAAATTATTTCTGTCTGTAACCAGGGGCATTTAATTGTCTGATGCTGCAGAAACAGAAGTAGGAAGTCAACTAAAAGGACTTTAAATGCTCACCTTAAAATTGTGGTTCCCCAACTCTGGGGTGGACTCCCCCTTGGGTTGTCCAATAGTAGTGCAAGGTTAAAGGGCATCCTGGAGGACAATTAGGGTGAATTGTAAAGGTTGTCTTGGATAAGCCTGGAACTAGGAAAGTTGATTGTAGTTACCTACTGGCTACAATCCTGAACCTGAAAGGGCAGCTTGCACCAAAAAAAAGTCTGAAAACCTCTGCTTTTTGTTTTACCCCATGCTAAACAGAACCACAAATTGTGGACATATGAAGTTAGTGGGGCTCATTTATCAACACTGGGCACATTTGCCCATGGGCAGTTACTCATAGCAACCAATCAGTGATTCGGTTTTTAAAGCCAGCTGCAAGTAGAACAATGAAAGCAACAATCTTATTGGTTGCCACGGATTACTGTCCATGGGCATATTTGCCCAGTATTGATAAATGACCCCCCAGTGTGTCAAGAGTATTTAATGTCAGGGATCCAGAATTTGGGGGGAGGCCCCATCTTTGACGGGTGAGAGAAATGAAATGTAGAAAGATAACATGCCTGTCTAAGCCAGGGGTCCCCAACCTTTTTTACCCATGAGACACATTCAAATGTAAAAAGAGTTGGGAAGCAACACAAGCATGAAAAAGTCCCTTGTGTGCCATATAAGGCCTGTGATCGGCTATTTGATAGCCCCAATGTGGACTGGCAGCCTACAGGAGTTTCTACTTGGCACTATACTTAGTTTTTACGAAATTAAAACTTGCTTCCAAAAAATCTTGCTATTCAAAAATAAGCCCCTGCTTTGAGGACACTGAGAACAACAACCAAGGGGTTGGGGAGCAACATGTTACTCACCAGCCACTGGTTGGGGATCACTGGTCTAGGTCTATAGCCAGAAGATATCATACTAAAGGAAAGGACAGGACTCTTCAATCTTTCCATCTAAGGGGTCAATCATGGATAATCCATCCAAAGGCACGTCTGTGAGCCACGTTATTATACAATATTGACATCAATGGCAGCAAGAGAATCAGATAAATCTTCTGGTGGCCCATAACCTCCAGCTGAACAGGAATTATATATATATATATATATATATATATATCTATATATATATATATATATATATAAAATAATTGTCCTTGATAAACCCTTTTCAACAACACTCTTGGCACTAATTGCATATCCTCAAAAATGACAACACACACAAAGTGAGGATGGAAACCCCCATAGTGGTTTGACTACAACTATCTCAACTACCTTCCAAGGTATTATAAAATAATCTATACCATTTTCCTAAGATTTATACATCTATCTCCACCAAGCACGTTACCTCCAACAGCCATTGCAGAAACCCCACTTGATGTCTCCATAGCTCATAGCTGCAAATGAATACATTAATGAGGTCATCTTGTGACCATTATGTTGAACATTGACTTCGAGTAGCAATTTGGACATCTACTGGAATTTAAATAAAGATGTAAAAGGGTTCAGGCAAGTTCTGCCATAAGAAATAATTAAGGAACGTAACATGTCAAGGTCAAGTGAAGTCATTGGTAAACCAAAGTTCTCATCATTGGTTGGTTTGAGTTCTACAACAACAGTTGCCCATACCTGATCCAGTTTCTAGGTCGGTCTCCTTCTGACCCTAATCAGATTGTAGGTCGGTCTCCTTCTGACCCTAATAGCACCCCAATATGTGAAAACTCCTACTACCAATTTATTGAAGATTGAGATGACCAACCAAGAGTGACAAAATGTATAAAACTGGAGATAAGAGTCAACCAAAGGACAGAAAGTCTGATATTGGCATTCTGGTTCCCTTTCATCAACATTGTTTATTAAGTATGTGTTTTTTGCATAAGGACATTTCTCTTTGTAGAATAAAATTAGAATTCCGTTTTGTCCATGTGGCCTTCAGTAAATCTGGGCCAACCGCAACTGTGGGGAATTACAAACCCAAGTTGCTATGGATCAGAGATAGGTTGGAGACAAATGTTATTTCATCACGGTATGGAGAAATGCAAATGAACGGAATATTGCCTGCAAAGCAAATTGACGCTGGTAAGAACGAGGGTCTTATTATAAAAATGGGGCGCATTTTCTCTTTGGAGATAACACAGCGGGCTTGGAACTGGGCACATTGTCCAATACACAATGAGAGTGAGTCACTAAAACCCTGTTGCTTAGTTGCATCTCATCATAATGGCAGGTGAAGTGGGGGCTGAACAACTGTAAGAGAACATTGGTAAAAGGGGTGCAGGAAAATTGAAAGGAGCGTGGCCCCTCTTATCCTTGGTCTGAAGCTGTGGCCCTTCATCTAATAGAAAGGAAGCTTCTTCTGGATGGAGAGATTTCTGAATACTGAGAAAAGTCATTGAATCAATGCTTGTGAATGGCTGAGCTTTTCTCTAATGCAGAATGGTGGTGGTGGGACACTGAACCCATGGAATGGGTGGCCTTCCAGCTCCTGCTTATTATTTCCAATAAAAGGTTGGAGGCTATAAGTTGGACATTCATACACAGACAACATTATAAGGTCCCTACCACCACCACCACCATGAACCAACAGTGCTGCAGAACTAAGAGCATTTATTGTAAAGCATAATCATTGCATAAACGCATGTGCATGGGCAGTCAGGACCCCCGGTGCAATGGAGGGTCCCTATGCACCCACTGTACAGGCTACATGTCCACCCTTGTCTGGGAGTTATGTCTGAAGGGACATGGGATGACTGGCCTTGCGTTAGCTCAAGAAAACACAGCAATATGTGAGCTCCACTTGAATAGGACCCTGGGGTATCCCAGCTAATTAAACACTAGTCCATTAACGGAGCGGCCTAATGGGACCTCATTATTCAAGTTGACAAGCAGCGGGCCGCATCAAAGCCACTTTTATGGTTGGTCTGGATAAATGTCCAAATGGACAAGCTGCACTCATCCCACTGTGGTTAATTATAGTCTGGCCAGGCATCATTGCAGAGAAAGCAAGTTCAGTGTTGTAGAGCAAAACAAACTACAGAGAATTTGATTTGTGTTTTTAATAGGAATCCACATCAAATAGAACCCAGTTCACACTGCCCCTTACTGTATATAATAAGCTTGGGGTTTTAGAACCCACTGCCCCACACTGTATATAAAGAACTTGGGGTGTTAGAATCCACTGCCCCTTACTTTATATAGTGAGCTTGGGGTGTCAGAACCCACTGCCCCTCAATGTATATAAAGAATTTGGGATGTTAGAATCCACTGCCCCTTATTGTATATAAAATGCTTTGGTTGTTAAAACCCACTCCCCCTAACTGTATATAATGAGCTTGGGGTGTTAGAATCCACTGCCCCCAACTGTATATAATGAGCTTGGGGTGTTAGAATCCACTGCCCCTAACTGTATATAATGAGCTTGGGGTGTTAGAACCCACTGCCCCTCAATGTATATAAAGAATTTGGGATGTTAGAATCCACTGCCCCTTATTGTATATAAAATGCTTTGGTTGTTAAAACCCACTCCCCCTAACTGTATATAATGAGCTTGGGGTGTTAGAATCCACTGCCCCTAACTGTATATAATGAGCTTGGGGTGTTAGAACCCACTGCCCCTCACTGTATATAATGAACTTTGGGTGTTACAACCCACTGCCCCTCACTGTATATAATGATCTTGGGGTGTTAGAACCCACTGCCCTCACTGTATATAATGATCTTGGGGTGTTAGAACCCACTGCCCCTCCCTGTATGTAAAGATCTTGGGGCGTTAGAACCCACTGCCCCTCACTGTATATAAAGATCTTGGGGCGTTAGAACCCACTGCCCCTCACTGTATATAAAGATCTTGGGGCGTTAGAACCCACTGCCCCTCACTGTATATAATGAGCTTGGGGTGTTAGAACCCACTGCCCCTAACTTTATATAATGAGCTTAATTCTGGAATGTACAACCATATCCTATGTGACTAATTAGTATTTATATTAGAGGTATGCTGCAGACTTCACTGATTTCCAGACTCCCGTGCAGTATGAGACTGTTCACCATTGTTCCCCATTCTGCATGTGGATTTTGTGACTTGTAATAGGGGGGAGAGCTGTTGACCCCAACTACAAATACACCAATTTCACTATCCACTAAGCCCATGTTACTGGGTCAATAAATTCAGTGTGTATCAGCCATGCAGCATAGGGCTTTAATATGGGGAGAAAAGAAAATCTATAGGCTGGCACTATCCATTTCTTCCCATGTAGTACTGTCAAACTTCTGAGGTACAGGAGGCCAGAATTTTTGGAAGCCAGTGTTGACCACGCCCTGTTTTAAACCACACCCACTTTAAACCACACCCATGTTGCCACAAAAACTTCAAAAAACACATACACAGGGGGAACATACAAATAACCCACAGATTGCTCACTGGCTGGAACTGAACTCATGGGCTCAGAGCTAGTGATGGGCGAATAAATTCGACAGGCGCGAATTCGAGGCGAATTCCCACATTTTGCCGTCTTCAAATAAATTTGCGAGATTGCAGCGATAATACGCAGTTGAAAAATCTGCCGCATCATATAAATTGACGTGTGGCAAAATTATTTGGATGCCCATTGACTTTAATGCATTTGGACAAAATAGGCACGCGTATATTGACTTCAATGTGTTTTGCAAACTTTTCGACATTTTGCGAATTTTGCAGTAAATTTGCGAATTTTCCCGCGAAACGGGACAAATTCACCGATCACTATTTAGAGCTGCAAAGTATCAATATAAACCCCTGAGTGGCTGTGCTGCTCCTGGTAACACCCATGTACCAATTATACAGTCTTTCCTATACAACATGCAGCCATTACTTCTCCCACTATCACCTCCTTTCAGGGAATGCCTCACATTTCCCAGTTATTTCCAATAATCAGGATCATTCCTGTACCCACTCAAACCCGCCCAAACATCAGTTCTGCACCCCTGTACACTCCCCCACCACAATGCATTCTCTTACAATTCCTTTACCTCCTTCTTTTATACCCCCCGCTTCCCTCCTCTTCCTCTTCCATCTCCCCATCATATAACAGCACATATTCATTCTTCCACCCTTCAACACCATTCCCAATGTTCTTTCATTCCTACATCCCCTTATACGTCTGATTCCCCATAGACGTTCCTTCAAAACCTCTAAGCAGTGTCAACTTTGGTCCCCCATAGAAATGCACTTCCTCCACCCTAATTCCTCCATCCTCGGACACTTCCTCTAGTGCAGAACATATTCATTCCTATACCCCCTGCACCTTTCCAAATCATTCACATCAACACAAGCCCATTCCTACACTCTCCTACACCCTCCCTAACACCCCATGCTTCTAATACTTTGTCGTACCTCTTGCAGTAAACACAATTCTTTCACCACTTTTCAATCGAATCCTTTTACCACCCCAACTGTGTCCCCACCTCTGTACTCTCCAAGCTGATACCACATTTCCCATCACCATTTTATACCACTGACCACAAATTCTTCTTCCCATTCCCTCCCCAGTGTATCTTTAATTCTCCCTCTTCCCATCAACAGAAGCAGTGAATACTCAGCCACATCCATTCCTCCTCCTGAACAATCTGCCCTTCCAGCATTCCTCTGTACTTCTCTATCCAGTATACAATTCATTCCTATGCACCGTAACATTCCTGCACCCCACTCCATTCTTACACACATCACATAGGCTTCTTACAAACATGGCACCTAAACCCCCCCCCTGAGCTCAACCTTTCACCCCAGTGGGTACACTGGTGATCCTTTGATTAGATTGGGTGCATGCGCTGTACAGTACAACTCTCAAGCAGTTTTATACTGCACTTATTCCAGGGTGCCCCAAGAGACCCCAGGAACCTCGGGAAAGATGCATCATGCACCTCCACACTCTCACAGAGTTTCCCAGGCCAGTTCAATTTAAAGAAGAGATCATCAGGGGGTACCATACAAATTAGCTCCCCTGGCATTTTTGATACTTTACTTGACCTTTAAGAATCCCTCCTTGAAATCCCCTGAGTCTACACACACTATGGGCACATACTCAGTGCAGTCTCCACGCTGAATATTCTCCATTTATTATAAACACATTTGCTATGCAAGTGCACTCTCTGCCTCCGCCCCATTTGCAGAGACATGACCTTGCCCTATCAGCTCACACTCTTTGCTCCCTGGCATCACAGTAAATCAATCAATTTCCCTCAGACTACAGATGATTCCCATGAAAATATGATCCCATGAAATTCTCCCAGAGCATCAGAACCGCTAATATGGAACACGCAGAGTCTATTTGGGCCCCTGTATGACTGGCACCAATGATACCCCCAGTTCTACTGAATTCTTTCCTTACACTTCTGGCTCTAATACCAATGCCAACATAAATTGCCAACATACTCTACTGCACTGAACAATACTGCATTATTACTAAATCAGTGAAATCACCAATTCTTGCCATTTATATCCCTTGCATAGCTGATATATTGTCATTAACTGTCATTTGTATTTATTGACACATCCCCTGGCTATTTACTAGTATTCCCTGTGCCACATCTGCCCACCCCTGATCACTGTGCAGCAACTCAGCTCATAAAATGACCACCCACCTGTGCCAGTCCATTGGTTGGAAACCTAGTCCTTACCTTCCACTCTGCTCTCCTCTCCCCCATACTACAGGCTGGTAATACCTCCTTTGGGGCAGATGATCTAATAACAACTTGCTCAATCCGCCGCTCAATATCTACCCACAGGCATCTCGGCACCTGCCTTTAACCCAGCGGCACTTGCCTAATTTCTAATTGCTTTTACCCCTTTCCAGCTAATTGCTCCTTCTACCCTCCAGGCACTTAGCTCTCTGCCCCTTCTCTATATAAGAGCACCTGCCTTTCCTGAGCTTCTGCCCTGTACAAGTGCATCTTAAATCTCATGCTTTTCATGCCCCAAAAATATTACTCAAAGCATGAGAAGTAATAACCAGGCAGGTGTTTTTTCTGTTCATTACAAGCCTTACCCACCTTTAGTAAACTGCCCTGTACTTGCTCTGTACTTGCTCTGTACTTGCTCTGTACTTGCTCTGTACTTGCCCTGTACTTGCTCTGTACTTGCTCTGTACTTGCTCTGTACTTGCCCTGTACTTGCTTTAGGAAGGACTGTTTGCTTAATAATTGTTATAAAATGAACTATTAGAATAAGACCCCGTCTGCCGATTACAACCCACCTACCATGTTACCCAAGAGGCACTTGATTATCACAGACCAGACCACCTTGTTCCATAACCAGGGGGTGACTATAACAGTCTGTATTCTGTTCTACTGAAGGGAACACCAGCTGAGAATACCACAGAATACCCTCCAGTATCACAGGTTGGCTACTAACCCATCCAGGGGCACTTGCCTTTCACATTTCGCCTTCTCTGCAGCCCCAGGGCACTTGCCTTTCACCCCCAGAGAGGGAATGTTGCCCATTGCAGCCTATTCTTCCCTGGGGGCAGGTGACTAGGACAGGTGACTAGGACAGTCTGCCCAATACCTGCCCAGGGGCAATTCATTATCAGCTCTTTCCCTCAGAAATAACCATGTGACCAGCTCAGGATCAATGTTCCATGTGTTTTATAGAACTGGAGTCTCCCCATAATCAGGGCACTTTTATACAGGAATGTATTTGCCCAACTGTTTCCCAATCTGCCCAGTGCAACTACTCCCTCTCTGCCCCACATCTTTGTACCTTGTGAGAACTTACCCGAGTGCTCCGGGTACAAAGTCATGACGATTCCCCGGAATTCAAGTGGCCTTTGCGCGTCTCTGGGCTCCGGTCTCGCGGTCCATGATCTGAGCAGCAGTTTCCCAGCCGGTCCCCCCGAGCTCCGCGCACTGACTGTCTCTCACCTCGGCCGGCCGGGGACTAAGCATCTGTGACGTCACGCAGGGCCAGCCAATCGCATCGTGGTCCCCAAGCCACTTTCCACCTGGAGCCGCTGGAATGGGAGGGACTATAACCCGTTGAGCGCCGGTGCGGAACCAACAACATTCCACAGGGGTCGCGCGGGACAGTGGGACGGGCGAGTCCAAATGAAGGAATTCCCGGGGAGACTCGGGACTAAATGTGATTCCACTGGGACAGACAGACAGCTCACACCCTTCTGTTGTATTTATCACCTGGATAAAGTAACTCATTTATTTCCCATAGACTATGGCATAGAGCTGACAATCTATTATTAACCCTCTAGTTATCAGGACTGTGTGACACAAAGCTGCTGGTTATTAACCCTCTTCCTGCTATGAGTGTGTAAAACAGAGCTGACAATGTATTATTAACCCTGCAGCAGCCGTGACTGCGTGACACTGAGCTGCTGACCTCTTAACCCTTTAGCTGCCATAACGATGTCATAGTCGATGATTTAATGTTAACATTCTCGGTACAGAGCCGCTAATCTATCATTAACCATACAGCTGCCGTGTCAGTGGGCCACAGGGCTGGCAGTCTAGTTTTAACCCTCTTCCTGCTATGACTGCGTGACACAGGGGCTGCTGAGCTATTATTAACCCTGCAGCTGCCGTAACTGTGCGACACTGACCTGTTAACTCTCTAGCTGCCATAACTATGTTGCATTGAGTGTGTGATACAGAAGAACAGATCTGTTATTAACCTTTACGTTGCATTGAGTGTGTGATACAGAAGAACAGCTCTTTTATTAACCCTAAAGTTGCCTTGAGTGTGTGATACAGAATTGCAAGTTTGCATTTAATTCTTCCAGGTGTCATGGGTATGTAAATCAGATCAACCAATTGTTTATTAACCCTCTGGCTGCCTTAGTTGTGTGACCTCAATAGCCGAACTACAATTAACCCTCTCATTGCCATAGGTACTGCATTGCCATACAGAACAGCAAATGTATTATTAACCCAGCATAGGCAGATTTTCAATAAGGCTAGGAGAGGCTAAGCCTCCCCAGACCTGTCTGACCCCTAAAATAAAAAGAAATAAAACAAAATAAAACCTGCTCCGTTGCTGAGTGCACTGTTCCTTTAATCACGGATTGGTAGCTAAGGTCCGCCTCCAAACCACGATGCTGAAAATATATGTGGTTTGTAGCTTTACCAATCAGAGCACAGCTGACTTTACAGACAGGGAAATGTACCAACCAGGTTCAGAGTAGGCGTGGCTATGAAAACATTACCGACTGAAGGCAGCATGGCAGAAGGGAGACTGATATGAAGCAGTTGGAACACTCAGCTGGGCATGTTTGGAACTTTCACTCAACTCACAGGTACTTTAAACAGCAGCTTCTCCACCAAATTGAAGACGTAGTAAAGGTTTTTTTTAGGTTTTTTTTCGCTCTGTTTCTTGTTGCTTTATACTAGTTTTTCAGACTTGTTTCATTGTTGTTTTCATGGAAGCAGCCCTCTGTTATAACTACCATTTGTCCTGAGACTGTTATATGTAAATTAGCATTTCATTTCCCACTGAGCATAATGTGCCAGGAGCCACTGTCTCCAATACACTTAATATATATATATTGACAATAAAAAGCTGCTGTTTAATCCAACTGGTGTATAAGCTCTATTAGTCCACCCCTCTGGTGGGGTAAAAGAAATTTGGGGTGACTGGTTCCCTTTAAATTAGTCACTATATGGTCAACTTTAGCCTCTCCAAAAAATCACCCACTGCCTATGCGCTTGGCTGCCAACTTGATGCTAACCCTTTACTTGCTGAGAAGAAGAAATCTATCTGTCATCTGTCAGTGCCATTATGTGTCGTAGCTGCCAGTCAGGCAAATGATTAAAGCCTCGTGCAGACAGTTTGTTTTGCAATTGTGTGTGACAGTTGTGTGACAGTTGTGTGACAGCCAAAGGTTTGATAAATGTCTCTGTGCAGTTGTGTTTCACGTTCTCTCTCATCTATCTCTCTCTTTCATCTCTCTCTTTCATCTCTCTCTCGCTCTCATCTCTCGCTCTCATCTCTCTCTCTCTCTCTCTCTCTCTCTCTCTCTCTCTCTCTCTCTATCTCTGGTCTCCCTCTCATCTATCTCTCTCCCATCTATCTCTATCTCTCTCATCTATCTATCTCTTGTCTGTCTCTCGCTCTCTCTCATCTATCTATCTCTTGTCTGTCTCTCTCTCGCTCTCTCTCATCTATCTATCTCTTGTCTGTCTCTCTCTCGCTCTCTCTCATCTATCTCTTGTCTCTCTCTCATCTATCTCTTGTCTGTCTGTGTCTCTCTCTCTCTCTCTCTCATCTATCTCTCGTCTCTCGTCTCTCTCTCTCATCTATCTCTCGTCTCTCTCTCTCTCTCTCTCTCTCATCTATCTAAATCTATCTCTAGCTCTTTCTCAGTCAGAAAAAAATAAATAATAACCCTTATAATTATCCCAGGTGTGGGACACAGGTTATTGAAATGGTTAAAGGTTTTAACCCTCTGTTGGCCAGAGCTGTGCCATGCAGAAGAGTAAACCATTTATTAGCTCTCTGGTGTGTGACACAGAAAAGTCAATCTGTATTAACCCTCTGTCTGCCAGTGCTGTGTGACTAGTGAATAGCAGATCTTTACTGCCTCTGTGTATTTGTTGGTTTGAAGATACTCAGGGTCCCAAACACATGGACCAGATATTGTCCTTTTATTTCTCATACCCTTTTATAGTTTCTCACTTGGATTTTCTTCTCATTTACCTTACCCTCTGGAGCACATCGGCTATAAGTGGGTACTTAAAGGGATTGTTCACCTTTATATTAACTGTTAGTGTGATGTAGAGAGGGATATTCTGAGACAGTTTGCAATTGGTTTTCATTTTGTATTATTTGTGGTTTTTGAGTTATTTAGCTGTTTATTCAGCAGCTCTCCAGTTTGTAGTTTTAGCAGTCCGGTTGCTAGGGTCCAAATTACCCTAGCAACCATGCACATGATTTGAATAAGAGACTGGAATATAAGTAGGAGAGGGCTTGAATAGAAAGATCAGTAATAAAAGGTCGCAATAACAATATATTTGTAGCCTTATAGAGCATTTGTTTTGTTAGATGGGGTCAGTGACCCCCATTTGAAAGCTGGAAAGAGTCCTGGGGTCCAAATTAATAAAATATTATGAATTATTCCAACAAACAGATGGCAAAATCAATTGAAAATTGATCCTAAACTAATTAAGGTGCCACTAAATGAACTACAAGCTACGTAGGAATTTAGAATGTGAGTCTATTTTCAACCTTAGCAACTATTATATATGGTCTCATCGTTCCTGGGGCCCTAAAAGGCAATATTTAGGTCTGTCCCCTTGGGTTCTTTAATGTCCTACTTGTTCATAGCCTAGAGAGCCAATTGAGATTCCCGTGATTTCTATGATTGTACCGGGGGGTCCAGCTTTATTACCCCTCTCAGTGGCCTAGGGTACTGGAGCAATGATTGTAGGGAATTTAGCTGAATGCATTGCACTTACTTAGTCAAGAAAACCCAAAACTCATAAATAATAAAGGTCTTTATTTGCTGAAAAGAAACAGGAACTCTCCCTTTTCACTGTCCACAGACCCCAGGGCAATTCCCAGAAGCAGGAATACAAGGCTAACGAGCCTCTGGGCTGTCTTTAGTGGTCCTCAAAATAGAACAATCCAAAGTATTGTTCTTCAACAACAGGTTTAACCAAACTGCTTTAATATAAATAACTAAATAAATACATATATAAATAAATAAATTGTCCCATGCTCTTCCTTCCTTCCTAACCCCCACTACTTGCAGGGCAGTCCCCACCAGTTACTCTCCCATTAAAGCAGCTCCGCTGAGCCTTCCCTTATAGAAACCCCTGAAGAAGACCCTACTGGAATCCCCTTAGACAATCCAATTGGATTCTCCCTTCTCATCTCCTTGAATATTTCATACAGGAAACAAAATAAAAAATAAATCATGTCAGGAAAATAAACATCAAATGACAGGTGGGCCGTGGAGTATGAAAAGCATGAGATGTGCATTGTGACATATGTCCGGCTGTATATATAGATGCTTATTTATTCGATGAATAATTCCAGAGGGAGGTTGAAAACCAGAAATAAGTCCAACGAGAGGGAGGCAAATAGAACCCCTGTAGAATCGTTCATGTGGTTTCTTCCTGGCCCTGAACGCTCCTTGGATCAATTACTGCTGAGTTTGTTTGTTAATTATAAAATTCGCTTTTTTGCTAACGAGGCGTCCAGCCCATTCTTGTACTCACCAGTAAATTACTGTATAGACAGACGGGCGGGGGGGGGGGACAGAAAATGACCAGACATAAGAAGCCACACAGACAGATAGATGTTGATAGATACTGTATGTACAGAGATAAATAGATAGACATGCATGAAAGACAGAAGCAAGAGATATTATGAATATATATATATATATATATATATCTATATATATATATTAGAAGTCACTGAGGGGTTGTTCTGTGACCATATAAAGGCACAAGGCTGCAGGCTGAGTTATACAGGGAACTCTGAGTATCACTCATGTATTATAAGGGATAATGTACCCCCTACTGTAAATGATAAGGATATTAGAAGTCACTGAGGGGTTGTTCTGTGACCATATAAAGGCACAAGGCTGCAGGCTGAGTTATACAGGGAACTCTGAGTATCACTCATGTATTATAAGGGATAATGTACCCCCTACTGTAAATGATAAGGATATTAGAAGTCACTGAGGGGTTGTTCTGTGACCATATAAAGGCACAAGGCTGCAGGGTGAGTTATACAGGGAACTCTGAGTATCACTCATTATAATGGATAATGTACCCCCTACTGTAAATGATAAGGATATTAGAAGTCACTGAGGGGTTGTTCTGTGACCATATAAAGGCACAAGGCTGCAGGCTGAGTTATACAGGGAACTCTGAGTATCACTCATGTATTATAAGGGATAATGTACCCCCTACTGTAAATGATAAGGATATTAGAAGTCACTGAGGGGTTGTTCTGTGACCATATAAAGGCACAAGGCTGCAGGCTGAGTTATACAGGGAACTCTGAGTATCACTCATGTATTATAAGGGATAATGTACCCCCTACTGTAAATGATAAGGATATTAGAAGTCACTGAGGGGTTCTGTGATCAAATAAAGGCATAAGGCTGCAGGCTGAGTTATACAGGGAACTCTGAGTATCACTCATGTATTATAAGGGATAATGTACCCCCTACTGTAAATGATAAGGATATTAGAAGTCACTGAGGGGTTGTTCTGTGACCATATAAAGGCACAAGGCTGCAGGCTGAGTTATACAGGGAACTCTGAGTATCACTCATGTATTATAAGGGATAATGTACCCCCTACTGTAAATGATAAGGATATTAGTAGTCACTGAGGGGTTGTTCTGTGACCATATAAAGGCACAAGGCTGCAGGCTGAGTTATACAGGGAACTCTGAGTATCACTCATGTATTATAAGGGATAATGTACCCCCTACTGTAAATGATAAGGATATTAGAAGTCACTGAGGGGTTCTGTGATCAAATAAAGGCATAAGGCTGCAGGCTGAGTTATACAGGGAACTCTGAGTATCACTCATGTATTATAAGGGATAATGTACCCCCTACTGTAAATGATAAGGATATTAGAAGTCACTGAGGGGTTGTTCTGTGACCATATAAAGGCACAAGGCTGCAGGCTGAGTTATACAGGGAACTCTGAGTATCACTCATGTATTATAAGGGATAATGTACCCCCTACTGTAAATGATAAGGATATTAGAAGTCACTGAGGGGTTGTTCTGTGACCATATAAAGGCACAAGGCTGCAGGCTGAGTTATACAGGGAACTCTGAGTATCACTCATGTATTATAAGGGATAATGTACCCCCTACTGTAAATGATAAGGATATTAGTAGTCACTGAGGGGTTGTTCTGTGACCATATAAAGGCACAAGGCTGCAGGCTGAGTTATACAGGGAACTCTGAGTATCACTCATGTATTATAAGGGATAATGTACCCCCTACTGTAAATGATAAGGATATTAGAAGTCACTGAGGGGTTCTGTGATCAAATAAAGGCATAAGGCTGGGTGCTTTTAACATACTTTATATAATAGTAAGGGGTGTAATAACATTACACAACTTACACAACATAATATCTTAGATTTTATATCATGACATCATTGAGTGCAGTTTGGGGTATGTTATACAGATTAATCAGGATTCTTAAGTATTTCTCCGCTGATTGTTGACCATGTTACAGCTCATTACCGCGGGAATATCTTGACTCTTCAGATTCTTTGCAGACGAGGAGCCCATGTCCATTCGCACAGTAGATAATGGATGGTCCAGAGCCTAATGACGACACAGAACGCATGACTAATCGGCTGTGTTTAATGCAGGTTCTTCTGCCTTCATTCTGTACCCATGATTCATTTACACTGCACCATCTGTTATATGGGCACCCCCTGCATCAGGCAGTATGACTTACACTGTGTTCTACATCTCACACACACAACACACAGTAACATGCCTGGAAATAACAATGGTTTGGAATCCGCTCCATTGCAAGTTCACAATAAGTTTCTTATTAATTCCAGTGCTAATTGCCATCGTGTCTCTGCTATAAAAGACATATTTAACATGTGAGTTTCCAGAGCAACACAAGAGATTCAACAGATTTTCAAGGAGGTGGAATAGTTGGCACCCGATTTGCAGGTGCATCAGTCCCAGAGAGACGAAATGACTTCATGTGTCGGAAATCGAAAGGAGAAAAGCCATCTGTTGTGGTGGTGGGACTTTGAGGGGCGGCATTATTTTTATATAAGAACTGGCACAAATGTTTCATCCTTCAGTTGCTGTTGAACTACAGATTGCAGCACCCATTTACACTCTATAGTTGCAGGGCAACCCAGAATATCAAAATCTCCCCATGTTCCCATGTCATTCTGCTATATCTACTATAGACACCATCTCTCCGTACTATACCTGCTATCCCACAGTCACAGTCCCTTCCCAGAGACTATTATCCACTGTTACTATAGACACCATCTCTCCCTACTATACCTGCTATCCCACAGTCACACTCCCTTCCCAGAGACTATTATCCCACTGTTACTATAGGCACCATCTCTCCCTACTATACCTGCTATCCCACAGTCACACTCCCTTCCCAGAGACTATTATCCCACTGTTACTATAGGTACCATCTCTCCCTACTATACCTGCTATCCCACAGTCACACTCCCTTCCCAGAGACTATTATCCACTGTTACTATAGACACCATCTCTCCCTACTATACCTGCTATCCCACAGTCACACTCCCTTCCCAGAGACTATTATCCACTGTTACTATAGGCACCATCTCTCCCTACTATACCTGCTATCCCACAGTCACACTCCCTTCCCAGAGACTATTATCCCACTGTTACTATAGACACCATCTCTCCCTACTATACCTGCTATCCCACAGTCACACTCCCTTCCCAGAGACTATTATCCACTGTTACTATAGACACCATCTCTCCCTACTATACCTGCTATCCCACAGTCACACTCCCTTCCCAGAGACTATTATCCACTGTTACTATAGGCACCATCTCTCCCTACTATACCTGCTATCCCACAGTCACACTCCCTTCCCAGAGACTATTATCCCACTGTTACTATAGGTACCATCTCTCCCTACTATACCTGCTATCCCACAGTCACACTCCCTTCCCAGTGACTATTATCCACTGTTACTATAGGCACCATCTCTCCCTACTATACCTGCTATCCCACAGTCACACTCCCTTCCCAGAGACTATTATCCCACTGCTGTTATAGGCACCATTGGAATGGTAGGTTATTTCTTATAATTATTGCAGTATTTTTACAGATTGTCTTTGATTCAGCAATCGGAGTGCTTAATTTTCCGGTCACCCGAAGTTGCCTCACAAGGAAACTTCGGGCGACTTCGGAAAACTAAGCGCTCAGAGTGCCATCCCACCCACGATTTTGATTTGTCGCCTGAAGAAGAGGCTATTAATCGCCGGGCGACTAATCTCCCCAAATCTCCACGTGTGTCTCTGCCATAAAAAAACCTGCTTTAACTTGTGCAGAGACATAGATTTATTCACCACATAAGCACAGTCATTATTATGCTTCTATTTCATTTTATTTTCTGCTTTTTCTGGGATTATTTAATAGCCTTGTTTTGTCATACAGCAAAATTTCAGGTTAAGAGCTATTTCAGAACTGATTGGATAACTGGATGCTGAAGCAAACAAATCTGTTTTTGGCATCAGATAAAAAGCGTCTTGTCAGGGTGATTTCTGAAAAAGTCCTGGGTGAAAGACGAAAGTGGCGGATTATCAGGAGAAAGTATTAGTTGCCGTTTAAGAAACCGCGAATTCCAAATCATGTGCCACTCATTGGAAAGAACACGATAACAACCTTTGGAGATAGAAGAGCAAAAATAGGCTTTCTTAATGTATTGGGACTTAAAATATGTGGTGCAACATTATTGACGCAGTTAAGAGACATAAAACTACAGCCCTGAACACTGCAGAGCTCTATAAAAATAAAATAAACCAGACGCATTAAACACGTTTTCATATACAGTCATATGAAAAAGTTTGGGAACCCTTCTCAGCCTGCATAATAATTGACTCCACTTTCAACAAAAAAGATAACCGTGGTATGTCTTTCATTTCCCAGGAACATCTGGTTGTAAAATTCAGTTGTATGAAATGAAATCAAATGTAAAAAACTGGCTGTGCAAAAATCGAATTTGGATAATTTTAATACATTTAACTTGCTCAATACTGATTACTGGCCAAACCAAATTGGCCCCCTGTTCTATATCCATAGTCCCATTGTTGCAACAAGGTGCATAATACTACGCTCAATTAACAAAACGACACCACTGTGGTACATGGTTCAAACAGCAGCATTAGTAAAAAAAGAAGCTTTTTACAGACCTTTGGCAGAAACAATTTTTTATATGCCCTTTAATTTGATATAAATATATATAGATATATATATATAAACCACAGCTGAGCAGGAGGATTGTTAAGCCAAGAGTTTCCCAGCTGTCCCAGAGTCATGAGACTAATAAAAGCCAGAGGAACTGATTCAGCAGTAATTCTTATTGATAGGGGGTAGAATGTAGGGAATGCACAGAGCAGGGTACTGGGGAAAAAGATGTGGGTGAAGCCAGGGCAGACATTTCTATTGCTGGAACCTTGATCCCATGACAGAACTTGGAGCAAATGCATTGCCACACTCAGGTTCAGATTTAGGCCAAAGCCCTTGTCGTCATGGATCAACCACCATTACATCACCAACCTCCTGCCCTCCCACACGCTTGCTCTTCCTTGGGTCCCGAATAGGGTTGCCCAACCCTACCGGTCTGCTTTTGAACTGGACAGTCAGGTTTTTACTAGGGATGCACCGAATCCACTTTTTTGGATTCAGCCGAACCCCCGAATCCTTCACGAAAGATTCGGCCGAATACCGAACCGAATCCGAACCCTAATTTGCATATGCAAATTAGGGGTGGGAAGGGGAAAACATTTTTTACTTCCTTGTTTTCTGACAAAAAGTCACGCAATTTCCCTCCCGCCCCTAATTTGCATATGTAAATTAGGATTCGGATTCGGTTCAGCCAGGCAGAAGGATTCGGCCGAATCCTGCTGAAAAAGGCCGAATCCTGGCCGAATCCCGAACCGAATCCTGGATTCGGTGCATCCCTAGTTTTTACACCTGCTGTCTGGTTCGAAAATACCTGCCTGGTTTTCAGAAGTCTGAAACCCGGGCAAACCTGTTCCCTGCTTCTCCCGGCGTTGTAGCCCGGTCTGGACTGAGAATTAATATAGGCCCTGGCATTTCAGGTACACAGAGGCCCAAACAGCCCCTCCAGCCCTCTAAATAGTGACTTTCCATGGCATCTTACAGCAGCCCCTCTGGCATTTGCCAGAACTCACAGATTGCCAGTCCGGGCTGGTTGTGGCCAATTAATGGCTGCCCCGCCCGTGACCTGCCCCTTTACATCACTGGTCCACCCCTTCATGTCAATGGCCCTGCATCTGACATCACGGGTACCGGCCACTAGTGATGTGCGGGTCAGGGTTTCTCTTACCCGCACCCGACCCTAACGAAGTACTGGAGAATTGACAGGCTCATTCCCCAGTGAAAGTGAATTCGTCAGGGTGGTAGGGTTGCCACCTTTTCGGCCTGGTGGAGACCGGGCAAGTGGGCGGGCCCTTGACATCAGGGGGCAGGGTTATGACTCACCGATTGGCCGATAGCCATGTCAATCATGGGGAATCCTGCCCGGGTTTTCCTAATTTGGAGAACCAGGCAGGACGTTTTGACCCGGACAGCCCTTCAAAATACCAGGCTGTCAAAACCGGACAGGAGGTAAGCCTCCTCTAAATTCACCAGCTGTAGTAACAAAAAAATGAAGTGTGTACAGAACCTCCTACCTTGGCCTCCCTTGATGCACCCACTCGAGTCCCCCCTCGCATCAGTGTTGGTAAGAGCCACTGGGGAAGGGGCATTTCTAACAACTAGCGGAACCAGCTCCCTGTGGTCTTCTGCTGGTTCTGCTTCCTCTGTAGTTATGCCACTGGTAAAAACATTAATTTAAATGGCAGTTCAGTGAGCAGTAAACTAAAGCAAATACTTTCAGCTCACGAATTCTCCGTTGGAGAAGAGCTTCAACCACCCTAGAGATAAAAGGAGTTATGTACTCATGCAT
Source organism: Xenopus petersii (assembly GCA_038501925.1). NCBI lineage: Eukaryota > Metazoa > Chordata > Amphibia > Anura > Pipidae > Xenopus > Xenopus petersii. The sequence goes on along the minus strand of CM076678.1, from coordinate 8,955,775 downwards.
GTGAGCTGCTATAGACCAGAACTTTTTGGTTCTTGAAATGCCAGAGCATGTTTTGAATCAGTTTTTAACACTGGCAAATGGGGACTTTTCCTCCCCCATGAGAGTTTTACCCTCAAACAGGATCAGGATCACAGGCTTTGTTGTCTTTTGCCTCTCCTTGTCGTCCAGCCTTTGACATACACTTTCACATACAGGGTTGGACTGGCCTGGCGGGATACCAGGAAAAAACCCAGTGGGCCCGGCCAACGTGGGCTCGGCTGGCCCAGATCTGCTCCCACCTGCCGGGCGATTTCTCCCAATAGAAGAAAATCGCAGATACACGCGGGGTGGAGGCGGGTTGTGGGCAGCTGCCGAGGGGGGCCCTGAAGTTGGCGGGGGGGAGCCGGGGGCCCGGAGCGGGTGCATGCAGGCTCCTGATATGGCAGCCCCAGTCTGACACTGTTATTATATAACTAGGGTTGCCGCCTGGCCGGTAAAAATGATGGCTGATCCCAATGTTATTAATACGTGAAAAAGATAAATATATAGGAATATTTTTTTCCAGAAAAGATGGCAACCCTACATATAACCCATATAGTGGATTTCATATTAGTTCCAGCCATAGTCATAAATGAGATTCAGCGATGATATGTTTTTTTTTTTAATAAAGAAATCTATCATGTGTTGAAATTTTAATGATGTGAAGATTTCTATATTGCATTTATGTTCTTTGAATATATAAAGGTTATACCTTGCCCATTTATTTGTGTTATGATTGAGTGCATGTGGTAGGCTGGCCGGCTACTGGGTAATTCATATAAATATATTATTGGTTTTACAGCAGAGACATATTAAGATATATCTGTGTATTTATTAGGGATGGACCAAATCCACTTTTTTGGATTCGGCCGAACCCCCGAATCCTTCACGAAGGATTCGGCTGAATACCGAACCGAATTTGCATATGCAAATTAGGGATGGGAAGGGGAAAACATTTTTTACTTCCATGTTTTCTGACAAAAAGTCACGCAATTTCCCTTCCTGCCCCTAATTTGCATATGCAAATTCGGATTCGGTTCGGCCGGGCAGAAGGATTCGGCCGAATCCTGCTGAAAAAGGCCGAATCCCGAACCGAATACTGGATTCGGTGCATCCCTAGTATTTATCCATAACTTTAGCTTTCAAGTGGGGCTTTGCCTCTAGTTTGTTCCCTTTGTGAGTCCCTGGCATTATGAGTCTTAGTCAGTGAGAATTATTTAGTTTTTTTTCCTGCTTCTAAGGGCAGAGACACACGCTCAGATTCGGGGAGATTAGTCGCCCAGTAACAAATCTCCTCTTTTTCAGGGTGACTAATCTCCCCAAACTGCCTCCCGCCAGCTAGAATCGAAATCACCTCGTGAGGAAACTTCGGGCAACTTTGGAAAACTAATCGCACCAATTGCCATCACGCTGGCGATTTACATTCTAGCCGGCGGGAGGCAGTTTGGGGAGATTAGTCGCCCTGAAGAACAAGAGATTTGTCACTGGGCGACTAATTTCCCCGAATCTGAGCGTGTGTCTCTGCCCTTAGAAGCAGGAAAAACAAATAAATAAATTATTCCGATTGACTTAATGTGGCCATACACGGAGAGATCCGCTTGTTTGGCGATGTCGCCAAGCGAGCGGACCTCTCCACGATATGCCCACCTTGAGGTGGGCAATATCGGGCTGATCCGATCGTGGGCCCTAGGGCCCAACGATCCGATCCTAATGAATAGTAATGGGCGGTCAGATCGCGGGACCGCATCAACGAATAGATGCGGCCGCGATCCGACGGGATTTTTCATCCCATCCGATCGAGATCTGCCCGACTTTCGGCCAGATCTCGATCGGGGAAGCCCGTCGGGGGGCCCCATACACGGGCCAATAAGCTGCCGACACAGTCTGTCGGCAGCTTTTATCGCCCCATGTATGGCCACCTTAAGACCCATAGTTTGTGGTTTTTGAGTTATTTAGCCTTTTATTCAGCAGCTCTTCCGTTTGCAATGTCAGCAATCTGGTTGCTAGGGTCCAAATGTCCTTAGTAACCATGCACTGATTTGAATAAGAGACAAAAATATGAATAGGAGAGGCCCGAATAGAAAGAAGAGTGACAAAAAGTAGCAATTCCAATAAATGTGTAGCTTTACAGAGCATTTGTTTTTTTTACATGGGGTCAGTGACCCCCATTTGAAAGCTGGAAAGAAGAAGAAGGCAAATAATTAAAAAAATATTAAAAAACAATAAAAATAAATAAATAATGAAGACGAATTGAAAAGTTGCTTAGAATTGGCCATTTTGTGTAATATACTAAATGTTAACTTAAAAGTGAACCACCCCTTTAAAGACAGGTTTGGAATAGTGAAATGCTGGTCAGCAAACCAACCCTAACCCACTCTCTCCTGACCTGCCCCATACCATTATTTAGGTACCTGCACCCATCCCACCCAACTCTGATGTCACCAGGGGGGACAGGTGCAATTATATAAATAAGCCAATTACAAGCAGCCGCCAATGGAATTGGGAGACGCAGGCATGGGGGGCTGTAGGGAGAATTCTGACTGTCACCCCCTGCAAAATGCCAGTTCCAGGCCACCACCACATCCCTACCCTAAAGGGAAATGGTATCAACCGACAGATACGTCTAGAAATAGTTTTATTCCCCTTAGCTTATTTTTCATATCATTTTTGATAACCGGCGATATCATCAACGTATTGTTCCATGGAGACCCCCCACGCTATCATTTCTTGTCATTAAACTTAGCAAACATTAAGAATCAAGTGGCGGAACGCTCCTGAAACTCATTTAGTTCTCTAATTTTAACTAGGAATAAAAAATGATTTAAAAAAATGATTAAAAATAATAAATACAATGAAATATGCGGAGGGCCACAGACAATACAGATTAAAGTAATAAGAAGAAATTGATTTACAAAGAATATTTTTTTTTTTTGGCCAACTCTCTAACGCATTAAACTTGTAATGGTGTTTATGTTCCCTAACATAACGTCCTTACTATTCACTTAAATTAATATCATATTTTAGCTTTAAAACACTGTATCTCCCTACCTAAACCCCCGGGAGCAGCAGTTCACAGTATAATGGGGTCTCTCAGTTGCATTCTCCGTCCTAATCACCTTGTAATATTTAGAGCCGAGCAGCTAAGCACAAAAAGACTTAAATATTGCTTAATTTGTCTTAATATGACACGGCTATCCTTCATTGCTGCTCAGCTATTGGGTGTCAGGAGGATGTGTCTCCGGGCAGACCCTGATTTTATTGTGTTTTATATACCCAGTTACATTTCTGAAATATACCCAATAATATAGAAAGCTGAAATTCTTTTTAACAGTATTCCCTGGTTCCACTCCGGTTTATCTGCTTCTGCCCCAACCTTGATGGGATCAGAGACCTCCAGTTTGAAATAAGTCCTATAATTAAAAAAATAAATAATGAAGACCAATTGAATAGCTGCTTAGAATTGACCATTCCATAACATAATAAAAGTTAACATAAAGATGAACCACCTTTCAATTGTGAAGTAAGGGAACAGAAATATGGAGTCAAAGAAATAGCCCTAGTCAAAGTCTGTTTCATATCTGTATGGAATCAGTGGTGTAACTTCAGGGGCCGTGGTTCACCCTCCAAAAAAATACATTTTTGGGCCCCGAGATTCGGCCTATGAGGTTGAACAAGTGAATGATAGTTGTTAGTAAAATTGGGCAAAGATCTGCATGGCTGGGGGCCTCACTGAGGTTCAAAGAGATGGTTTATCATTGTTTATCGTTCTTGTCAGTCTCTGGTCCATTGGAGCTTACACTCTACTGCACATAAAGGGGAGCCCTTTACTTACCACATGGTCACTGTTCTGGCCTCCCATATACCGCAGTGAGCTATGACTTGTACCCAGCACCGGGCAAAGCCAACCAGGCACCCTAGGCAACCCGGCCGGCCACCATGCTCCCACACCATGCGGGCGCAGCCCCCCCCCCCGATCGCAGTGTGAGCTCACATGGGCCAGAGGGGAGGGAGGCAGGGGGAGAGCGTCGGAGGGGAAGCATCAGAGGGCAGAGCATCAGAGGGGAGGGAGTCCGATAGGGGTGAGCGTCGGAGGGGAGAGTGTCGGAGGGAGGCAGATAGGGGAGAGCGTCGGAGGGGAGAGTGTCGAAGGGGAGAGTGTCGGAGGGGAGGGAGGCAGATAGGGGAGAGCATCGGAGGGGAGGGAGGCAGATAGGGGAGAGAGTCGAAGGGGAGAGTGTCGGAGGGGAGGGAGGCAGGTAGGGGAGAGCGTCAGAGGGGAGGGAAGAGCGTCGGAGGGGAGGGAGGAATATAGAGTAGAGCGTCGGAGGGGAGGTAGGCACATAGGGGGAGGGATACTGACCGATCAGCGGTTTCAATATATGTTTATGAAAAATGTCTTAGAGTGCACTAAAATGATATTGCTGTGGAACCCGCTGTCTTCTAGTTACCCCATGTCTTGGCCCTTGATAGGTATGGGATCCGTTATCTGGAAACCCGTTAAGCGAAAAAGCACCGAATTACGGAATGGCCGTCTCCCATAGACTTAATTTAATTCAAATAATCCAAATTTTTTAAAAATAATTTCCCTTTTTCTGTGTAATAATAAAACAGTCGCTTGTACTTGATCCCAACTAAGATATAATTAATCCTTATTGGAAGCAAAACCAGCCTATTGGGTTTATTTCATGTTTAAATGGTTTTCTAGTAGACTTAAGGTATAAAGATCGGAATTAAAGAAAGGTCCGTTATCCAGAAAACCCCAGGTCCCAAGCATTGTGGATAACAGGTCCCGTACCTGTATACTGTATGTGTTAAAGAGGCTATTTCCCGTATAAATGAGCACAATGCTGGCTGAGTATTGTTATGCCCTTTTATCTCTAAATCCACCTTGTTTATGAGCAGGACAGTACCCAGCCGGCATGTATTTGTATCACATCCATTCTCCTGGAAGGCAGAGCTTCTAAAGAAGAATCTTGTGGTTTTTTTTCCCTATTAATGAGGCCACTGAAATGTGCAGTGGGATTAACACGTTTCCTAAATCCTGCCTTTTTTTTTTTTCTTCCTCTTAATTTGCTGACGTTCCTCATTCTGATGGCCTCCTCTGATGCAAGAGCTGGATCCCCTCTCTTACCCCCCGAGGGATACAGCTGCTGTCGAGAGATGCTTTGGGGTTCGTTTATTCGCAGATTAAATACAGTGAAACTCAGCGGGTGAATTTGGTGATCCTTCCTTCAGAGATGCTCAAAATAATCCTCAATTACAAGGGACGCCCCTGCCGGAACTACAGCTCCCATGGGTCTCTGACAGCAAAATTTTAAATCAGTGTCATCCTTTCTGTAGGGTTTATCTTCTGCGTGTGTTTTATTGAACTATGACACAACTATTTGGGGCAGCGTCGGACTGAGGGGCCCATCAGGTAGGGTTGCCACCTGCCCGGTTTTTCACCTGCCTAGCCAGTTTTCCAAATTAGGAAATTAGGTTCTACACTACAGAAGTACTGGAGTTACTGAACCATTACTAAAGGAAACTGTGCTTGGGGTACTGGGAGTACCGACTTTTTATAGAGAGAAGTCCTGGTGAGCTATTACTTGGGGCTGCTGAGTGAGAGAGAAGCAGTGCTGATCCACTGTAGGGCCAGGGCTTCTATATTACGTAGGCTTGAGGGAGAAGAGAAAAAAATGTTGATCCATAATAGAAATAATCTGATTTGATTTTTTAAATGGGATACAAGGCCATGTGCTGCTACTTCATTACTGGGAGATGTTGAGGGAGTAGATGCGTTGGTCCATTAGAGAAGGTGGTAGGAGATAGAGGCTGCTGGGGAAAACACAGATCTTTTATGGTAATAGGGAAGCGATGGCTTTTGGCAAAGAAGCTGATCTGTTATGTAGGGATGTTGGGATATAAATATCGGTATATTGATTATTACTGTTCTTGGAAGAACATGCAAATAATAGTCATGTGATAAGTTGCCTACATTTTATATTCTGGTTTCCACCATCTTTGCTCCTGCTGAACAGGAGTGGCCTAAATATTTCCCGGCCCTACCCATAGCTTCTCTCTTGGGTAGGAAGTTGAGAGCGAGGACTTGGGCCCAGTATAAGAAGAAGAACGTGGGTGGTGAAGTCACTTGTTCATGGCATCCATCATAACTCAGATGCAACCTGGAGACCTGACATTGAGAGTAATAAAAGGAGAAGGAATCTGGGCTCAATGACAAGGGCTGAGGATAAGGGTCGGGCCACCACCCACCTGTAACTCTCTGGACACTACAGTCTGTCCCTTAAAGGGACTCTATCATCATTTTTATTATTAAATGACATTGTTTACACTGCAAATAATTCACTCTACAATATAAAATGTCATTCCATTCCAAGTATATACTTTTTAGTTCAGTTTTTAGTTGAGTTGTAATATTGGTGTGTAGGTGCATCTCAGGTCATTTTGTCTGGTCATGTGCTTTCAGAAAGAGCCAGCACTTTAGGATGGAACTGCTTTCTGGCAGGCTGTTCTTTCTCCTACTCAATGTAAATGAATGTGTCTCAGTGGGACCTGGATTTTACTATTGAGTGCTGTTCTTAGATCTACCAGGCAGCTGTTATCTGGTTAACTTCCAGTTGTTATGCAAGTTCGGTGAAAAATACTTTGACTTCTATATTCGAATTTGAAGTATTTTAATTTGATGGTCGAATTTCGAAGTATTTTACACTTCGAAATTCGACCCTTGATAAATCTGCCCCTAAAAGTCAGAACCAGAAAGTGACTGACAAATACTGCATTTTCTGGCTATCACATTTAAATCGCTGTGCCTCTTATGATCTGATATCATCTTCAAAGGTGGCCATACACCGAGAGATCCGCTCGTTTGGCGATGTCGCCAAACAAGTGGATCTCTCTCCGATATGCCCACCTTGAGATGGGCAATATCGGGCTATCAGATCCTAACGAATGGGAACGGGCGGTCGGGTCGCGGGACCGCATCAACGAACAAATGCGGCCACTATCCAACTGGATTTTTAGTCCCATCTGATCGAGATCTGGCCGACTTTCATGGGCCAATAAGCTGCCGACACGGTTTGTCGGCAGCTTTTATCAGCCCTTGTATGGCCACCTTAAGTTGCCGAGAAATCCATCCTACAGCATCAGAACCCCACCTTCTTATCTGCTTGTTCTACTAGAAGCCACTGGCTCTTTAAAATCAGCAAGAAATAAAAGCAGCGGTATAAGATGAGAAAGAAGGGGGGTGGCAGATAAAAAGGGGGCGCAGTAAACCGATAATGTCAGGGGAAATGGGAATTATTGTCGGCGCACTTCAGCTAAAACAATATTAATCACAGAATAAACACACAATCGCACGGAAACCTCACCATTTGTCTTTATGGAATCGCTACCTGGTGATTTTTAATAGCACCCGCAGAATCCATGTTTAACTGATTTATATTAATACCGCCGGCGCTGCCTGAGATCTTACCGGATAATTAACCCCTTGGGCCCAAGAATCAGCTTTTAATGACTGCACAAAAATTAATTGGAAATAGCAGGAAATCGGGCCAGCTCCATTCTGTCTGAACCTGCTGCAGAATCACAGAATCTTGATAAGCTGAGGTTTTCTTTTATTTTTATTTTGCGGACAAAATCTATTTATTTTTTTTTGTCCTTGACAATTAAACCTTAGCAAGAGTGTGACATAGTAGTTACTCACTCAGGGTCCCAACTATACAGTATACCTACTGATAACAGGACCAGTTTTACGTACAGGTATGAGACCTGATCTCCAGAATTCTCTGCTTTTCTAGATCTTCATACCTTAAGTCAAAAAATCTGAATGATTTGATTAGAATGGAGTCTATGGGAGATGTGGAATTTTCTGCATAACGGGTTTCCAGATAATGGATCCTATCGCTGTGGCCCATAGTGAGGAGAGGAGTAGAGACAATTGGCATTACATAGAAATCTGGTTAGGGAATCGGTATTTGTAGCCCAATGTTCAGTTCCAATCTGACCCTTTCTACCCTTGGGTTTCCCTTTTCTACTTTTAGTAAGGCCACTAAAAAAGTGGCCCTTGAATTCATATATTTTGTAGGTGCTTTGCCCTACCGCCAAAGAATCAAAAGAGCTTAAAGGGGAACTAAAGCCTAACTAAAGACGTAGCTAGAAATGTTGTACAAGCATGTTTTGTGCTTCTGTACCAGTCCAAGGCAACCACAGCCCTTTAGCAGTAAAGATCTGTGTCTCCAAAGATGCCCCAGTAGCTCCCCATCTTCTTTTCTGCTGATTCACTGCACATGCTCTGTGCTGCTGTCACTTACTGAGCTTAGGGACCCACTCACAATATACAGTACACATAGAATAGAAATGTCACAATATAAGGCTGATTAGTAATTAATACAGATAATTACTACATGGCAGCACAGAAACCAGTGCAATTAGCATCAGAATTTAATAATCAGCAAACCTGTAGCATCAGCTTATATTACAGCCAGGGAAGCTCATTTTCTGCTGGATAATTAGTGACGAGCCCTAAGCTTAGCTTCTCAACAGCCAATCAGAGCCCACTGAGCATGTGAGTGTCACAGACACTTTCCAAGATGGTGACCCCCTGTGACAAGTTTGAAGTCCTGGATCATTGCTGCTATTGACAAGCTGAAACTTTAGCCTCGTGCAATAAGTTCAGCATTTTTTGCCATATTCATTTTTATGGCTAAGTCAGTCTTGTCCTTGCTGACTCCTTTCTTGAGCATTTGGTTGACTAATGTATGTATGTATATATATATATATATATATATATATATATATATATATATATATATGTGTGTGTGTGTGTGTTAAGACTAAAAGGGCTGGCACAAATTCTTTAAAAACTCCCATACGTCTCCTGTTATGTTATAATTGAATTATAATAAGCTAGAAGAATTGTCCATAGCAGGGACAGCGCTCTAGAGTCTCTCATACACTTTACAGAGAGGGAACCCAATAATCATATTGTGCCAATTGCCAAGGGACCCGTGGCCAAGGACTTAACATGGGATGTCCTCACATAGTATAAGGCATTCCATCCAGTATGTCCAGATGGGCCTCAGACTTGCCTCCAGGTTCATGAGGAGGACGGCATGAAAGTGTCAGCCCGGGCATTGTGCCACGCTCTCAATATGCTTCACCTAAAAGGCCAGCTGCTTGAACTCGTGAAAGGCAAAAGTACAGCTTGAAAGAAGCCATTCGTCTGCCAATGTGACTTGACTTCTCTGAAACAGAGTGCCCGGATTATGCCAGACACGAGGGAGGCCTTGGCAGCGCCAGTCATAATAACGAACCCTTGCCAATTGCAAAAAATCAAGGAAACCCTAAGCAGCACTCAGCTGACGAGAAAAGGCATTGTCAGCGCCAGTCACGGGAGTAAAGGGTGAAGCATGGGGGAAATATTTTATTTTGAGGTTGGAATTAAATGGAATTTTTAGATAAGATGAATTGCACCATTAAGACTGCCCTTCTCATAATTGTGGCATTTTGAAATCAGCTTATTAAACTGCAATTTATTGTTTGGCCGAGTATGCAGAAATGGACCTAAAGCCCTACAGACCTATTATATTAACCAGGCTGTACCCCCTTATTACCCAGCAGCCTCCTTACAGATATTGCAATTTACTGAATTCTATATCAGTCCTATAGTCCTCCTGCCAGGGTCCATGGGGTAACAGTGGCACCCCTAGTCCCCCCAAGTAGTTCTCCACTGTAGGATAGGAATTTAAATACCAATATGTCTGCAAAGGTCTTCCTTCATCTAGGGATCATAGTATAAGTCTAAAGCCACCTTTTCGCATCTTTAAGTGAACTTTTAGTATGATGTAGACAATTCTGTGACAATTTGCAATTGGTTTTCATTTTTTATTATTTGCAGGTTTTAAATCATTTAGCTTTTTATTCAGCTGCTCTCCAGTTTACAATCTGGTTGCTAGGGTCCAAATTACCCTAGCAACCATGCACTGATTTGAATAGGAGACTGGAATATGACTCCCAGCATCAAATGGCACTGTGACTCCCAGAATCAAACGGTATGGTGACTCCCAATGGCACAGTGACTCCCAGCATCTCATGGCACAGTGACTCCCAATGGCACAGTGACTCCCAGCATCTCATGGCACAGTGACTCCCAATGGCACAGTGACTCCCAGCTTAAAGTGGCACTGTGATACCCAATGGCACAGTGGCTTCCAGCATCAAATGGCTCAGTGACTCCCAGAATGCACATAGGGCCCCACATGCACATAGGGCCCCGAAGGTTTGGAACCCGGTGGGCCCCAATGATCCAGACGGACCCTGAATGGCACAGTGACTCCCAGCATCAAATGGCACCAGGGTTGGACTGGGCCGGCCAGACCAGTTTCCCCTGATTGGCAGTCCCCCCCAAAAAAAATTTGCACATGCGCATAGGGCCCCAAAGGTTTGGTACCCGGTGGGCCCCAATAATCCAGACCGACCCCGATTGGCACAGCGACTCCCAGCATCAAATGCCACTGTGATTCCCAGCATCAAATGGCACAGTGATTCCCAGCATCAAATGCCACTGTGATTCCCAGCATCAAATCACATAGGGACTCAAAGCATAAAACGGCATTCAACATCTGGCTGTCACTTTGAGTGCAAAGACAGTGGGGCTCATTTATAAACAGTGTGCAAATTTGCACCTGGCAGTAACCCATAGCAACCAATCAGTGATTAGCTTTTTTTCAACCAGCTGCAGGTTGAACGCTGAAAGTAATCATCTGGTTGCCATGGGTTACTGCCCAGGTGCAAATTTGCCCACTGTTTATAAATGACCCCCACTGAGTTCTGGGCGATAAAAAATAAAGGGGTATAAGTGTTGTTTCCTTGTCTCCCAAAAGAGAATCTTATGCTTATGGACCATATTGTATATCTTTGAAAATTCTTCTTTCGTTTTTGCATTGGTCACATATAGGGGCGTATTTATGAAGGGTCGAATTTCAAATGGAAAAAACGTCGAAATTCTAATTCAAAAAGACCAACCGAAATTAAGTCAAAGTTTTGTTTTTTTTGGTCGAATAGGTAAGTTTTCGATCAAATAGGTCCATATCTGGGCGAATTCAAATTGTACGAAGCGAAGGAAAAGCGCATTCGATCTAATTCGATTCAAAGTTTTTCCCCAAAAAAATAATTGATTCTAAATAGGTTCTATGAGGTCCCCATAGGCTAAAACAGCAATTTGGCATGTTTTAGGTGGCGAATGGTCGCAGTCGAAATTTTTAAAGAGACAGTACATGATAAATTTTGATATTCGAATTTGGACTATTCCCTAGTCTAAGTACACAAAAAAAAAGCTCAAAATTCGATTTTTTTTTTTCATTCGAAAATTCACCTCGACCTTTGGTAAATCTGCCCCATAATGTAGATTCTGTGCAGCTAAGGAGCCATGTGTATATTGGGGATATGATGGTTAAAATCCAATTTCATTTAAAGTCTCTTCTTTTTTTTTATCAGAAGGGATTCCATCCCACGTTCTACGTTAGACGAGGCAGGAATATCCCTAAGTGGTAATTATATAAAATACCGTACGCTGAGTCTGATAAAAAGAGGGAAAGATCAAGGAGGCATACAAGGGATTATAGATCTATATATGAAAAGAGAGCAAGCCCCTGTAGAACAGATGCATTTAAAATAGTATTTCAGGCCGTGTTTAGATTTGAGAGACAAAAGGCAATGTGGGCCGACTTTCACCAGCCGCTCAATGTTTAACACAGGCGAGAACACTGGAAACCCATTGCTTTTCTCTTTGTTTGGGAGCTGAGCGCAGGGAGGATTTCATACTTTTATCTGATTCTCCGACCAAACGCCAGGGAATAAATTCATCCCTTCTGCTAACTTATATGCAATTTTAAAGCAGGGATTATCTGCCATTTATTTCTATAGATAAAAAATTCCTTTTCCTGAGCCGGAGTTTCCATATTCTCCCCAGTCTCTGTGTATAACAATAATGCAACATCATCTACGTCGCAGGATTTCCGCAGTCAGGTTAAAGCGGTTGTTCACCTTCGAGTAAACTTTTGGGGGCTGATTCACTAAGTTCGAGTGAAGGATTCGAAGTTAAAAAAATTCGAATTTCGAAGTTTTTTTTGGCCTACTTCGACCATCGAATGGGCTACTTCGACCTTCGACTACGACTATCGAACGATTCGAACTAAAAATCGTTCGACTATTCGATAGTCGAAGTACTGTCTCTTTAAAAAAAACTTCGACCCCCTAGTTCGGCAGATAAAAGCTACCGAAGTCAATGTTAGCCTATGGGGAAGGTCCCCATAGGCTTGGCTAAGTTTTTTTGATCGAAGGATATTCCTTCGATCGTTGGATTAAAATCCTTCGAATCGTTCGATTCGAAGGATTTAATCGTTCGATCGAATGAATAATCCTTCGATCGTTCGATCGAATGAATAATCCTTCGATCGTTCGATCGAATTTTCTGCGCTAAATCCTTCGAATTCGATATTCGAATTCGAAGGATTTCAATTCCTAGTCGAATATCGAGGGTTAATTAACCCTCGATATTCGACCCTTGGTAAATCTGCCCCTTAGTGCAGGTATGGGACCTGTTATCCAGAATGCTCGGGACCTGGGGTTTTCCAGATAATGGATCTTTACATAATCAGGATCTCCATACCTTGTCTACTAGAAAATCATGTAAACATTAAATAAACCCATAGGCTGGTTTTGCTTCCCATAAGGATTAATTATATCTTAGTTGGGATCAAGTACAAGGGACTGTTTTATTATTACATACAAAAGGAAATTGTTCTTTAAAAATTGGATTATTTGGATAAAATAAAGTCCATGGTTGACGGCCTTTCTGTAATTCAGAGCTTTCTGGATAACGGGTTTCCAGATAACCGATCCCCTACCTTTATAATGTAGAGAGTGATATTCTGAGACAATTTACAATTAGTTTTCATGTTTTATTATTTGTGTTTTTTGACTTATTTAGCTTTTTATTCAGCAGCTCTCCAGACCTGTTTTCCAGAAGGCTCGGGACCTGGGTTTTTCAAGATAATGGATCTTTCCGTAATTAGGATCTCCATACCTTAAGTCTACTAGAAAATCATGTAAACATTAAATAAACCCAATAGGCTGGTTCTGCTTCCAATAAGGATAAATTATATCTTAGTTGAGATCAAGTACAAGCTACTGTTTTATTATCACAGAGAAAAAGCAAATTGTTCTTTAAAAATTGGATTATTTGGATAAAATGAAGTCTATGGGAGAGGGCCTTTCCATAATTCAGAACTTTCTGGAGAACGGGTTTCCAGATAGCGGATACCCCTACCAGTATGATGTAGAGAGTGATATTCGGAGACAAAATACAATTGGTTTTCATTTTTTTATAATCTGTGGTTTTTGAGTGATTTAGCTTTTTATTCAGCAGCTCTCCAGTTCGCAATTTCAGCAATCTGGTTGCTAGGGTCCAAATTAAACTAGCAACCATGCATTGTTTTGAATTAGAGGCTGGAATATGAATAGGAGAGGCCTGAATAGACAGAGGAGTAATAAAAAGTGGTAGTAATAATAAATGTGTAGCTTTACAGAGCATTTGTTTTTTAGATGGGGTCAGCGACCCCTGTTTGAAAACTGGGAAGAATCCCTGTAAAATTAAGCAAAAGGTGCACATGGCGGAGGGGAAGGGGGGGTGAGCAGACAGGCCATGGGGATATTTGGATTAGCAGCCCCAGCAGGCCTTGCACACCCCAGTCTGAACCTGGTATTGTACATTAGTGATGGCTGAATTTGTCCCGTTTCCCTTCACCAAAAAAAAAAAATCAATACAAAATTTGCAAAACGTGGAAAAATTCACAAAACGGTGAAAAATTTGCAAAACGCATCGTAGTCAATGGGCGTCAAAATTATTTTGGCGCTTGTCAATTTAGACGTCCGCAACAATTTTTTTACGTGCGCTTATTTTGTCCAAATGCAGTAAAGTCAATGGGCGTCGGAATAATTTTGACGCGTCAATTTTTATGCGTGCGACTATTCTGACGTGCGGCCACATTTTTTGGACGTGGCAGATTTTCTCCGCAGTTTCACAAATTTATTCGCCAGCGGCGAAACGCGGAATTTCGCGCCTGGCGAATTTATTCACCCATCACTATTGTGCACATTATGTCACTGAAATAAGAAACTTTCCAAATACGACCAATTAAAAATATTTTACTCTTTCTTAAAAGATGGTTACCCTTCCCAATCTGCCCCTGCCAATATCTGTCTCTCCCTTCATTTAGACGTTCATGCAGCAGTTAGCAGACTTTGATTGACAGTTAGGTCTAATGCATCTTTAGGAGGGGGGGTTCTTTGCTTAGAAGATGTATTTAGTGATAGGCGAGACTTGTATGGCGTTGTGCCTCAAAAAAACATTTTTTTTACGCCCAAAGACTCTAATGGGCGTTGGCAACATTTCGCTGGCGGCAAATTTTTGGAGAAACTGGTCAAATTCGCCCATCCCTATGTATTAGAGCTCAGCCTCTCAAAATCATCAGGATTTGTGTCAAAGTCAGTTATTTTGACTTAGGTTTTGTTTCAGTTGGTGTCAGTTATTTGTGTGATCTCTAATACATCTGCAAGAAAAGGGAGCCCCCTCGCCCAAAAAAAGATGTATTAGACCTGTCTGACCCCAACTTCTACATCAGAAGGAAAGAAACAGACGCTGAGAGTTAGGATCCGTTATCCGGAAACCCGTTATCCAGAAAGCTCTGAATTACGGAAAAGGCCGTCTCCCATAGACTCCGTTTTATCCAAATATTCCAGTTTTTTTAAAAAATAATTTCCTTTTTCTGTGTAATAATAAAACAGTCGCTTGCACTTGATCCCAACTAAGATATAATTAATCCTTATTGGAAACAAAACCAGCCTATTGGGTTTATTTACTACTTATATGATTTTTTAATAGACTTAAGGTATGAAGATCCAAATTACGAAAGATCCGGAAAACCGCATTCTGGATAACAGGTCCCTAAACCTGTACTTGCAAACTGCTGAATAAAAAGCGAAATAACTCAAAAACCACAAATGATAAAAAATGATAACCAATTGCAAATTGTCTCAGAATATCCCTCTCTACATCATACTAAAAGTTAAAGGCAAAATACGGAGTGCATGGTGGAAAGCCGTATTGGGACACTACCTACACAAGAGTCAATAGACCGGGCGTAGTCTCCACTTTGTTGTACAGCGCCCTATACACCTTGTATTAGAATTAAACATGTTTATTATTTGAACTATGATTCTCTGATGAGCAGCTAATTGTCATGGATAGTGATGGGAAAATAAATTAGCCTGGCGCGATTTAGCAACGAATATCCACGTTTTGCCACCGCCGAAAAAAGTCAAAATAGTTGTGCAAATTCACGGCGCATATCTGCGTTTCGCCGCCGACGAATACATTTGCAAAACTCGCCGGCGGCGAAACGTTTTGGACGCACGTCCGAAAAGTTGCTCGCGTCAAAATAATTGCGCAGCAACACTATTCGGACGCCCATTTAAAAGCTGGAGAGAGTCAGAAGAAAAAGGCAAATAATTATAAAACTATAAAATAAATAAATAATGAAAACCAATGGAAAAGTTGCTTCGAATGGACAATTTTATTACATGCTAAAAGTTTACGTAAAGGTGAACCACCCACTTAAACATTGATTAAACCTAGTAGGATTGTTTAATAATAATAATAATAATAATAATAATACAATAAGAACCAGAAAGCGAAGTTTGAGAAGAATGGTTTAAAAAAAATTATGAAATCTGATTGGCTGTTCTTGGCTCCACCCACATTTCCCAACCTTGGACCACAGTCCAAACACTGTACAAATTTTGGGGATCCTGGTTTTATAAGTGTCAGAATGGCAGCATTTTAAGTTTCCTCATTGAAAGTCAATAAGTGGCATCTGATTGGCGGTTGGTGGCTCCTCCCACTTTTTCTAACCTTGAACTGTAGTTACCCAGTGAACTCTGCAAAGTTTAGGGGTCAATGACCTACATAATGTGAGAATGGCAGCATTTTAAGTTTGAAACAATACAATTGGCTGTTGGTGGCTCCATCCACTGTGAGTGTGGGAACCCTGCCATTAACGCTGTGAGAAAGGCAACATGTTTTTTTTTTATCAGTCTTAGTGCAGTAAAAATAACGGAAAGAGAATCTTGTTTAATGGTTGAAATGTGAAGTAAAACATGGCCTTCAAACACCTATTATGATGTCATCGTCACAGCTGGCATATCTCATAATAATCAGATCAGGCATTGTGATGTCATAGTGACAGCTGGCACAATCACTTCTGAGCATTGTGATGTCATAGTGACAGCTGACATAATCACTTCTAAGCATTGTGAGGTCATCGTTACAGCTGGCCTGTCCTGAGATGTAGTTGTTTACCAGTTGCTTTCGAGTCATTTCAAGGCTAGCAGAGGAAGAAGAAGGAGCTCGCTCCCGATATCTTTCTCTGTATAGTGTGAACTTGATTCCAATTTTTTTCCCTTTTCTCTTTAACTTTTTAACTTTTTAACTTTTTAACTCTTTTTTCATTTTTTTAATGATGTTTGAAAGACTCAAAACTTTTTTTAGACCTATTTTGGCAGATTTAATATATATCCTGTCCCTGTTAGTCGGCTTC
The DNA here is from genome assembly GCA_038501925.1 of Xenopus petersii. Classification (NCBI taxonomy): domain Eukaryota; kingdom Metazoa; phylum Chordata; class Amphibia; order Anura; family Pipidae; genus Xenopus; species Xenopus petersii. The sequence goes on along the minus strand of CM076678.1, from coordinate 8,939,102 downwards.
TTTTTAGAACACCAAAACATTAAGATCGGATATGTGATAGTAGGAATTCTGATATGGAAGCGTTACAGGATCTGGAAGAAAAACCGCCGTCCCACTGAAAAGACAGAGGATGAACCCAAAGAACAAAAAAAGTCTCAGAAAACAGTAAGGCTCCCGTGTTCTCTGCTTAAAGGGGTAGACATTTCAATTGTTTGTATTGAAGAATATCATTTTATTGTTTCTTTTTATTATTTATCTGTCCGTGTGAAAACCAGACAGGTGGCAACTCTGGACCCAAACAACTCATTTTAATTAGGAATGCACCGAATCCTTCTTAAAAGAACCGAATCCGACCCCTAATTTGCATATGCAAATGAGGGGTGGGAAGGGGAAAACATTTTTTACTTTCTTGATTTGTGACAATAGTCACGTAATTTCCCTTCCCGCCTCTAATTTGCATATACAAATTAGGATTCGGATTCGGCATAAGGATTCGGTCGAATCCGAATCCTGCTTAAAAAGGCCGAATCCTGGATTCGGTGCATCCCTAATTTTAATGTCACCTTTAATGAGTGAAGGATGTGGGTCATATAAAAGCTTATGGGTAATGAGCAGTCATCCCTCAATTGTAGAAACAAATTGAAGCCCCCTTTGCTTATTTTAAAGGGATAGTAAAAAAAAAAAAAGAACAATTTCAAGAAAAAGTCAGATTTTATGCCCAAGGTAGCGTTCTTTTGGCTGCCAGGGTCGGTGACCCCAATTTGAAACTTAGAATAATACTAAAAAAAATACAATTATTTGAAAAAAGGGACTTCACCTCCAATTATTTTTCAAATAATTATATTCTCAATATAGATGTGGACACTCCATTGGCTTAGTTCACCAATTATCTAGCCTGAATATATCCCGCTAAAACCATTTGAAACTAAAAAAGATACTTTAAACATATTAAGGCCAATTGAAAAGTTGCTAAGAATAGGACACTTATGACTTCCTAAAAGTTAATGTATAAACGAACGCACCCATCTTAAAATTAGGGAGGCGCCGAATCCACTATTTTGGATTCGGCCGAATCCCTAGCAAAAGATTAGGATGAGAACCAAATCCGAATTTGCATATAATATGCAAATTAGGGGTGGGAAGAGGAAACATTTTTTACTTCCCTGCCCTGATTTGCATATGCAAATCAGGATTCGGATTTGGTTCTGCCCGGCAGAAGGATTCGGCTGAATCCAAATCCTGGCCGAATCCTGGATTCAGTGCATCCCTACTTAAAATAGATTTGGTTTAAAAATGTAAACATTTAAATACAATAATGGAACATGAACCGTAACACGCTTCTTCCTCTCTGTTCCTGCAGGTTCCACGTGAAGGCTTTGAGAAAATCGAGTCCCTGAATGTGGTAAGTTATATATATTTATTTACACTTTATTCTTTGTCACTGGATGATTGTACATGGGAAATTTGGGCATGCATGGGCAGGGCTGCCATCAGGGGGGACAGGGGGGAGAGTTGTAGGGGGCCCCGAGGGTAAGGAGCCCCCTGCTTTCTGAGAGCTGCCAACTTCGGGAAGGCAGGGCGGGAGCACAAGGGGAGGGATCTTCTGTCCATTACTTTCCCTTATTGGTCACTGAGTTTAAGTCCCAGTTGAGCTGCTCAGGGATTGGATAGCTGAGGTTTGAACTTCTCCTCCAGCTCATCCAATCACCATGCAGCTTTACCGGGATTCGAAATTCTTTGACCAATAAGGAAAGAAAATGGTGTCACTGGAAGAAGATGCAGCCACCTGTGCTCCCCTCCTCCCTTCTGTAGTTGGCAGCTCACTGACAGCAGGTGGACCCCACTAATGAAGTAAGCGCAACATGGCAGGGCCCCCCTAAAGGTGGTTAACCCTTTGTGGTCCCTGTTGTGTGTTGGGGCCCTGGGCACCAATTTTTTTTTTAAACTTTCATAATTCATTTAAGGGGGGCCCTGTTCTTATAATGTTCTGGGGGGGCCCTGGCCACAATTTTCTTTTTTTTTTGCCATGTGGGTTCCTAGCCATCAATATTTTTTAATGGGGGGCCCTGACCACAAATGTTTTTTAATGAGGGGCCCTGACTACAAATGTGTTTTTTATGGGGGGCCCTGACCACCAATATTTTTTTATTTTTTATTAATTGTGGGAACCCTAACCACCAATGTTTTTTTTTTTACCGTGTAGTGGGGGTGGGGAGGGCGGACTTGTTGATGGGGCTAGTGGTGGGCGCAGCCCAGGGGGCCCAAGAAATGTTATCGTATGGGGCCCTGGGATTTCTGATGGCGGTCCTGTGCATGGGTATTTACGTGTCTAAATCTCTAACCTCAACTTGTTTCAATGGCAGATTGTTGAGGACATATGGCATCTTCTTTCCAAATACGTGGAAAAGATGATTCGAGAGAGGATTCAGCCTGACATACGCGCCAAAAGCAATTATCTTGCCTCGTTCCGTTTCATCAATATCGATTTTGGCACGAAGGTAATGATCTCTTTCTGTACTTGGGTTATTCCTCTTCTTGTAAATAGATTTCTTGTAACACCCCAATCTTTATGCTCAGCCCCCACAGGTAAAGTCTTGGAAAACTCATGCGGATCCAGAAAAAAAGCAAATAATGTTGGATCTCGATATCAGGTACATTTCAAACCCATCTTTTTTTCTCTTTCCTTTGCCCACTCTGAAATGTCCCTTCCTTACATAATTGTCTTTTGCTCCTTTTTTCAGTTATAATGCCGACATAAAGGTGGATGCTGGTTTTACGGAAAAAACCCCGATAGCCGGCATCAAATCTATAAAGGTGAGCCTACCAGTCTTATATCTCATACGTTAGCTGCTTCCCTTGCATTTATTATATATATAAACATTTCTTTCTCTTTTGCAGCTGGAGGGAATCTTGCGGGTAATTTTGGCACCGCTGATGGAGGACTCACCCATATTTGGAGCACTGACCGTTTATTTCCCTCATCGTCCGGTAAGTTAAGATTTGGAGCTGGTTCGATGAAGGTAGAATTCATATGTAGTTAGGAAACCGTCGATATTTCTAGTTCTGTAGTCTGAACTCTTCAATGTGACTGTGTATTTATTGCAGGTATTGGAACTACAATGGACCGGATTTGCCCACCTACTGAATATTCCTGGACTTCAGTAAGTTGACTTATATGTATTCATACTCTGCCCTTCCTTTCCCAGCTATTGCTTTTGTCTTTAATCAAAAACGTTATTGCGCTTTATTCCTCTCCCAATTCTCTACCTGCTCTATCTAGCTTATTTGTACATTGGAATAACATACATATTTCCTTCTCCCATCTCCTTCAGAACGCTGTCGGAAAAAGAGCTTATGAACCAAATCGGACAGATCATCATTGCGCCGCAGCATTTCAGCCATCCCCTTGCAGCCAGATTTGATTTGGCTAAGCTGCAGTTTTTAGAACCCAGGGTAAGGCCTAGTTTGTATTTTATAGCCTTCCTGCTTCCCTGTAGGGAGTCAAATGGGCAAATTCACTAAGATTAGTTGTTGCACCAGCGTCCGCTTCACCAGGCTTATTTTCGCCTGCGCTATGCAAATTCACTAAAATCCGAAGTTGCGAAGATGAGCTAGCATTAATTCACCAAGCAAAGTGAAGTTACGCTAGCGATGCTTAGTTTGTATACGGCGACAAATTGAAGTTACAATGGAGGTATATGTAGCAGCACTACACAAGCCTGGGAAACCTTCAAAACAGCAAATAAAATTTTTATTTTGCCCTACACATGTGCCCACTGTATAGTTAAGGTGCCATGAGTTAGGAAATGTAGGGGGGAAGGAGGGGAGCCCCAAATAAAATTTCGATCTTTTTCAGCCTATCACCCATAAAAAAAGAAAAAACGCCAGTGTTTTTTGGGACTTAGAAAAATGTTTAACTTGTTTTGAAGCAATCCCTATCTACTCTATTGCACTTCGCCTGGTATGAGGTGGCGAAGGAAGTCTGGGTAAAAGGTAGCGTTCAGAATAATTTGCGCGTCAGTGAATTTGCGTAGCTACGTCCGTTGCGCAAATTCGCCAGGTGTAAGGGTGCGAAGTAACACTAGTGAATTTACGCCAGCGTCCGTTTACGAAAATGTGCTACGCTAGTGCATTCACGCTGGCGTTAGGCGCTTCGTCGTTTAGTGAATTTGCCCCTTTAAAGAGTGAACGTTTAATTTTGAAAACTAAGAGAGTCTATGTTGAAGCTCTTTTCTCTTATACATTGCCTTTTTCACTTTATTTTAGAATGCGCTTCGTATCCGAGTCATAGAAGCCAAAAACCTTGTTGCCAAGGAAATTATAACCAAATCGTCGAACCCTTATGTTGTGATATGCGGAGGAGGAACAACGGCAAAGACAAGGGTGATACACAAGAACTTGAATCCGAAGTGGAATGAGACCTTTGAGGTATCGCATCACATACCCAGATATTTATCTGTACAGTAAGTTCAGTAGATCGCATCTTAGATATTATAACCACATTTCTCGTTTTATCCTTAGATATTATATTCTGACCTCCCAGACCAGGAGATAGAATTTAATCTCATCTCTGACAAAGGTGTTAAGATAAACCAGCAATTGGGCAGGTGAGTATGTCCATATGTGACCCTATAATAACAATAAGCAGCTGTAGAATCTGTAGATACAGTTTCTAACTATTTTTCCTTTCCCATATCTAGTTGCAGAATTAGAATTAAAGAGGTGCCAGAGAGAGGATTCATAGACAAGGTAAGTGTAGCCAGTCATGTTGATATATAATGATAATAATAGTAATACTAATAATACAAAGCTTTCTGAGGCATCTGACTATGTTTTTTTTACTTTACTATTTTAGTGGATAGATTTGGAGAACGTAAAGTCTGGCCAGCTTCATATCAAGGTGACACGTCTCAGGCTACTTTCAGACCCAACCCAACTGGAAGAGGTAAAGTCTCTGTTCCTTTACGCTGGCTACCGTGGAAATACGTTGGAATGTTTTGTTGGTGCATCTAATTTTTTTTTGGTTTTCCAGGTGCTGAAAGTAAACGAACAATCTCGGCCAAAAAGAGATAATGAGATTGCTTCAGCCGTTCTATACACCTATATTGAAAAAGGAAGGGGTCTGCCTGTTATACAAGTGAGTCAGATTAAAAGTCCCTCTAACTGCCATTCCTGTCCCTACTGCCTGTTATTATCTTAATAACTTACTCGAGTATTTAAGATATAATAGGTGTAAAATATCTCCCAACACCAAGTTGAAAGTTTCCCTTTTTCCCATTATACACCAGTATTGATCGACATGTGTTCTTGTCCAACAGGTGAAGAAGGACAATCTGAAAGCGTTAGCTGTTGTGCAGGTTGGCGTTGAAGACAATATAAAGAAGATTGGAGTAAGTATTAGAAGAACTGTCCAAATATGTGTTACTTATGGAGGAATGGGAGGCGCTGATTGGCACTTCCTTGTACCCTGTGAAAATATCTGTTTCATTAAATGGCCGCGCCAGATTCCATTCTGAATACGTCTTATTTCTATTTACAGAGCAGAATAAATAACGGAGAAGCAGAGTGGAACAAGAGGTTCCAGTTCTTGATAAGGAACCCACTTAATGAGGAACTGAAGCTTAAGGTGAGTACAAATGGGCTTTTCTTACGGCTGCTGTTGTACCCATGTAGGGTGCTGTGTTGTGTTTCTTTGCTTTCTGACCCACTTATGACCGGTATTTTCACAGGTTCACAATGAACACAATAAGCCCATCGGAAGTATTACCGTGCGCCTATCTCGCCTTCTGGCTGCTTCGGAAATGACCTTGCAGGACTGGCTGCCCCTGGAATCAACTGAACAGAATAGTGAAATCCGGGTGAAATTACAATTGAGGGTAAGTGGCATACACTCTATTGTGTTAATATCATCTGTGCTAGAATATTTTCAGCTTTAAAAGACACTGGCATAAACAGTAACAGGGGGGAGGCATGCCCGGGTGCAGACTGCAGCCTCCATCCGGAAGCGTTTTTTTCAACGTTTTTTCGCCGGCGCAAACTGCAGACGGGCTCACAGGGTGGGCCCTGCTAGAATTGCACCCACTGCTCCCCCGGTAGTTCAGTCACTGGCCATTAAAGAAATTGTCTCATATGTTTATATTGATCCAGTGTTATGTGTTTTCCCCTTAGATTTTGACCCCTGATGTTGGAGCTCCATCGCCCCAAGGAAAGACCAAGGCTCAATATATCAAACCACGGACCAAAGTCAAGAAGCACTGATCATTCTTAGCCAGAAGTCCTTCTTTCTGAGAATTTCACCACCAACATTAGCTCCTCTTGGGGAATGTTATACTGGTCACGCAATTATTGCACTGAGAGTAAGGGTGTCCGTTTAGTAAGGGTATATATTGTAGTCAGGTTGTTTTGTTCCCACCCCTGGAAGGTCCCACCAGAAATCCCCGGAGGAAAGTCTGGGTTAGAGGAGGAACTTAGAAGACTAGGTTTCATCTCCTACATGAATAATTAATTCAACTACTAGCCTCTCTTCACCCTTTGGCATCAGTTTAAGCTGTGAGCCATGCAAGTACTTTTGGGGCAGAGGAGAAGGAAGAGGACATCAAAGATGTCCATAAAGCAAGCCAACATTGAACTTTTGTATTACAAATAGAAGATATTTTGTTCTTGTAACATTTAAATGCCCATAAATGTCAACTGGAATGTCAACAGGCTCCCACCAGTCTGTAGAGGACGAACGAGGAAGAGGAGGACTTAACATAAACATCACTGCTGCTACCTAAGGCAACAACTTACCCTCTATGTGTCAGTACCTTCTAGGTTGCACCCTCATTGTCCCTGACCTTTGGCCTGACTTCTCATGATGGAACATCTACTGTCTGTCTTGCTTATCCGTTATTAAGATCAAAGCTAACTCGCAGGTCTCCTTCCCATGGTTGGACAAATTTCAAATCCTTTTTTAGGAGTTAAATGGAACATGTGGTCATACAGGATCTAGTATCCAAGGCAAATTAGCTTATAAGAGACTTAGTGCAGTATTGTATTTGAAGAAATCTAAATATTTCCTCTTGGGGAATGTTATACGGGTCACACAACTGTTGCACTGAGAGTAAGGGTGACCATTTAGTAAGGGAATATACTGTAGTCAGGTTGTTTTGTTTTCATCACTGGAAGGTCCCACCAGAAATCATTGGTGTATCTGTGCTGTATCTTGAGAGAATTTGACAGAAATCCCTAGAGGAAAGTCTGGGTTAGACAAAGCCTGAGAGAATGTGACAATATTGGGTGTGCCCTTATTTATAGAGGGAAGCATTAAGAACATAAGGGGGGATGAAGCCCGTTAAGGGATGAAATGGGTTTATGCAAGGCCCCCTTCCCCCATAAGGTGCAGCCCTTTTAGCCTCCCCACCCCATTCCCAGCTAGCCCCCAGGTAAGAACAATGGAAAGGGGGAAAAAAGTGGGCGGGTTGGGGGTGGAAACAGAGGAGGAGCGTTGAGCAGAGCATGGGTTTTAAGAGATGTGGTTTGTGTTTGTGTCCATACGTATTTGTTTTTTGTTTCCCACCCTCCCTCTCTAGGTAAGTCGGATCCAGTCGAGAAAAAGGTGCTCCAGGGTTGTTACGACCGATCGCCTGGATGGGGTCAGGAAGGAATTTTTCTCATAGCACTTAATTGGCTGAAAAGTGCTAGAGTTTTCGCCTTCCTCTGGAGTACCATTATCTGTGTTGGTCAACAGATTTGCTAGGGTCAGCTGCGGCTAGGCATCAGTGCAGCTCTAGGTCTACGAATTGGTTACAGTGCAGGCCTACCTTGAGTGAGTCACAAGTGTGCATCAGACTGGGACTGCACGGTCTTCTCTGATGCATGCAAGTGACTGGGCTAGTGCCTTTTATGCACATTGAGGGAGCAGGGGGTGGGCAAAAAGGCGGTCACTGAGTGCGCCCGTCCCTGTGATCTCTTCTTCATGTTTGGAAATCTTTTGGGCATTGAGCCCACGTTTGGAGAATAAGAGCCGCAGCTGGGGTCATGGTGTACCTTTAAGTGTAAAATAAAGCCTGTGACCTCCACTGATTTTGCCATAATATGTCTTTGTGTTTTAATTGAATGGTAAAGGCACAACTTGGGGGATAGGGGGTTCCTTGGCCTATACATTTCGAACATGCCCACAAGAAGGCCAGTGTTTTTATGGACTTTCCTTGTGTACACTACATCCCAAGATAGTACAGTGGGTCACCTTACAGATTTAGGGTCTATGGCCTTGTTCAATGGTCAGCTCTATGGTTTATGGACATAGATATATGGATGTCAGTGTGAGCATTATGTTCAAGCTGTTTGTAGACGCTCCCTGTGTCTGTATTGGTTTATTCCAGACCCCCAAGAAACAATTTAATTAGTGTGTGTTGATAGGGCCCTTCGACTGAAAGCTCCACTGTGACGATATAAATAATGACAAAACTTTACCAAGCACTGTGTACACACACACACACACACACACACATATATATATATAATAAAAACTGGGTGGGAAAAAAAGCCTCCGTTTCCTGAGTCTGCACAGTAATGTAGATACTAATTTGACAAACAGAGTCAGAACAGGAATCCATTTCTTTGAATCAATTTAGCCTTTTACATAACATTACAGCTGCCAAACCCAGTCATTTAATAAATGGTTTATTGTCTCTCTAACAGGGAGATGTGTTTAGTTACTGTCTTGTCCCTTATTAATTCTATTCAGGCACCTTACACTGGCTTTGCAGGAACTCTGAAGCATGTGGGTAAGACAGTGAACCAGAGCACAGGCACACACAGGAACTGATCTTGTTGAGAATAACTTTTACTAAGAGTTAACACAGCAACATATAACAGCACACTGTAAAATGGTGGCTTAGTCTTTCTAACACTCTCAGCACAGGAACAGGAAGAACAGAACATGTGACCAGATCTGATCTGTCCTACTTTTCTGTGGTGTGGGCAGAAATGACGGGTCTGTAAAAAGGAAAAAAATAATACTAAAAAGGAGCACTGGGGGAGTGAAACCTGTAGCCCCTTAATATGCGCTGGATGAGAGGAGGTTAATGAGACATAGATGCGATTCTGGTGCAGAGAAGGGAAAATGGCCGCTGTTTGTTTATCAGGTTTATCCAAGGAAAAGATAGCCACGCCCAAAACATCCTTTAGCCCAACCCTTTTTGGGTGTAACACTGTGTACAAAGTATTTCGATGAAACTTGATGGGGCTTCAACCACAATTTGGGCAATTTTACTGAATGCAAATTACAGATATTCCACTCACACACTTCTCTCAAAAACTGCACAAGCTACACACAACTTCCTGCTTCCTACTTCCTGCTAAAATATTTCTCTCCTTTTTATAAGGTAGAGACTCATTAATTCCAGCTCCTATACTGCCGCGAGCCCAGTAAAGTACTGCCCCTGTTATTGTCCTTATCTGTTGTGTCTCAGAGAATAGTGGGAGGCACATACCTACCCCCCAGAGTCTTTTCAGTCACTTGTCTCTGTCCTTGAATAAAAGGCACCTATCTAGTGCTTCCAATCCCTATTACTGTAGGGAAATGAGAGAGAGCAGACAGTAACCCTTCCAACACTTTCCTCTTGTCTCTGTCTCTATATATTAGGTAGCGGAAGGAGGGTGGTTTGGGCATGTTGTGCCCAGTGAATTTCTTTGGGTCACTTTTCCTGAAGTTTAAGTTTGGCCCAAGGAAATGATTCCCTGTGGGAAGTCTGTATCAGGAATTGGGTATTGCCTTTTGTAGGAACATGGTTTCAAGGCGGTAGAATGAAGAGATTTCGGATAGTACAGTTGTATCACAGAGTGATCAGGGACTATTTTGCTGTTTCTCTTGCTTTGAGAGACTGTGTGTGTGACATCCTTCAGGTAAGCCTTCGCTATCTTCATGGCAATAGACTCCCCCCTAAGTTCTTTGACAACTGTTGGCTTTCACTCCAAGGGAAACTCTATGTCCGGGGCAACTTAAATTATCTTAGTATTGGCAGCAAAAATTGCCCCTGGGAGTGTGAAGAGGAAGAGACCCGGGATCACTTTCTGGTCAGTTGCCCTGTGACTAGAGACGTGTATGGTCAGTTTGCCGCAGCTCTTAAAGTTCCCGCCCTGAAAAACTTGACCTATACAGAGTCAGCCTATGGGGTTTCTGTCATGCAACGTCTACTGGACCGTGAGACCCTTTACATTATCATTGCCTGCACACGGTACCAGATCTGGCAGCATAGGTGCAGGAGATCCTTTGGCTTTTCTGGTGCTACTCCTGATAACATTGTTAGGGCAACTCTGGCTCAGTTGAGTTTCCTGAAAGGAAATGAGATAAGAAGGTCTGTGGCTAATGAAAAGCGATGTTGATGGGTGCACCTTCCTCTGTAAACTTGCATCTTGTTATACGCTGTATGGAAACTGTTTGTATTGGTATTGGTATTGGTATTGTCTCCCACACTCTGATACTGCTCTCTTTTTATCCTCAGGGTGATGGCAGAGATATTGCCCAGCACAATGTACGAGCAGAGATATGTCCTGGAAATAATTTATTTTGTTCTCCCTGCATTTCTGGAAGGGTGGGGGAGTTTAGATAATGTTTTTGTGTTGGGGTGGTACAAAGGCCATATGGACAAAAACAAGACTTTGCAAGTTTGGCCTTGTGAATTGGAGGTTTGGACTATTACCTATGGACAGAGGGATGGACTCTGCGGGCAGGGGGGTGTATGGGTGGGTTTGTTGCTTTTTTTGGTTTTCTGATATATTAACGTTTTGAATTAATGTAAGTGCGTTTTTATAATAATAAAAATCCCTATATATTAAGTACATCCCTATTTCTATTATGTACTAGAAGTTGAATGACAGAAGTTACATAATGCCCATCAGCGTTCCATGTCCTGTATAATTTGGCCAGCTGTTAACCCTCCAGATGCTGAGTCTCCACCAGTCTCTGCATCCTCACAAAGCCCCCTGAACTTGCTTTAAAATGTCATTTTCAAAAGACTCTTTAACAAGGAGTCTATATGTTCTCTCCTTGTCTGTGTGGGTTTCCCAGTTTCCTCCCACCTTCCAAAATAATACACGCAGGTTAATTCGCTCCTGATAAAACCACGCCACTGTTATAAGGGCCTTAGATTGCAAGCTCTACTGGGGAAGGGACTGCCGATCCCGATTACCCACATTATCACGAGAATATGTCAATGTCGCTTTAACTCCCACCGCCCGTGGGATTTATCCCGTGCCAAAATATTCTCAGAACTCAGATTAAGAAGTTATTCTTATTGTTTCAGCATGAAAAGCGCCGACGGCTCCCATACAATCGGTGCCGGAATGTTGAATTAATAGGAGACATTTGAACAGAGGCAAAGACTCATCCCATAATGCACAGCAGCCCCCTTAAAAAATGCCTGCATATAAATAAGCAATTAAAGGACAAGTAAACCCTTACTATACAAACGATGTTAATTGTTATTAGGGTACAGAGATGCTACGCAACTTTCCTCTGTCGGCACCCGTCCCTATTCCTCCACATTTTGAGTCCCTCCAGCAAAACCCTGATTAGTGACTGACAACAAAAGGATTCAATGAATGTGACGTGCCATAGGCCGTCATAAATCTCCAGGGCTGAATTTATCCAAGTTAATATAAGCTTTTCCCATTCAAATAACTGATATCTCACTGGGGCTTTACTTGCCCTTTGATTTTGTAATTAGAAGCAAATAAAGAAGAAACAGAGCTTATTTTGTATTTAAATGGCGTCAGATAGTGACGTATGGCTTTCTACACATATTTGTCTTGTTACCCTATACATTATTAAACTGCAATTTATTTGGCCGAGTATGCAGAAATGGAACTAAAGCCCTACAGACCTGGGTGAGACCATATTAACCAGGCTGTAACCCCCTTATTACCCAGCATCTTCCTTACAGATATTGCAATTTACTGAATTCTATATCAGTCCTATAGTCCTCCTGCCAGGGTCCATGGGGTAACAGTGGCACCCCTATTCCCCCCAAGTAGTTCTTCACTGTAGGATAGGAATTTAAATACCAATATGTCTGCAAAGGTCTTCCTTCATCTAGGTATCATAGTATACCTAGTCTAAAGCAACCTTTTCGCATCTTTAAGTGAACTTTTAGTATGATGTAGAGAGTGATATTCTGTGACAATTTGCAATTGGTTTTCATTTTTTATTATTTGCAGTTTTTGAGTCATTTAGCTTTTTATTCAGCAGCTCTCCAGTTTACAATCTGGTTGCTAGGGTCCAAATTACCCTAGCAACCATGCACTGATTTGAATAAGAGACTGGAATATGACTCCCAGCATCAAATGGCACTGTGACTCCCAGAATCAAACGGCATGGTGACTCCCAATGGCACAGTGGCTTCCAGCATCAAATGGCACAGTGACTCACAGAATGCACATAGGGCCCCGCATGTACATAGGGCATGTACATAAGTCAATGGATTTACCTCAAATGCTACGATCGAACGATCAAAGGAAAAATCGTTAGATTGAACGATTAAATCCTTCGAATTGAACGATTCGAAGGATTTTAATTGATCGATCGACCGATTTTTCTTCGATCAGAAAAAGCTTAGAAAACTTATGGGGAAGGTCCCCATAGGCTAACATTGTAGCTTGGTAGGTTTAAAGTGGCGAAGTAGGTAGTCAAAGTTTTTTTTTAAGAGACAGTACTTCGACTATCGAATAGTCGAACGATTTTTAGTTTGAATCAAAGTCGTAGTCGAAGTAGCCTATTCGATGGTCGAAGTACCCAAAAAAAACTTTGAAATTCAAAGTTTTTTTACTTTGAATCCTTCACTCGAGCTTAGTAAATGTGCCCCGAAGTCTACTAGAAAATCAATGTAAATGTAAACATTAAATAAACCCAACAGGCTGGTTTGGTTTCCAATAAGGATTAATTATATCTTAGTTGGGATAAAGTACAAGGGACTGTTTTATTATCACAGAGAAAGAGCAAATTGTTCTTTAAAAATTGGATTATTTGGATAAAATGAAGTCTATGGGAGAGGGCCTTTCCATAATTCAGAGCTTTCTGGAGAACGGGTTTCCAGATAACGAATACCCCTACCTGTATGGTGTAGAGAGTAATATTCGGAGACAATCTACAATTGGTTTTCATTTTTTATTATTTGTGGTTTTTGAGTGATTTCGCGTTTTATTCAGCAGCTCTCCAGTTCGCAATTTCAGCAATCTGGTTGCTAGGGTCCAAAATAAACTAGCAACCATGCATTGATTTGAATTAGAGGCTGGAATATGAATAGGAGAGGTCTGAATAGACAGAGGAGTAATAAAAAGTAGCAGTAATAATAAATGTGTAGCTTTACAGAGCATTTGTTGTTTAGATGGGGTCAGTGACCCCTGTTTGAAAACTTGAAAGAGTCTCTGTAAAAGTAAGCACGCATGGCGGAGGGGAAGGGGCCGGGGGGGGTGAGCAGACAGGCCATGGGGATATTTGGATTAGCAGCCCCAGCAGGCCTTACACACCCCAGTCTGAACCTGGTATTGTACACTAGTGATGGCCGAATTTGTCCCGTTTCCCTTCACCAAAAAAAAATCGCTACAAAATTTGCAAAACGTAAAAAAATTCACAAAACGGTGAAAAATTGGCAAAACGCATCGTAGTCAATGGGCGCTTGTCAATTTAGACGTCCGCGTCAATTTTTTTTATTTTGTCCAAATGCATCAAAGTCAATGGGCGTCCGAATAATTTTGACGCGTGTCAATTTTTATGCGTGCGACTATTCTGACGTGCGGCCACATTTTTTGCAGTTTCACGAATTTGCAGTTACAATTTGCAGTTACAGATTTTCGATTAGCGTGAAAACATTTTTTTGACGCCCATAGACTTTAATGGGCGTCGGCGACATTTCGCTAGCGGCGAATTTTTGTCGAAACTAAACGGGTCAAATTTGCCCATCCCTATGTATTACAGCTCAGCCTCTCAAAATCATCAGGATTTGTGTCAAAGTCAGTTATTTTGACTTAGGTTTTGTTTCAGTTGGTGTCAGTTATTTGTGTGATCTCTAATACATCTGCAAGAAAATGGAGCCCCCTCCCACAAAAAAAGATGTATGAGACCTGTCTGACCCCAACTTCTACATCAGGGGGAAAAAAACAGACGCTGAGCATTAGGATCCGTTATCCGGAAATATGTTATCCAGAAAGCTCTGAATTACGGAAAAGGCCGTCTCCATAGACTCCGTTTTATCCAAATATTCCAATTTTTTTAAGAATCATTTCCTTTTTCTGTGTAATAATAAAACAGTCGCTTGTACTTGATCCCAACTAAGATATAATTAATCCTTATTGGAAGCAAAACCAGCCTATTGGGTTTATTTACTACTTATATGATTTTTTAATAGACTTAAGGTATGAAGATCCAAATTACGAAAGATCTGGAAAACCGCATTCTGGATAACAGGTCCCTAAACCTGTACTTGCAAACTGCTGAATAAAAAGCGAAATAACTCAAAAACCACAAATGATAAAAAATGATAACCAATTGCAAATTGTCTCAGAATATCCCTCTCTACATCATACTAAAAGTTAAAAGCAAAATACGGAGTGCATGGTGGAAAGCCGTATTGGGACACTACCTACACAAGATTCAATAGACCGGGCGTAGTCTCCACTTTGTTGTACAGCGCCCTATACACCTTCTATTAGAATTAAACATGTTTATTATTTGAACTATGATTCTCTGATGAGCAGCTAATTGTCATGGATAGTGATGGGAAAATAAATTAGCCTGGCGCGATTTAGCAACGAATATCCGCGTTTTGCCACCGCCGAAAAAAGTCAAAATAGTTGTGCAAATTCACGGCGCATATCCGCGTTTCGCCGCCGACGAATACATTTGCAAAACTCACCGGCGGCGAAACGTTTTGGACGCACGTCTGAAAAGTTGCTCGCGTCAAAATAGTTGCGCAGCAACACTATTCGGACGCCCATTTAAAAGCTGGAGAGAGTCAGAAGAAAAAGGCAAATAATTATAAAACTATAAAATAAATAAATAATGAAAACCAATGGAAAAGTTGCTTAGAATGGGCAATTCTATTACATGCTAAAAGTTTATGTAAAGGTGAACCACCCACTTAAACATTGATTTAACCCAGTAGGATTGTTTAATAATAATACAATAAGAACCAGAAAGCGAAGTTTGAGAAGAATGGTTTAAAAAACATTATGAAATCTGATTGGCTGTTCTTGGCTCCACCCACATTTCCCAACCTTGGACCACAGTCCAAACACTGTACAAATTTTGGGGATCCTGGTTTTATAAGTGTCAGAATGGCAGCAGTTTAAGTTTCCCCATTGAAAGTCAATGAGTGGCATCTGATTGGCGGTTGGTGGCTCCTCCCACTTTTTCTAACCTTGAACTGCAGTTACCCAGTGACCTCTGCAAAGTTTAGGGGTCAATGACCTACATAATGTGAGAATGGCAGCATTTTAAGTTTAAAACAATACAATTGGCTGTTGGTGGCTCCGTCCACTATTAATAACCTTGAGTGTGGGAACCCTGCCATTAACGCTGTGAGAAAGGCATCATATTTTTAGTGCAGTAAAAATAACGGAAAGAGAATCTTGTTTAATGGTTGAAATGAGAAGTAAAACACGGCCTTCAAACACCTATTATGATGTCATCGTCACAGCTGGCATATCTCATAATAATCAGATCAGGCATTGTGATGTCATAGTGACAGCTGGCACAATCACTTCTGAGCATTGTGATGTCATAGTGACAGCTGACATAATCACTTCTAAGCATTGTGAGGTCATC
The DNA here is from genome assembly GCA_038501925.1 of Xenopus petersii. Lineage (NCBI taxonomy): Eukaryota > Metazoa > Chordata > Amphibia > Anura > Pipidae > Xenopus > Xenopus petersii. Next base: position 8,923,318 of record CM076678.1, on the reverse strand, counting down.
GTTACAGCTGGCCTGTCCTGAGATGTAGTTGTTTACCAGTTGCTTTCGAGTCATTTCAAGGCTAGCAGAGGAAGAAGAAGGAGCTCGCTCCCGATATCTTTCTCTGTATAGTGTGAACTTGATTCAAATTTTTTTCCCTTTTCTCTTTAACCTTTTAACTTTTTAACTCTTTTTTCTTTTTTTAATGATGTTTGAAAAACTCAAAACTTTTTTTAGACCCATTTTGGCAGATTTAATATATATCCTGTCCCTGTTAGTCGGCTTCTTTTTAGAACACCAAGGCATTAAGATCGGATATGTGATAGTAGGAATTCTGATATGGAAGCGTTACAGGATCTGGAAGAAAAACCGCCGTCCCACTGAAAAGACAGAGGATGAACCCAAAGAACAAAAAAAGTCTCAGAAAACAGTAAGGCTCCCGTGTTCTCTGCTTAAAGGGGTAGACATTTCAATTGTTTGTATTGAAGAATATCATTTTATTGTTTCTGTTTATTATTTATCAATTCATGTAGAAGTTTCTTTTTCAAACCACTGAGCCATGACACAAATAGGGTTGCCACCTTTCCTCTCGTTGTCTTCAGGATATGGGGGGGGGGCGGTGATGTCATGGGGCAAGGCTGGTGATGTCAGTAGCATGACCACTGAAGTCAGAGGAGGGACTAGTACGGTCAGGCATGGGGCTATGACATGGAGATCAGCGATTGGCCGATTGCCATGACAATCAAAGGGAATTCTGAGTTTTCCAGTTTTGTCCCGGAAAACGCCTCTGTCCGTGTCAAAACCAGACAAGTGGCAACTCTGGACCCAAACAACTCATTTTAATTTGAAATGCACTTTTCTTAAAAGAACCGAATCTGACCCCTAATTTGTATATGCAAATGAGGGGTGGGAAGGGGAAAACATTTTTTACTTTCTTGATTTGTGACAATAGTCACGCAATTTCCCTTCCCGCCTCTAATTTGCATATGCAAATTAGGATTAGGTTCGGTCTGGCATAAGGATTCGGCCGAATCCGAATCCTGCTTAAAAAGGCCGAATCCTGGATTCGGTGCATCCCTAATTTTAATGTCACCTTTAATGAGTGAAGGATGTGGGTCATATAAAAGCTTATGGGTAATGAGCAGTCATCCCTCAATTGTAGAAACAAATTGAAGCCCCCTTTGCCTATTTTAAAGGGGTAGTAAAAAAAAACAAAAAAGAACAATTTTAAGAAAAAGTCAGATTTTATGCCCAAGGTAACGTTCTTTTGGCTGCCAGGGTCGGTGACCCCAATTTGAAACTTAGAATAATACTAAAAAAGATACAATTATTTGAAAAAAGGGACTTCACCTCCAATTATTTTTCAAATAATTATATTCTCAATATAGATGTGGACACGCCATTGGCTTAGTTCACCAATTATCTAGCCTGAATATATCCCGCTAAAACCATTTGAAACTAAAAAAGATACTTTAAACATATTAAGGCCAATTGAAAAGTTGCTAAGAATAGGACACTTATGACTTCCTAAAAGTTAATGTATAAACGAACGCACCCATCTTAAAATTAGGGAGGCGCCGAATCCACTATTTTGGATTCGGCCGAATCCCTAGCAAAAGATTAGCCCAATATACTATGCAAATTAGGGGTGGGAAGAGGAAACATTTTTTACTTCCTTGTAAAAAAAAAAAAAAGTTGTGTAATTTCCCTCCCCGCCCTGATTTGCATATGCAAATCAGGATTCGGATTTGGTTCTGCCCAGCAGAAGGATTCGGCTGAATCCAAATCCTGGCCGAATCCTGGATTCAGTGCATCCCTACTTAAAATAGATTTGGTTTATTATGGAGCAAAAATGTAAACATTTAAATACAATAATGGAACATGAACCGTAACACGCTTCTTCCTCTCTGTTCCTGCAGGTTCCACGTGAAGGCTTTGAGAAAATCGAGTCCCTGAATGTGGTAAGTTATATATATTTATTTACACTTTATTCTTTGTCACTGGATGATTGTACATGGGAAATTTGGGCATGCATGGGCAGGGCTGCCATCAGGGGGGACAGGGGGGAGAGTTGTAGGGGGCCCGAGGGTAAGGGGGGCCCTGTCCACGCCACACTTTCTTGATTAGCTGGGCCCCCCTGCTTTCTGAGAGCTGCCAACTTCGGGAAGGCAGGGCGGGAGCACAAGGGGAGGGATCTTCTGTCCATTACTTTCCCTTATTGGTCACTGAGTTTAAGTCCCAGTTGAGCTGCTCAGGGATTGGATAGCTGAGGTTTGAACTTCTCCTCCAGCTCATCCAATCACCATGCAGCTTTACCGGGATTCGAAATTCTTTGACCAATAAGGAAAGAAAATGGTGTCACTGGAAGAAGATGCAGCCACCTGTGCTCCCCTCCTCCCTTCTGTAGTTGGCAGCTCACTGACAGCAGGTGGACCCCACTAATGAAGTAAGCGCAACATGGCAGGGCCCCCCTAAAGGTGGTTAACCCTTTGTGGTCCCTGTTGTGTGTTGGGGCCCTGGGCACCAAATTTTTTTTTAAACTTTCATAATTCATTTAAGGGGTGCCCTATTCTTATAATGTTCTGGGGGGGCCCTGGCCACAATTTTCTTTTTTTTTTGCCATGTGGGTTCCTAGCCATCAATATTTTTTAATGGGGGGCCCTGACCACAAATGTTTTTTAATGAGGGGCCCTGACCACAAATGTGTTTTTTATGGGGGGCCCTGACCACCAATATTTTTTTATTTTTTATTAATTGTGGGAACCCTAACCACCGATGTTTTTTTTTTTACCGTGTAGTGGGGGTGGGGAGGGCGGGCTTGTTGGTGGGGCTAGTGGTGGGCGCAGCCCAGGGGGCCCAAGAAATGTTATCGTATGGGGCCCTGGGATTTCTGATGGCGGTCCTGTGCATGGGTATTTACGTGTCTATGGGGCATGTTTACTAACATTGGAGATAAATATCTGGAGAGATTTCTGGAGATGTTGCCCATGGCAACCAATCAGCAATTAGATTTAAACAGCCACAGCCAAGTTAGAAAACAAAAGCAAAGATCTGATTGGTTGCTATGGGCAACATCACCAGAAATCTCTCCAGATATTTATCTCCAATGTTAGTAAACATGCCCCTAAATCTCTAACCTCAACTTGTTTCAATGGCAGATTGTTGAGGACATATGGCATCTTCTTTCCAAATACATGGAAAAGATGATTCGAGAGAGGATTCAGCCTGACATACGCGCCAAAAGCAATTATCTTGCCTCATTCCGTTTCATGAATATCGATTTTGGCACGAAGGTAATGATCTCTTTCTGTACTTGGGTTATTCCTCTTCTTGTAAATAGATTTCTTGTAACACCCCAATCTTTATGCTCAGCCCCCACAGGTAAAGTCTTGGAAAACTCATGCGGATCCAGAAAAAAAGCAAATAATGTTGGATCTCGATATCAGGTACATTTCAAACCCATCTTTTTTTCTCTTTCCTTTGCCCACTCTGAAATGTCCCTTCCTTACATAATTGTCTTTTGCTCCTTTTTTCAGTTATAATGCCGACATAAAGGTGGATGCTGGTTTTACGGAAAAAACCCCGATAGCCGGCATCAAATCTATAAAGGTGAGCCTACCAGTCTTATATCTCATACGTTAGCTGCTTCCTTTGCGTTTATTATATATATAAACATTACTTTCTCTTTTGCAGCTGGAGGGAATCTTGCGGGTAATTTTGGCACCGCTGATGGAGGACTCACCCATATTTGGAGCACTGACCGTTTATTTCCCTCATCGTCCGGTAAGTTAAGATTTGGAGCTGGTTCGATGAAGGTAGAATTCATATGTAGTTAGGAAACCGTCGATATTTCTAGTTCTGTAGTCTGAACTCTTCAATGTGACTGTGTATTTATTGCAGGTATTGGAACTACAATGGACCGGATTTGCCCACCTACTGAATATTCCTGGACTTCAGTAAGTTGACTTATATGTATTCATACTCTGCCCTTCCTTTCCCAGCTATTGCTTTTGTCTTTAATCAAAAACGTTATTGCGCTTTATTCCTCTCCCAATTCTCTACCTGCTCTATCTAGCTTATTTGTACATTGGAATAACATACATATTTCCTTCTCCCATCTCCTTCAGAACGCTGTCGGAAAAAGAGCTTATGAACCAAATCGGACAGATCATCATTGCGCCGCAGCATTTCAGCCATCCCCTTGCAGCCAGATTTGATTTGGCTAAGCTGCAGTTTTTAGAACCCAGGGTAAGGCCTAGTTTGTATTTTATAGCCTTCCTGCTTCCCTGTAGGGAGTCAAAGGGGCAAATTCACTAAGATTAGTTGTTGCACCAGCGTCCGCTTCACCAGGCTTATTTTCGCCTGCGCTATGCAATTCACTAAAATCCGAAGTTGCGAAGATGCGCTAGCATTAATTCACAAAGCAAAGCGAAGTTACGCTAGGGATGCTTAGTTTGTATACGGCGACAAATTGAAGTTACAATGGAGGTATATGTAGCAGCACTACACAAACCTGGGAAACCTTCAAAACAGCAAATAAAATTTTTATTTTGCCCTACACATCTGCCCACTGTATAGTTAAGGTGCCATGAGTTAGGAAATGTAGGGGGGAAGGAGGGGAGCCCCAAAAAAAATGTCGATCTTTTTCAGCCTATCTCCCATAAAAAAAGAAAAAACACCAGTGTTTTTTGGGACTTAGAAAAATGTTTAACTTGTTTTGAAGCAATTCCTATCTACTCTATTCCACTTTGCTTGGTATGAGGTGGCGAAGGAAGTCTGGGTAAAAGGTAGCGTTCAGAATAATTTGCGCGTCAGTGAGTTTGCGTAGCTACGTCCGTTGCGCAAATTTGCCAGGCGTAAGGGTGCGAAATAACACTAGTGAATTTACGCCAGCGTCCGTTAGTGAATCGGCGAATTAACGAAAATGTGCTACGCTAGTGCATTCACGCTGGCGTTAGGCGCTTCATCGTTTAGTGAATTTGCCCCTTTAAAGAGTGAACGTTTAGTGAACGAGAGTCTACATTGAAGCTCTTTTCTCTTATACATTGCCTTTTTCACTTTATTTTAGAATGCGCTTCGTATCCGAGTCATAGAAGCCAAAAACCTTGTTGCCAAGGAAATTATAACCAAATCGTCGAACCCTTATGTTGTGATATGCGGAGGAGGAACAACGGCAAAGACAAGGGTGATACACAAGAACTTGAATCCGAAGTGGAATGAGACCTTTGAGGTATCGCATCACATACCCAGATATTTATCTGTACAGTAAGTTCAGTAGATCGCATCTTAGATATTATAACCACATTTCTCGTTTTATCCTTAGATATTATATTCTGACCTCCCAGACCAGGAGATAGAATTTAATCTCATCTCTGACAAAGGTGTTAAGATAAACCAGCAATTGGGCAGGTGAGTATGTCCATATGTGACCCTATAATAACAATAAGCAGCTGTAGAATCTGTAGATACAGTTTCTAACTATTTTTCCTTTCCCATATCTAGTTGCAGAATTAGAATTAAAGAGGTGCCAGAGAGAGGATTCATAGACAAGGTAAGTGTAGCCAGTCATGTTGATATATAATGATAATAATAGTAATACTAATAATACAAAGCTTTCTGAGGCATCTGACTATGTTTTTTTTACTTTACTATTTTAGTGGATAGATTTGGAGAACGTAAAGTCTGGCCAGCTTCATATCAAGGTGACACGTCTCAGGCTACTTTCAGACCCAACCCAACTGGAAGAGGTAAAGTCTCTGTTCCTTTACGCTGGCTACCGTGGAAATACGTTGGAATGTTTTGTTGGTGCATCTAATTTTTTTTTGGTTTTCCAGGTGCTGAAAGTAAACGAACAATCTCGGCCAAAAAGAGATAATGAGATTGCTTCAGCCGTTCTATACACCTATATTGAAAAAGGAAGGGGTCTGCCTGTTATACAAGTGAGTCAGATTAAAAGTCCCTCTAACTGCCATTCCTGTACCTACTGCCTGTTATTATCTTAATAACTTACTCGAGTATTTAAGATATAATAGGTGTAAAATATCTCCCAACACCAAGTTGAAAGTTTCCCTTTTTCCCATTATACACCAGTATTGATCGTCATCTGTTCTTGTCCAACAGGTGAAGAAGGACAATCTGAAAGCGTTAGCTGTCGTGCAGGTTGGCGTTGAAGACAATATAAAGAAGATTGGAGTAAGTATTAGAAGAACTGTCCAAATATGTGTTACTTATGGAGGAATGGGAGGCGCTGATTGGCACTTCCTTGTACCCTGTGAAAATATCTGTTTCATTAAATGGCCGTGCCAGATTCCATTCTGAATACGTCTTATTTCTATTTACAGAGCAGAATAAATAACGGAGAAGCAGAGTGGAACAAGAGGTTCCAGTTCTTGATAAGGAACCCACTTAATGAGGAACTGAAGCTTAAGGTGAGTACAAATGGGCTTTTCTTACGGCTGCTGTTGTACCCATGTAGGGTGCTGTGTTGTGTTTCTTTGCTTTCTGGGCCACTTATGACCAGTATTTTCACAGGTTCACAATGAACACAATAAGCCCATCGGAAGTATTACCGTGCGCCTATCTCACCTTCTGGCTGCTTCGGAAATGACCTTGCAGGACTGGCTGCCCCTGGAATCAACTGAACAGAATAGTGAAATCCGGGTGAAATTACAATTGAGGGTAAGTGGCATACACTCTATTGTGTTAATATCATCTGTGCTAGAATATTTTCAGCTTTAAAAGACACTGGCATAAACAGTAACAGGGGGGAGGCAGGCCCGGGTGCAGACTGCAGCCTCCATCCGGAATCGTTTTTTTCAACGTTTTTTCGCTGGCACAAACTGCAGGCAGGCTCACAGAGCGGGCACTGCTAGAATTGCACCCACTGCTCCCCCGGTAGTTCAGTCACTGGCCATTAAAGAAATTGTCTCATATGTTTATATTGATCCAGTGTTATGTGTTTTCCCCTTAGATTTTGACCCCTGATGTTGGAGCTCCATCGCCTCAAGGAAAGACCAAGGCTCAATATATCAAACCACGGACCAAAGTCAAGAAGCACTGATCATTCTTAGCCAGAAGTCCTTCTTTCTGAGAATTTCACCACCAACATTAGCTCCTCTTGGGGAATGTTATACTGGTCACGCAATTATTGCACTGAGAGTAAGGGTGTCCGTTTAGTAAGGGTATATATTGTAGTCAGGTTGTTTTGTTCCCACCCCTGGAAGGTCCCACCAGAAATCCCCGGAGGAAAGTCTGGGTTAGAGGAGGAACTTAGAAGACTAGGTTTCATCTCCTACATGATTAATTAATTCAACTACCCTGATATAGCCTCTCTTCACCCTTTGGCATCAGTTTAAGCTGTGAGCCATGCAAGTACTTTTGGGGCAGAGGAGAAGGAAGAGGACATCAAAGATGTCCATAAAGCAAGCCAACATTGAACTTTTGTATTACAAATAGAAGATATTTTGTTCTTGTAACATTTAAATGCCCATAAATGTCAACTGGAATGTCAACAGGCTCCCACCAGTCTGTAGAGGACGAACGAGGAAGAGGAGGACTTAACATAAACATCACTGCTGCTACCTAAGGCAACAACTTACCCTCTATGTGTCAGTACCTTCTAGGTTGCACCCTCATTGTCCCTGACCTTTGGCCTGACTTCTCATGATGGAACATCTACTGTCTGTCTTGCTTATCCGTTATTAAGATCAAAGCTAACTCGCAGGTCTCCTTCCCATAGTTGGACAAATTTCAAATCCTTTTTTAGGAGTTAAATGGAACATATGGTCATACAGGATCTAGTATCCAAGGCAAATTAGCTTATAAGAGACTTAGTGCAGTATTGTATTTGAAGAAATCTAAATATTTCCTCTTGGGGAATGTTATACGGGTCACACAACTGTTGCACTGAGAGTAAGGGTGTCCATTTAGTAAGGGAATATACAGTAGTCAGGTTGTTTTGTTTTCACCACTGGAAGGTCCCACCAGAAATCATTGGTGTATCTGTGCTGTATCTTGAGAGAATTTGACAGAAATCCCTAGAGGAAAGTCTGGGTTAGACAAAGCCTGAGAGAATGTGACAATATTGGGTGTGCCCTTATTTATAGAGGGAAGTATTAAGAACATAAGGGGGGATGAAGCCCGTTAAGGGATGAAATGGGGTTATGCAAGGCCCCCTTCCCCCATAAGGTGCAGCCCTTTTAGCCTCCCCCACCCTATTCCCAGCTAGCCCCCAGGTAAGAACAATGGAAAGGGGGAAAAAAGTGGGCGGGTTGGGGGTGGAAACAGAGGAGGAGCGTTGAGCAGGGCAGGGGTTTTAAGAGATGTGGTTTGTGTCCATACGTATTTGTTTTTTGTTTCCCACCCTCCCTCTCTAGGTAAGTCGGATCCAGTTGAGAAAAAGGTGCTCCAGGGTTTTTACGACCGATCGCCTGGATGGGGTCAGGAAGGAATTTTTCTCATAGCACTTAATTGGCTGAAAAGTGCTAGAGTTTTCGCCTTCCTCTGGAGTACCATTATCTGTGTTGGTCAACAGATTTAGGGTCAGCTGCGGCTAGGCATCAGTGCAGCTCTAGGTCTACGAATTGGTTACAGTGCAGGCCTACCTTGAGTGAGTCACAAGTGTGCATCAGACTGGGACTGCACGGTCTTCTCTGATGCATGCAAGTGACTGGGCTAGTGCCTTTTATGCACATTGAGGGAGCAGGGGGTGGGCAAAAAGGCGGTCACTGAGTGCGCCCGTCCCTGTGATCTCTACTTCATGTTTGGAAATTTTTTGGGCATTGAGCCCACGTTTGAAGAATAAGAGCCGCAGCTGGGGTCAGGGTGTACCTTAACTTTGATTCTTTAAGTGTAAAATAAAGCCTGTGACCTCCACTGATTTTGCCATAATATGTCTCTGTGTTTTAATTGAATGGTAAAGGCACAACTTGGGGGATAGGGGGTTCCTTGGCCTATACATTTCGAACATGCCCACAAGAAGGCCAGTGTTTTTATGGACTTTCCTTGTGTACACTACATCCCAAGATAGTACAGTGGGTCACCTTACAGATTTAGGGTCTATGGCCCTGTTCAATGGTCAGCTCTATGGTTTATGGACATAGATATATGGATGTCAGTGTGAGCATTATGTTCAAGCTGTTTGTAGACGCTCCCTGTGTCTGTATTGGTTTATTCCAGACCCCCAAGAAACAATTTAATTAGTGTGTGTTGATAGGGCCCTTCGACTGAAAGCTCCACTGTGACGATATAAAAAATGACAAAACTTTACCAAGCACTGTGTACACACACACACATACACATATATATATAATAAAAACTGGGTGGGAAAAAAGCCTCCGTTTCCTAACTTTCCTGAGTCTGCACAGTAATGTAGATACTAATTTGACAAGCCGAGTCAGAACAGGAATCCATTTCTTTGAATCAATTTAGCCTTTTACATAACATTACAGCTGCCAAACCCAGTCATTTAATAAATGGTTTATTGTCTCTCTAACAGGGAGATGTGTTTAGTTACTGTCTTGTCCCTTATTAATTCTATTCAGGCACCTTACACTGGCATTGCAGGAACTCTGAAGCATGTGGGTAAGACAGTGAACCAGAGCACAGGCACACACAGGAACTGATCTTGTTGAGAATAACTTTTACTAAGAGTTAACACAGCAACATATAACAGCACACTGTAAAATGGTGGCTTAGTCTTTCTAACACTCTCAGCACAGGAACAGGAAGAACAGAACATGTGACCAGATCTGATCTGTCCTACTTTTCTGTGGTGTGGGCAGAAATGACGGGTCTGTAAAAAGGAAAAAAATAATAATAAAAAGGAGCGCTGGGGGAGGGAAACCTGTAGCCCCTTAATATGCGCTGGATGAGAGGAGGTTAATGAGACATAGATGTGATTCTGGTGCAGAGAAGGGAAAATGGCCGCTGTTTGTTTATCAGGTTTATCCAAGGAAAAGATAGCCACGCCCAAAACATCCTTTAGCCCAACCCTTTTTGGGTGTAACACTGTGTACAAAGTATTTCGATGAAACTTGATGGGGCTTCAACCACAATTTGGGCAATTTTACTGAATGCAAATTACAGATATTCCACTCACACACTTCTCTCAAAAACTGCACAAGCTACACACAACTTCCTGCTTCCTACTTCCTGCTAAAATATTTCTCTCCTTTTTATAAGGTAGAGACTCATTAATTCCAGCTCCTATACTGCCGCGAGCCCAGTAAAGTACTGCCCCTGTTATTGTCCTTATCTGTTGTGTCTCAGAGAATAGTGGGAGGCACATACCTACCCCCCAGAGTCTTTTCAGTCACTTGTCTCTGTCCTTGAATAAAAGGCACCTATCTAGTGCTTCCAATCCCTATTTCTGTAGGGAAATGTGAGAGAGCAGACAGTAACCCTTCCAACACTTTCCTCTTGTCTCTGTCTCTATATATTAGGTAGCGGAAGGAGGGTGGTTTGGGCATGTTGTGCCCAGTGAATTTCTTTGGGTCACTTTTCCTGAAGTTTAAGTTTGGCCCAAGGAAATGATTCCCTGTGGGAAGTCTGTATCAGGAATTGGGTATTGCCTTTTGTAGGAACATGGTTTCAAGGCGGTAGAATGAAGAGATTTCGGATAGTACAGTTGTATCACAGAGTGATCAGGGACTATTTTGCTGTTTCTCTTGCTTTGAGAGACTGTGTGTGACATCCTTCAGGAAAGCCTTCGCTATCTTAATGGCAAGAGACTCCCCCCTAAGTTCTTTGACGACTGTTGGCTTTCACTCCAAGGGAAACTCTATGTCCGGGGCAACTTAAATTATCTTAGTATTGGCAGCAAAAATTGCCCCTGGGAGTGTGAAGAGGAAGAGACCCAGGATCACTTTCTGGTCAGTTGCCCTGTGACTAGAGACGTGTATGGTCAGTTAGCCGCAGCTCTTAAAGTTCCCGCCCTGAAAATCTTGACCTATACAGAGTCAGCCTATGGGGTTTCTGTCAGGCAACGTCTACTGGACCGTGAGACCCTTTACATTATCATTGCCTGCACACGGTACCAGATCTGGCAGCATAGGTGCAGGAGATCCTTTGGCTTTTCTGGTGCTACTCCTGATAACATTGTTAGGGCAACTCTGGCTCAGTTGAGTTTCCTGAAGGGAAATGAGATAAGAAGGTCTGTGGCTAATGAAAAGCAATGGCGATGGGTGCACCTTCCTCTGTAAACTTGCATCTTGTTATACGCTGTATGGAAACTGTTTGTATTGGTATTGGTATTGTCTCCCACACTCTGATACTGCTCTCCTTTTATCCTCAGGGTGATGGCAGAGATATTGCCCAGCACAATGTACGAGCAGAGATATGTCCTGGAGATGATTTATTTTGTTCTCCCTGCATTTCTGGAAGGGTGGGGGAGTTTAGATATTGTTTTTGTGTTGGGGTGGTACAAAGGCCATATGGACAAAAACAAGACTTTGCAAGTTTGGCCTTGTGAATTGGTGGTTTGGACTATTGCCTATGGACAGAGGGATGGACTCTGCGGGAAGGGGGGTGTATAGGTGGGTTTGTTGCTTTTTTTGGTTTTCTGATATATTAACGTTTTGAATTAATGTAAGTGCATTTTTATAATAATAAAAATCCCTATATATTAAGTACATCCCTATTTCTTTTATGTACTAGAAGTTGAATGACAGAAGTTACATAATGCCCATCAGCGTTCCATGTCCTGTATAATTTGGCCAGCTGTTAACCCTCCAGATGCTGAGTCTCCACCAATCTCCGCATTCTCACAAAGCCCCCTGAACTTGCTTTAAAATGTCATTTTCAAAAGACTCTTTAACAAGGAGTCTATATGTTCTCTCCTTGTCTGTGTGGGTTTCCCAGTTTCCTCCCACCTTCCAAAATAATACAGGCAGGTTAATTCGCTCCTGATAAAACCACGCTACTGTTACAAGGGCCTTAGATTGCAAGCTCTACTGGGGAAGGGACTGCCGATCCCGATTACCCACATTATCACGAGAATATGTCAATGTCGCTTTAAATCCCACCGCCTGTGGGATTTATCCCGTGCCAAAATATTCTCAGAACTCAGTTTAAGAAGTTATTCTTATTGTTTCAGCATGAAAAGCGCCGACGGCTCCCATACAATCGGTGCCGGAATGTTGAATTAATAGGAGACATTTGAACAGAGGCAAAGACTCATCCCATAATGCACAGCAGCCCCCTTAAAAAATGCCTGCATATAAATAAGCAATTAAAGGACAAGTAAACCCTTACTATACAAACGATGTTAATTGTTATTAGGGTACAGAGATGCTACGCAACTTTCCTCTGTCGGCACCCGTCCCTATTCCTCCACATTTTGAGTCCCTCCAGCAAAACCCTGATTAGTGACTGACAACAAAAGGATTCAATGAATGTGACGTGCCATAGGCTGTCATAAATCTCCAGGGCTGAATTTATCCAAGTTAATATAAGCTTTTCCCATTCAAATAACTGATATCTCACTGGGGCTTTACTTGCCCTTTGATTTTGTAATTAGAAGCAAATAAAGAAGAAACAGAGCTTATTTTGTATTTAAATGGCGTCAGATAGTGACGTATGGCTTTCTACACATATTTGTCTTGTTCCCAATACATTATTAAACTCTAATTTATTTGGCCGAGTATGCAGAAATGGAACTAAAGCCCTACAGACCTGGGTGAGACCATATTAACCAGGCTGTAACCCCCTTATTACCCAGCATCTTCCTTACAGATATTGCAATTTACTGAATTCTATATCAGTCCTATAGTCCTCCTGCCAGGGTCCATGGGGTAACAGTGGCACCCCTATTCCCCCCAAGTAGTTCTTCACTGTAGGATAGAAATTTAAATACCAATATGTCTGCAAAGGTCTTCCTTCATCTAGGGATCATAGTATACCTAGCCTAAAGCAACCTTTTCGCATCTTTAAGTGAACTTTTAGTATGATGTAGAGAGTGATATTCTGTGACAATTTGCAATTGGTTTTCATTTTTTATTATTTGCAGTTTTTGAGTCATTTAGCTTTTTATTCAACAGCTCTCCAGTTTACAATCTGGTTGCTAGGGTCCAAATTACCCTAGCAACCATGCACTGATTTGAATAAGAGACTGGAATATGACTCCCAGCATCAAATGGCACTGTGACTCCCAGAATCAAACGGCATGGTGACTCCCAATGGCACAGTGACTCCCAGCATCACATGGCACAGTGACTCCCAATGGCACAGTGACTCCCAGCTTAAACTGGCACTGTGACACCCAATGGCACAGTGACTTCCAGCATCAAATGGCACAGTGACTCCCAGAATGCACATAGGGCCCCGCATGTACATAGGGCATGTACATAAGTCGAATGATTTACCGCAAATGCTACGATCGAACGATCGAAGGAAAACGATTGATTAGAAGGATTTTAATCGATCGATCGAGCGATTTTTCTTCGATCAGAAAAAGCTTAGAAAACTTATGGGTAAGGTCCCCATAGACTAACATTGTAGCTCGGTAGGTTTAAAGTGGCGAAATAGGTAGTCGAAGTTCTTTTTTTAAGAGACAGTACTTCGACTATCGAATAGTTTGAATCAAAGTCGTAGTCGAAGTAGCCTATTCGATGGTCGAAGTACCCAAAAAAAACTTCGAAATTCAAAGTTTTTCTACTTTGAATCCTTCACTCGAGCTTAGTAAATGTGCCCCGAAGTCTACTAGAAAATCAATGTAAATGTAAACATTAAATAAACCCAACAGGCTGGTTTGGTTTCCAATAAGGATTAATTATATCTTAGTTGGGATAAAGTACAAGGGACTGTTTTATTATCAAAGAGAAAGAGCAAATTGTTCTTTAAAAATTGGATTATTTGGATAAAATGAAGTCTATGGGAGAGGGCCTTTCCATAATTCAGAGCTTTCTGGAGAACGGGTTTCCAGATAACGAATACCCCTACCTGTATGGTGTAGAGAGTAATATCCGGAGACAATCTACAATTGGTTTTAATTTTTTATTATTTGTGGTGTTTGAGTGATTTCGTGTTTTATTCAGCAGCTCTCCAGTTCGCAATGTCAGCAATCTGGTTGCTAGGGTCCAAAATAAACTAGCAACCATGCATTGATTTGAATTAGAGGCTGGAATATGAATAGGAGAGGCCTGAATAGACAGAGGAGTAATAAAAAGTAGCAGTAATAATAAATGTGTAGCTTTATAGAGCATTTGTATTTTAGATGGGGTCAGTGACCCCTGTTTGAAAACTTGAAAGAGTCTCTGTAAAAGTAAGCACGCATGGCGGAGGGGGGGTGAGCAGACAGGCCATGGGGACATTTGGATTAGCAGCCCCAGCAGGCCTTGCACACCCCAGTCTGAACCTGGTATTGTACACTAGTGATGGCCGAATTTGTCCCGTTTCCCTTCACCAAAAAAAAATCGCTACAAAATTTGCAAAACGTAAAAAAATTCACAAAACGGTGAAAAATTGGCAAAACGCATCGTAGTCAATGGGCGCTTGTCAATTTAGACGTCCGCGTCAATTTTTTTTATTTTGTCCAAATGCATCAAAGTCAATGGGCGTCCGAATAATTTTGACGCGTGTCAATTTTTATGCGTGCGACTATTCTGACGTGCGGCCACATTTTTTGCAGTTTCACGAATTTGCAGTTACAATTTGCAGTTACAGATTTTCGATTAGCGTGAAAACATTTTTTTGACGCCCATAGACTTTAATGGGCGTCGGCGACATTTCGCTAGCGGCGAATTTTTGTCGAAACTAAACGGGTCAAATTTGCCCATCCCTATGTATTACAGCTCAGCCTCTCAAAATCATCAGGATTTGTGTCAAAGTCAGTTATTTTGACTTAGGTTTTGTTTCAGTTGGTGTCAGTTATTTGTGTGATCTCTAATACATCTGCAAGAAAATGGAGCCCCCTCCCACAAAAAAAGATGTATTAGACCTGTCTGACCCCAACTTCTACATCAGGGGGAAAAAAACAGACGCTGAGCATTAGGATCCGTTATCCGGAAATATGTTATCCAGAAAGCTCTGAATTACGGAAAAGGCCGTCTCCATAGACTCCGTTTTATCCAAATATTCCAATTTTTTTAAGAATCATTTCCTTTTTCTGTGTAATAATAAAACAGTCGCTTGTACTTGATCCCAACTAAGATATAATTAATCCTTATTGGAAGCAAAACCAGCCTATTGGGTTTATTTACTACTTATATGATTTTTTAATAGACTTAAGGTATGAAGATCCAAATTACGAAAGATCTGGAAAACCGCATTCTGGATAACAGGTCCCTAAACCTGTACTTGCAAACTGCTGAATAAAAAGCGAAATAACTCAAAAACCACAAATGATAAAAAATGATAACCAATTGCAAATTGTCTCAGAATATCCCTCTCTACATCATACTAAAAGTTAAAAGCAAAATACGGAGTGCATGGTGGAAAGCCGTATTGGGACACTACCTACACAAGAGTCAATAGACCGGGCGTAGTCTCCACTTTGTTGTACAGCGCCCTATACACCTTCTATTAGAATTAAACATGTTTATTATTTGAACTATGATTCTCTGATGAGCAGCTAATTGTCATGGATAGTGATGGGAAAATAAATTAGCCTGGCGCGATTTAGCAACGAATATCCGCGTTTTGCCACCGCCGAAAAAAGTCAAAATAGTTGTGCAAATTCACGGCGCATATCCGCGTTTCGCCGCCGACGAATACATTTGCAAAACTCACCGGCGGCGAAACGTTTTGGACGCACGTCTGAAAAGTTGCTCGCGTCAAAATAGTTGCGCAGCAACACTATTCGGACGCCCATTTAAAAGCTGGAGAGAGTCAGAAGAAAAAGGCAAATAATTATAAAACTATAAAATAAATAAATAATGAAAACCAATGGAAAAGTTGCTTAGAATGGGCAATTCTATTACATGCTAAAAGTTTATGTAAAGGTGAACCACCCACTTAAACATTGATTTAACCCAGTAGGATTGTTTAATAATAATACAATAAGAACCAGAAAGCGAAGTTTGAGAAGAATGGTTTAAAAAACATTATGAAATCTGATTGGCTGTTCTTGGCTCCACCCACATTTCCCAACCTTGGACCACAGTCCAAACACTGTACAAATTTTGGGGATCCTGGTTTTATAAGTGTCAGAATGGCAGCAGTTTAAGTTTCCCCATTGAAAGTCAATGAGTGGCATCTGATTGGCGGTTGGTGGCTCCTCCCACTTTTTCTAACCTTGAACTGCAGTTACCCAGTGACCTCTGCAAAGTTTAGGGGTCAATGACCTACATAATGTGAGAATGGCAGCATTTTAAGTTTAAAACAATACAATTGGCTGTTGGTGGCTCCGTCCACTATTAATAACCTTGAGTGTGGGAACCCTGCCATTAACGCTGTGAGAAAGGCATCATATTTTTAGTGCAGTAAAAATAACGGAAAGAGAATCTTGTTTAATGGTTGAAATGAGAAGTAAAACACGGCCTTCAAACACCTATTATGATGTCATCGTCACAGCTGGCATATCTCATAATAATCAGATCAGGCATTGTGATGTCATAGTGACAGCTGGCACAATCACTTCTGAGCATTGTGATGTCATAGTGACAGCTGACATAATCACTTCTAAGCATTGTGAGGTCATCGTTACAGCTGGCCTGTCCTGAGATGTAGTTGTTTACCAGTTGCTTTCGAGTCATTTCAAGGCTAGCAGAGGAAGAAGAAGGAGCTCGCTCCCGATATCTTTCTCTGTATAGTGTGAACTTGATTCAAATTTTTTTCCCTTTTCTCTTTAACCTTTTAACTTTTTAACTCTTTTTTCTTTTTTTAATGATGTTTGAAAAACTCAAAACTTTTTTTAGACCCATTTTGGCAGATTTAATATATATCCTGTCCCTGTTAGTCGGCTTCTTTTTAGAACACCAAGGCATTAAGATCGGATATGTGATAGTAGGAATTCTGATATGGAAGCGTTACAGGATCTGGAAGAAAAACCGCCGTCCCACTGAAAAGACAGAGGATGAACCCAAAGAACAAAAAAAGTCTCAGAAAACAGTAAGGCTCCCGTGTTCTCTGCTTAAAGGGGTAGACATTTCAATTGTTTGTATTGAAGAATATCATTTTATTGTTTCTGTTTATTATTTATCAATTCATGTAGAAGTTTCTTTTTCAAACCACTGAGCCATGACACAAATAGGGTTGCCACCTTTCCTCTCGTTGTCTTCAGGATATGGGGGGGGGCGGTGATGTCATGGGGCAAGGCTGGTGATGTCAGTAGCATGACCACTGAAGTCAGAGGAGGGACTAGTACGGTCAGGCATGGGGCTATGACATGGAGATCAGCGATTGGCCGATTGCCATGACAATCAAAGGGAATTCTGAGTTTTCCAGTTTTGTCCCGGAAAACGCCTCTGTCCGTGTCAAAACCAGACAAGTGGCAACTCTGGACCCAAACAACTCATTTTAATTTGAAATGCACTTTTCTTAAAAGAACCGAATCTGACCCCTAATTTGTATATGCAAATGAGGGGTGGGAAGGGGAAAACATTTTTTACTTTCTTGATTTGTGACAATAGTCACGCAATTTCCCTTCCCGCCTCTAATTTGCATATGCAAATTAGGATTAGGTTCGGTCTGGCATAAGGATTCGGCCGAATCCGAATCCTGCTTAAAAAGGCCGAATCCTGGATTCGGTGCATCCCTAATTTTAATGTCACCTTTAATGAGTGAAGGATGTGGGTCATATAAAAGCTTATGGGTAATGAGCAGTCATCCCTCAATTGTAGAAACAAATTGAAGCCCCCTTTGCCTATTTTAAAGGGGTAGTAAAAAAAAACAAAAAAGAACAATTTTAAGAAAAAGTCAGATTTTATGCCCAAGGTAACGTTCTTTTGGCTGCCAGGGTCGGTGACCCCAATTTGAAACTTAGAATAATACTAAAAAAGATACAATTATTTGAAAAAAGGGACTTCACCTCCAATTATTTTTCAAATAATTATATTCTCAATATAGATGTGGACACTCCATTGGCTTAGTTCACCAATTATCTAGCCTGAATATATCCCGCTAAAACCATTTGAAACTAAAAAAGATACTTTAAACATATTAAGGCCAATTGAAAAGTTGCTAAGAATAGGACACTTATGACTTCCTAAAAGTTAATGTATAAACGAACGCACCCATCTTAAAATTAGGGAGGCGCCGAATCCACTATTTTGGATTCGGCCGAATCCCTAGCAAAAGATTAGGATGAGAACCAAATCCCCATTTGCATATAATATGCAAATTAGGGGTGGGAAGAGGAAACATTTTTTACTTCCCTGCCCTGATTTGCATATGCAAATCAGGATTCGGATTTGGTTCTGCCCGGCAGAAGGATTCGGCTGAATCCAAATCCTGGCCGAATCCTGGATTCAGTGCATCCCTACTTAAAATAGATTTGGTTTAAAAATGTAAACATTTAAATACAATAATGGAACATGAACCGTAACACGCTTCTTCCTCTCTGTTCCTGCAGGTTCCACGTGAAGGCTTTGAGAAAATCGAGTCCCTGAATGTGGTAAGTTATATATATTTATTTACACTTTATTCTTTGTCACTGGATGATTGTACATGGGAAATTTGGGCATGCATGGGCAGGGCTGCCATCAGGGGGGACAGGGGGGAGAGTTGTAGGGGGCCCCGAGGGTAAGGAGCCCCCTGCTTTCTGAGAGCTGCCAACTTCGGGAAGGCAGGGCGGGAGCACAAGGGGAGGGATCTTCTGTCCATTACTTTCCCTTATTGGTCACTGAGTTTAAGTCCCAGTTGAGCTGCTCAGGGATTGGATAGCTGAGGTTTGAACTTCTCCTCCAGCTCATCCAATCACCATGCAGCTTTACCGGGATTCGAAATTCTTTGACCAATAAGGAAAGAAAATGGTGTCACTGGAAGAAGATGCAGCCACCTGTGCTCCCCTCCTCCCTTCTGTAGTTGGCAGCTCACTGACAGCAGGTGGACCCCACTAATGAAGTAAGCGCAACATGGCAGGGCCCCCCTAAAGGTGGTTAACCCTTTGTGGTCCCTGTTGTGTGTTGGGGCCCTGGGCACCAATTTTTTTTTTAAACTTTCATAATTCATTTAAGGGGGGCCCTGTTCTTATAATGTTCTGGGGGGGCCCTGGCCACAATTTTCTTTTTTTTTTGCCATGTGGGTTCCTAGCCATCAATATTTTTTAATGGGGGGCCCTGACCACAAATGTTTTTTAATGAGGGGCCCTGACTACAAATGTGTTTTTTATGGGGGGCCCTGACCACCAATATTTTTTTATTTTTTATTAATTGTGGGAACCCTAACCACCAATGTTTTTTTTTTTACCGTGTAGTGGGGGTGGGGAGGGCGGGCTTGTTGGTGGGGCTTGTGGTGGGCGCAGCCCAGGGGGCCCAAGAAATGTTATCGTATGGGGCCCTGGGATTTCTGATGGCGGTCCTGTGCATGGGTATTTACGTGTCTAAATCTCTAACCTCAACTTGTTTCAATGGCAGATTGTTGAGGACATATGGCATCTTCTTTCCAAATACGTGGAAAAGATGATTCGAGAGAGGATTCAGCCTGACATACGCGCCAAAAGCAATTATCTTGCCTCGTTCCGTTTCATCAATATCGATTTTGGCACGAAGGTAATGATCTCTTTCTGTACTTGGGTTATTCCTCTTCTTGTAAATAGATTTCTTGTAACACCCCAATCTTTATGCTCAGCCCCCACAGGTAAAGTCTTGGAAAACTCATGCGGATCCAGAAAAAAAGCAAATAATGTTGGATCTCGATATCAGGTACATTTCAAACCCATCTTTTTTTCTCTTTCCTTTGCCCACTCTGAAATGTCCCTTCCTTACATAATTGTCTTTTGCTCCTTTTTTCAGTTATAATGCCGACATAAAGGTGGATGCTGGTTTTACGGAAAAAACCCCGATAGCCGGCATCAAATCTATAAAGGTGAGCCTACCAGTCTTATATCTCATACGTTAGCTGCTTCCCTTGCATTTATTATATATATAAACATTTCTTTCTCTTTTGCAGCTGGAGGGAATCTTGCGGGTAATTTTGGCACCGCTGATGGAGGACTCACCCATATTTGGAGCACTGACCGTTTATTTCCCTCATCGTCCGGTAAGTTAAGATTTGGAGCTGGTTCGATGAAGGTAGAATTCATATGTAGTTAGGAAACCGTCGATATTTCTAGTTCTGTAGTCTGAACTCTTCAATGTGACTGTGTATTTATTGCAGGTATTGGAACTACAATGGACCGGATTTGCCCACCTACTGAATATTCCTGGACTTCAGTAAGTTGACTTATATGTATTCATACTCTGCCCTTCCTTTCCCAGCTATTGCTTTTGTCTTTAATCAAAAACGTTATTTAGCTTTATTCCTCTCCCAATTCTCTACCTGCTCTATCTAGCTTATTTGTACATTGGAATAACATACATATTTCCTTCTCCCATCTCCTTCAGAACGCTGTCGGAAAAAGAGCTTATGAACCAAATCGGACAGATCATCATTGCGCCGCAGCATTTCAGCCATCCCCTTGCAGCCAGATTTGATTTGGCTAAGCTGCAGTTTTTAGAACCCAGGGTAAGGCCTAGTTTGTATTTTATAGCCTTCCTGCTTCCCTGTAGGGAGTCAAAGGGGCAAATTCACTAAGATTCGTTGTTGCACCAGCGTGCGCTTCACCAGGCTTATTTTCGCCTGCGCTATGCAATTCACTAAAATCCGAAGTTGCGAAGATGCGCTAGCATTAATTCACAAAGCAAAGCGAAGTTACGCTAGCGATGCTTAGTTTGTATACGGCGACAAATTGAAGTTACAATGGAGGTATATGTAGCAGCACTACACAAGCCTGGGAAACCTTCAAAACAGCAAATAATATTTTTATTTTGCCCTACACATGTGCCCACTATATAGTTAAGGTGCCATGAGTTAGGAAATGTAGGGGGGAAGGAGGGGAGCCCCAAATAAAATTTCGATCTTTTTCAGCCTATCACCCATAAAAAAAGAAAAAACGCCAGTGTTTTTTGGGACTTAGAAAAATGTTTAACTTGTTTTGAAGCAATCCCTATCTACTCTATTGCACTTCGCCTGGTATGAGGTGGCGAAGGAAGTCTGGGTAAAAGGTAGCGTTCAGAATAATTTGCGCGTCAGTGAATTTGCGTAGCTACGTCCGTTGCGCAAATTCGCCAGGTGTAAGGGTGCGAAGTAACACTAGTGAATATACGCCAGCGTCTGTTTACGAAAATGTGCTACGCTAGTGCATTCACGCTGGCGTTAGGTGCTTCGTTGTTTAGTGAATTTGCCCCTTTAAAGAGTGAACGTTTAATTTTGAAAACTAAGAGAGTCTATGTTGAAGCTCTTTTCTCTTATACATTGCCTTTTTCACTTTATTTTAGAATGCGCTTCGTATCCGAGTCATAGAAGCCAAAAACCTTGTTGCCAAGGAAATTATAACCAAATCGTCGAACCCTTATGTTGTGATATGCGGAGGAGGAACAACGGCAAAGACAAGGGTGATACACAAGAACTTGAATCCGAAGTGGAATGAGACCTTTGAGGTATCGCATCACATACCCAGATATTTATCTGTACAGTAAGTTCAGTAGATCGCATCTTAGATATTATAACCACATTTCTCGTTTTATCCTTAGATATTATATTCTGACCTCCCAGACCAGGAGATAGAATTTAATCTCATCTCTGACAAAGGTGTTAAGATAAACCAGCAATTGGGCAGGTGAGTATGTCCATATGTGACCCTATAATAACAATAAGCAGCTGTAGAATCTGTAGATACAGTTTCTAACTATTTTTCCTTTCCCATATCTAGTTGCAGAATTAGAATTAAAGAGGTGCCAGAGAGAGGATTCATAGACAAGGTAAGTGTAGCCAGTCATGTTGATATATAATGATAATAATAGTAATACTAATAATACAAAGCTTTCTGAGGCATCTGACTATGTTTTTTTTACTTTACTATTTTAGTGGATAGATTTGGAGAACGTAAAGTCTGGCCAGCTTCATATCAAGGTGACACGTCTCAGGCTACTTTCAGACCCAACCCAACTGGAAGAGGTAAAGTCTCTGTTCCTTTACGCTGGCTACCGTGGAAATACGTTGGAATGTTTTGTTGGTGCATCTAATTTTTTTTTGGTTTTCCAGGTGCTGAAAGTAAACGAACAATCTCGGCCAAAAAGAGATAATGAGATTGCTTCAGCCGTTCTATACACCTATATTGAAAAAGGAAGGGGTCTGCCTGTTATACAAGTGAGTCAGATTAAAAGTCCCTCTAACTGCCATTCCTGTACCTACTGCCTGTTATTATCTTAATAACTTACTCGAGTATTTAAGATATAATAGGTGTAAAATATCTCCCAACACCAAGTTGAAAGTTTCCCTTTTTCCCATTATACACCAGTATTGATCGTCATCTGTTCTTGTCCAACAGGTGAAGAAGGACAATCTGAAAGCGTTAGCTGTCGTGCAGGTTGGCGTTGAAGACAATATAAAGAAGATTGGAGTAAGTATTAGAAGAACTGTCCAAATATGTGTTACTTATGGAGGAATGGGAGGCGCTGATTGGCACTTCCTTGTACCCTGTGAAAATATCTGTTTCATTAAATGGCCGTGCCAGATTCCATTCTGAATACGTCTTATTTCTATTTACAGAGCAGAATAAATAACGGAGAAGCAGAGTGGAACAAGAGGTTCCAGTTCTTGATAAGGAACCCACTTAATGAGGAACTGAAGCTTAAGGTGAGTACAAATGGGCTTTTCTTACGGCTGCTGTTGTACCCATGTAGGGTGCTGTGTTGTGTTTCTTTGCTTTCTGGGCCACTTATGACCGGTATTTTCACAGGTTCACAATGAACACAATAAGCCCATCGGAAGTATTACCGTGCGCCTATCTCGCCTTCTGGCTGCTTCGGAAATGACCTTGCAGGACTGGCTGCCCCTGGAATCAACTGAACAGAATAGTGAAATCCGGGTGAAATTACAATTGAGGGTAAGTGGCATACACTCTATTGTGTTAATATCATCTGTGCTAGAATATTTTCAGCTTTAAAAGACACTGGCATAAACAGTAACAGGGGGGAGGCATGCCCGGGTGCAGACTGCAGCCTCCATCCGGAAGCGTTTTTTTCAACGTTTTTTCGCCGGCGCAAACTGCAGACGGGCTCACAGGGTGGGCCCTGCTAGAATTGCACCCACTGCTCCCCCGGTAGTTCAGTCACTGGCCATTAAAGAAATTGTCTCATATGTTTATATTGATCCAGTGTTATGTGTTTTCCCCTTAGATTTTGACCCCTGATGTTGGAGCTCCATCGCCCCAAGGAAAGACCAAGGCTCAATATATCAAACCACGGACCAAAGTCAAGAAGCACTGATCATTCTTAGCCAGAAGTCCTTCTTTCTGAGAATTTCACCACCAACATTAGCTCCTCTTGGGGAATGTTATACTGGTCACGCAATTATTGCACTGAGAGTAAGGGTGTCCGTTTAGTAAGGGTATATATTGTAGTCAGGTTGTTTTGTTCCCACCCCTGGAAGGTCCCACCAGAAATCCCCGGAGGAAAGTCTGGGTTAGAGGAGGAACTTAGAAGACTAGGTTTCATCTCCTACATGAATAATTAATTCAACTACCCTGATGTAGCCTCTCTTCACCCTTTGGCATCAGTTTAAGCTGTGAGCCATGCAAGTACTTTTGGGGCAGAGGAGAAGGAAGAGGACATCAAAGATGTCCATAAAGCAAGCCAACATTGAACTTTTGTATTACAAATAGAAGATATTTTGTTCTTGTAACATTTAAATGCCCATAAATGTCAACTGGAATGTCAACAGGCTCCCACCAGTCTGTAGAGGACGAACGAGGAAGAGGAGGACTTAACATAAACATCACTGCTGCTACCTAAGGCAACAACTTACCCTCTATGTGTCAGTACCTTCTAGGTTGCACCCTCATTGTCACTGACCTTTGGCCTGACTTCTCATGATGGAACATCTACTGTCTGTCTTGCTTATCCGTTATTAAGATCAAAGCTAACTCGCAGGTCTCCTTCCCATGGTTGGACAAATTTCAAATCCTTTTTTAGGAGTTAAATGGAACATATGGTCATACAGGATCTAGTATCCAAGGCAAATTAGCTTATAAGAGACTTAGTGCAGTATTGTATTTGAAGAAATCTAAATATTTCCTCTTGGGGAATGTTATACGGGTCACACAACTGTTGCACTGAGAGTAAGGGTGACCATTTAGTAAGGGAATATACTGTAGTCAGGTTGTTTTGTTTTCACCACTGGAAGGTCCCACCAGAAATAATTGGTGTATCTGTGCTGTATCTTGAGAGAATTTGACAGAAATCCCTAGAGGAAAGTCTGGGTTAGACAAAGCCTGAGAGAATGTGACAATATTGGGTGTGCCCTTATTTATAGAGGGAAGCATTAAGAACATAAGGGGGGATGAAGCCCGTTAAGGGATGAAATGGGGTTATGCAAGGCCCCCTTCCCCAATAAGGTGCAGCCCTTTTAGCCTCCCCCACCCCATTCCCAGCTAGCCCCCAGGTAAGAACAATGGAAAGGGGGAAAAAAGTGGGCGGGTTGGGGGTGGAAACAGAGGAGGAGCATTGAGCAGGGCATGGGTTTTAAGAGATGTGGTTTGTGTTTGTGTCCATACGTATTTGTTTTTTGTTTCCCACCCTCCCTCTCTAGGTAAGTCGGATCCAGTCGAGAAAAAGGTGCTCCAGGGTTGTTACGACCGATCGCCTGGATGGGGTCAGGAAGGAATTTTTCTCATAGCACTTAATTGGCTGAAAAGTGCTAGAGTTTTCGCCTTCCTCTGGAGTACCATTATCTGTGTTGGTCAACAGATTTGCTAGGGTCAGCTGCGGCTAGGCATCAGTGCAGCTCTAGGTCTACGAATTGGTTACAGTGCAGGCCTACCTTGAGTGAGTCACAAGTGTGCATCAGACTGGGACTGCACGGTCTTCTCTGATGCATGCAAGTGACTGGGCTAGTGCCTTTTATGCACATTGAGGGAGCAGGGGGTGGGCAAAAAGGCGGTCACTGAGTGCGCCCGTCCCTGTGATCTCTTCTTCATGTTTGGAAATCTTTTGGGCATTGAGCCCACGTTTGGAGAATAAGAGCCGCAGCTGGGGTCATGGTGTACCTTTAAGTGTAAAATAAAGCCTGTGACCTCCACTGATTTTGCCATAATATGTCTTTGTGTTTTAATTGAATGGTAAAGGCACAACTTGGGGGATAGGGGGTTCCTTGGCCTATACATTTCGAACATGCCCACAAGAAGGCCAGTGTTTTTATGGACTTTCCTTGTGTACACTACATCCCAAGATAGTACAGTGGGTCACCTTACAGATTTAGGGTCTATGGCCTTGTTCAATGGTCAGCTCTATGGTTTATGGACATAGATATATGGATGTCAGTGTGAGCATTATGTTCAAGCTGTTTGTAGACGCTCCCTGTGTCTGTATTGGTTTATTCCAGACCCCCAAGAAACAATTTAATTAGTGTGTGTTGATAGGGCCCTTCGACTGAAAGCTCCACTGTGACGATATAAATAATGACAAAACTTTACCAAGCACTGTGTACACACACACACACACACACACACATATATATATATAATAAAAACTGGGTGGGAAAAAAAGCCTCCGTTTCCTGAGTCTGCACAGTAATGTAGATACTAATTTGACAAACAGAGTCAGAACAGGAATCCATTTCTTTGAATCAATTTAGCCTTTTACATAACATTACAGCTGCCAAACCCAGTCATTTAATAAATGGTTTATTGTCTCTCTAACAGGGAGATGTGTTTAGTTACTGTCTTGTCCCTTATTAATTCTATTCAGGCACCTTACACTGGCTTTGCAGGAACTCTGAAGCATGTGGGTAAGACAGTGAACCAGAGCACAGGCACACACAGGAACTGATCTTGTTGAGAATAACTTTTACTAAGAGTTAACACAGCAACATATAACAGCACACTGTAAAATGGTGGCTTAGTCTTTCTAACACTCTCAGCACAGGAACAGGAAGAACAGAACATGTGACCAGATCTGATCTGTCCTACTTTTCTGTGGTGTGGGCAGAAATGACGGGTCTGTAAAAAGGAAAAAAATAATACTAAAAAGGAGCTCTGGGGGAGTGAAACCTGTAGCCCCTTAATATGCGCTGGATTCGAGGAGGTTAATGAGACATAGATGTGATTCTGGTGCAGAGAAGGGAAAATGGCCGCTGTTTGTTTATCAGGTTTATCCAAGGAAAAGATAGCCACGCCCAAAACATCCTTTAGCCCAACCCTTTTTGGGTGTAACACTGTGTACAAAGTATTTCGATGAAACTTGATGGGGCTTCAACCACAATTTGGGCAATTTTACTGAATGCAAATTACAGATATTCCACTCACACACTTCTCTGAAAAACTGCACAAGCTACACACAACTTCCTGCTTCCTACTTCCTGCTAAAATATTTCTCTCCTTTTTATAAGGTAGAGACTCATTAATTCCAGCTCCTATACTGCCGCGAGCCCAGTAAAGTACTGCCCCTGTTATTGTCCTTATCTGTTGTGTCTCAGAGAATTGTGGGAGGCACATACCTACCCCCCAGAGTCTTTTCAGTCACTTGTCTCTGTCCTTGAATAAAAGGCACCTATCTAGTGCTTCCAATCCCTATTTCTGTAGGGAAATGTGAGAGAGCAGACAGTAACCCTTCCAACACTTTCCTCTTGTCTCTGTCTCTATATATTAGGTAGCGGAAGGAGGGTGGTTTGGGCATGTTGTGCCCAGTGAATTTCTTTGGGTCACTTTTCCTGAAGTTTAAGTTTGGCCCAAGGAAATGATTCCCTGTGGGAAGTCTGTATCAGGAATTGGGTATTGCCTTTTGTAGGAACATGGTTTCAAGGCGGTAGAATGAAGAGATTTCGGATAGTACAGTTGTATCACAGAGTGATCAGGGACTATTTTGCTGTTTCTCTTGCTTTGAGAGACTGTGTGTGTGACATCCTTCAGGTAAGCCTTCGCTATCTTCATGGCAATAGACTCCCCCCTAAGTTCTTTGACAACTGTTGGCTTTCACTCCAAGGGAAACTCTATGTCCGGGGCAACTTAAATTATCTTAGTATTGGCAGCAAAAATTGCCCCTGGGAGTGTGAAGAGGAAGAGACCCGGGATCACTTTCTGGTCAGTTGCCCTGTGACTAGAGACGTGTATGGTCAGTTTGCCGCAGCTCTTAAAGTTCCCGCCCTGAAAAACTTGACCTATACAGAGTCAGCCTATGGGGTTTCTGTCATGCAACGTCTACTGGACCGTGAGACCCTTTACATTATCATTGCCTGCACACGGTACCAGATCTGGCAGCATAGGTGCAGGAGATCCTTTGGCTTTTCTGGTGCTACTCCTGATAACATTGTTAGGGCAACTCTGGCTCAGTTGAGTTTCCTGAAAGGAAATGAGATAAGAAGGTCTGTGGCTAATGAAAAGCGATGTTGATGGGTGCACCTTCCTCCGTAAACTTGCATCTTGTTATACGCTGTATGGAAACTGTTTGTATTGGTATTGGTATTGGTATTGTCTCCCACACTCTGATACTGCTCTCTTTTTATCCTCAGGGTGATGGCAGAGATATTGCCCAGCACAATGTACGAGCAGAGATATGTCCTGGAAATAATTTATTTTGTTCTCCCTGCATTTCTGGAAGGGTGGGGGAGTTTAGATAATGTTTTTGTGTTGGGGTGGTACAAAGGCCATATGGACAAAAACAAGACTTTGCAAGTTTGGCCTTGTGAATTGGAGGTTTGGACTATTACCTATGGACAGAGGGATGGACTCTGCGGGCAGGGGGGTGTATGGGTGGGTTTGTTGCTTTTTTTGGTTTTCTGATATATTAACGTTTTGAATTAATGTAAGTGCGTTTTTATAATAATAAAAATCCCTATATATTAAGTACATCCCTATTTCTATTATGTACTAGAAGTTGAATGACAGAAGTTACATAATGCCCATCAGCGTTCCATGTCCTGTATAATTTGGCCAGCTGTTAACCCTCCAGATGCTGAGTCTCCACCAGTCTCTGCATCCTCACAAAGCCCCCTGAACTTGCTTTAAAATGTCATTTTCAAAAGACTCTTTAACAAGGAGTCTATATGTTCTCTCCTTGTCTGTGTGGGTTTCCCAGTTTCCTCCCACCTTCCAAAATAATACACGCAGGTTAATTCGCTCCTGATAAAACCACGCCACTGTTATAAGGGCCTTAGATTGCAAGCTCTACTGGGGAAGGGACTGCCGATCCCGATTACCCACATTATCACGAGAATATGTCAATGTCGCTTTAACTCCCACCGCCCGTGGGATTTATCCCGTGCCAAAATATT
Organism: Xenopus petersii; assembly: GCA_038501925.1. NCBI lineage: Eukaryota > Metazoa > Chordata > Amphibia > Anura > Pipidae > Xenopus > Xenopus petersii. Next base: position 8,894,935 of record CM076678.1, on the reverse strand, counting down.
CTCAGAACTCAGATTAAGAAGTTATTCTTATTGTTTCAGCATGAAAAGTGCCGACGGCTCCCATACAATCGGTGCCGGAATGTTGAATTAATAGGAGACATTTGAACAGAGGCAAAGACTCATCCCATAATGCACAGCAGCCCCCTTAAAAAATGCCTGCATATAAATAAGCAATTAAAGGACAAGTAAACCCTTACTATACAAACGATGTTAATTGTTATTAGGGTACAGAGATGCTACGCAACTTTCCTCTGTCGGCACCCGTCCCTATTCCTCCACATTTTGAGTCCCTCCAGCAAAACCCTGATTAGTGACTGACAACAAAAGGATTCAATGAATGTGACGTGCCATAGGCCGTCATAAATCTCCAGGGCTGAATTTATCCAAGTTAATATAAGCTTTTCCCATTCAAATAACTGATATCTCACTGGGGCTTTACTTGCCCTTTGATTTTGTAATTAGAAGCAAATAAAGAAGAAACAGAGCTTATTTTGTATTTAAATGGCGTCAGATAGTGACGTATGGCTTTCTACACATATTTGTCTTGTTACCCTATACATTATTAAACTGCAATTTATTTGGCCGAGTATGCAGAAATGGAACTAAAGCCCTACAGACCTGGGTGAGACCATATTAACCAGGCTGTAACCCCCTTATTACCCAGCATCTTCCTTACAGATATTGCAATTTACTGAATTCTATATCAGTCCTATAGTCCTCCTGCCAGGGTCCATGGGGTAACAGTGGCACCCCTATTCCCCCCAAGTAGTTCTTCACTGTAGGATAGGAATTTAAATACCAATATGTCTGCAAAGGTCTTCCTTCATCTAGGTATCATAGTATACCTAGTCTAAAGCAACCTTTTCGCATCTTTAAGTGAACTTTTAGTATGATGTAGAGAGTGATATTCTGTGACAATTTGCAATTGGTTTTCATTTTTTATTATTTGCAGTTTTTGAGTCATTTAGCTTTTTATTCAGCAGCTCTCCAGTTTACAATCTGGTTGCTAGGGTCCAAATTACCCTAGCAACCATGCACTGATTTGAATAAGAGACTGGAATATGACTCCCAGCATCAAATGGCACTGTGACTCCCAGAATCAAACGGCATGGTGACTCCCAATGGCACAGTGGCTTCCAGCATCAAATGGCACAGTGACTCACAGAATGCACATAGGGCCCCGCATGTACATAGGGCATGTACATAAGTCAATGGATTTACCTCAAATGCTACGATCGAACGATCAAAGGAAAAATCGTTAGATTGAACGATTAAATCCTTCGAATTGAACGATTCGAAGGATTTTAATTGATCGATCGACCGATTTTTCTTCGATCAGAAAAAGCTTAGAAAACTTATGGGGAAGGTCCCCATAGGCTAACATTGTAGCTTGGTAGGTTTAAAGTGGCGAAGTAGGTAGTCAAAGTTTTTTTTTAAGAGACAGTACTTCGACTATCGAATAGTCGAACGATTTTTAGTTTGAATCAAAGTCGTAGTCGAAGTAGCCTATTCGATGGTCGAAGTACCCAAAAAAAACTTTGAAATTCAAAGTTTTTTTACTTTGAATCCTTCACTCGAGCTTAGTAAATGTGCCCCGAAGTCTACTAGAAAATCAATGTAAATGTAAACATTAAATAAACCCAACAGGCTGGTTTGGTTTCCAATAAGGATTAATTATATCTTAGTTGGGATAAAGTACAAGGGACTGTTTTATTATCACAGAGAAAGAGCAAATTGTTCTTTAAAAATTGGATTATTTGGATAAAATGAAGTCTATGGGAGAGGGCCTTTCCATAATTCAGAGCTTTCTGGAGAACGGGTTTCCAGATAACGAATACCCCTACCTGTATGGTGTAGAGAGTAATATCCGGAGACAATCTACAATTGGTTTTCATTTTTTATTATTTGTGGTTTTTGAGTGATTTCGCGTTTTATTCAGCAGCTCTCCAGTTCGCAATTTCAGCAATCTGGTTGCTAGGGTCCAAAATAAACTAGCAACCATGCATTGATTTGAATTAGAGGCTGGAATATGAATAGGAGAGGTCTGAATAGACAGAGGAGTAATAAAAAGTAGCAGTAATAATAAATGTGTAGCTTTACAGAGCATTTGTTGTTTAGATGGGGTCAGTGACCCCTGTTTGAAAACTTGAAAGAGTCTCTGTAAAAGTAAGCACGCATGGCGGAGGGGAAGGGGCCGGGGGGGGTGAGCAGACAGGCCATGGGGATATTTGGATTAGCAGCCCCAGCAGGCCTTACACACCCCAGTCTGAACCTGGTATTGTACACTAGTGATGGCCGAATTTGTCCCGTTTCCCTTCACCAAAAAAAAATCGCTACAAAATTTGCAAAACGTAAAAAAATTCACAAAACGGTGAAAAATTGGCAAAACGCATCGTAGTCAATGGGCGCTTGTCAATTTAGACGTCCGCGTCAATTTTTTTTATTTTGTCCAAATGCATCAAAGTCAATGGGCGTCCGAATAATTTTGACGCGTGTCAATTTTTATGCGTGCGACTATTCTGACGTGCGGCCACATTTTTTGCAGTTTCACGAATTTGCAGTTACAATTTGCAGTTACAGATTTTCGATTAGCGTGAAAACATTTTTTTGACGCCCATAGACTTTAATGGGCGTCGGCGACATTTCGCTAGCGGCGAATTTTTGTCGAAACTAAACGGGTCAAATTTGCCCATCCCTATGTATTACAGCTCAGCCTCTCAAAATCATCAGGATTTGTGTCAAAGTCAGTTATTTTGACTTAGGTTTTGTTTCAGTTGGTGTCAGTTATTTGTGTGATCTCTAATACATCTGCAAGAAAATGGAGCCCCCTCCCACAAAAAAAGATGTATGAGACCTGTCTGACCCCAACTTCTACATCAGGGGGAAAAAAACAGACGCTGAGCATTAGGATCCGTTATCCGGAAATATGTTATCCAGAAAGCTCTGAATTACGGAAAAGGCCGTCTCCATAGACTCCGTTTTATCCAAATATTCCAATTTTTTTAAGAATCATTTCCTTTTTCTGTGTAATAATAAAACAGTCGCTTGTACTTGATCCCAACTAAGATATAATTAATCCTTATTGGAAGCAAAACCAGCCTATTGGGTTTATTTACTACTTATATGATTTTTTAATAGACTTAAGGTATGAAGATCCAAATTACGAAAGATCTGGAAAACCGCATTCAGTATAACAGGTCCCTAAACCTGTACTTGCAAACTGCTGAATAAAAAGCGAAATAACTCAAAAACCACAAATGATAAAAAATGATAACCAATTGCAAATTGTCTCAGAATATCCCTCTCTACATCATACTAAAAGTTAAAAGCAAAATACGGAGTGCATGGTGGAAAGCCGTATTGGGACACTACCTACACAAGAGTCAATAGACCGGGCGTAGTCTCCACTTTGTTGTACAGCGCCCTATACACCTTCTATTAGAATTAAACATGTTTATTATTTGAACTATGATTCTCTGATGAGCAGCTAATTGTCATGGATAGTGATGGGAAAATAAATTAGCCTGGCGCGATTTAGCAACGAATATCCGCGTTTTGCCACCGCCGAAAAAAGTCAAAATAGTTGTGCAAATTCACGGCGCATATCCGCGTTTCGCCGCCGACGAATACATTTGCAAAACTCACCGGCGGCGAAACGTTTTGGACGCACGTCTGAAAAGTTGCTCGCGTCAAAATAGTTGCGCAGCAACACTATTCGGACGCCCATTTAAAAGCTGGAGAGAGTCAGAAGAAAAAGGCAAATAATTATAAAACTATAAAATAAATAAATAATGAAAACCAATGGAAAAGTTGCTTAGAATGGGCAATTCTATTACATGCTAAAAGTTTATGTAAAGGTGAACCACCCACTTAAACATTGATTTAACCCAGTAGGATTGTTTAATAATAATACAATAAGAACCAGAAAGCGAAGTTTGAGAAGAATGGTTTAAAAAACATTATGAAATCTGATTGGCTGTTCTTGGCTCCACCCACATTTCCCAACCTTGGACCACAGTCCAAACACTGTACAAATTTTGGGGATCCTGGTTTTATAAGTGTCAGAATGGCAGCAGTTTAAGTTTCCCCATTGAAAGTCAATGAGTGGCATCTGATTGGCGGTTGGTGGCTCCTCCCACTTTTTCTAACCTTGAACTGCAGTTACCCAGTGACCTCTGCAAAGTTTAGGGGTCAATGACCTACATAATGTGAGAATGGCAGCATTTTAAGTTTAAAACAATACAATTGGCTGTTGGTGGCTCCGTCCACTATTAATAACCTTGAGTGTGGGAACCCTGCCATTAACGCTGTGAGAAAGGCATCATATTTTTAGTGCAGTAAAAATAACGGAAAGAGAATCTTGTTTAATGGTTGAAATGAGAAGTAAAACACGGCCTTCAAACACCTATTATGATGTCATCGTCACAGCTGGCATATCTCATAATAATCAGATCAGGCATTGTGATGTCATAGTGACAGCTGACATAATCACTTCTAAGCATTGTGAGGTCATCGTTACAGCTGGCCTGTCCTGAGATGTAGTTGTTTACCAGTTGCTTTCGAGTCATTTCAAGGCTAGCAGAGGAAGAAGAAGGAGCTCGCTCCCGATATCTTTCTCTGTATAGTGTGAACTTGATTCCAATTTTTTTCCCTTTTCTCTTTAACCTTTTAACTTTTTAACTCTTTTTTCTTTTTTTAATGATGTTTGAAAAACTCAAAACTTTTTTTAGACCCATTTTGGCAGATTTAATATATATCCTGTCCCTGTTAGTCGGCTTCTTTTTAGAACACCAAGGCATTAAGATCGGATATGTGATAGTAGGAATTCTGATATGGAAGCGTTACAGGATCTGGAAGAAAAACCGCCGTCCCACTGAAAAGACAGAGGATGAACCCAAAGAACAAAAAAAGTCTCAGAAAACAGTAAGGCTCCCGTGTTCTCTGCTTAAAGGGGTAGACATTTCAATTGTTTGTATTGAAGAATATCATTTTATTGTTTCTGTTTATTATTTATCAATTCATGTAGAAGTTTCTTTTTCAAACCACTGAGCCATGACACAAATAGGGTTGCCACCTTTCCTCTCGTTGTCTTCAGGATATGGGGGGGGGCGGTGATGTCATGGGGCAAGGCTGGTGATGTCAGTAGCATGACCACTGAAGTCAGAGGAGGGACTAGTACGGTCAGGCATGGGGCTATGACATGGAGATCAGCGATTGGCCGATTGCCATGACAATCAAAGGGAATTCTGAGTTTTCCAGTTTTGTCCCGGAAAACGCCTCTGTCCGTGTCAAAACCAGACAAGTGGCAACTCTGGACCCAAACAACTCATTTTAATTTGAAATGCACTTTTCTTAAAAGAACCGAATCTGACCCCTAATTTGTATATGCAAATGAGGGGTGGGAAGGGGAAAACATTTTTTACTTTCTTGATTTGTGACAATAGTCACGCAATTTCCCTTCCCGCCTCTAATTTGCATATGCAAATTAGGATTAGGTTCGGTCTGGCATAAGGATTCGGCCGAATCCGAATCCTGCTTAAAAAGGCCGAATCCTGGATTCGGTGCATCCCTAATTTTAATGTCACCTTTAATGAGTGAAGGATGTGGGTCATATAAAAGCTTATGGGTAATGAGCAGTCATCCCTCAATTGTAGAAACAAATTGAAGCCCCCTTTGCCTATTTTAAAGGGGTAGTAAAAAAAAACAAAAAAGAACAATTTTAAGAAAAAGTCAGATTTTATGCCCAAGGTAACGTTCTTTTGGCTGCCAGGGTCGGTGACCCCAATTTGAAACTTAGAATAATACTAAAAAAGATACAATTATTTGAAAAAAGGGACTTCACCTCCAATTATTTTTCAAATAATTATATTCTCAATATAGATGTGGACACGCCATTGGCTTAGTTCACCAATTATCTAGCCTGAATATATCCCGCTAAAACCATTTGAAACTAAAAAAGATACTTTAAACATATTAAGGCCAATTGAAAAGTTGCTAAGAATAGGACACTTATGACTTCCTAAAAGTTAATGTATAAACGAACGCACCCATCTTAAAATTAGGGAGGCGCCGAATCCACTATTTTGGATTCGGCCGAATCCCTAGCAAAAGATTAGCCCAATATACTATGCAAATTAGGGGTGGGAAGAGGAAACATTTTTTACTTCCTTGTAAAAAAAAAAAAAGTTGTGTAATTTCCCTCCCCGCCCTGATTTGCATATGCAAATCAGGATTCGGATTTGGTTCTGCCCGGCAGAAGGATTCGGCTGAATCCAAATCCTGGCCGAATCCTGGATTCAGTGCATCCCTACTTAAAATAGATTTGGTTTATTATGGAGCAAAAATGTAAACATTTAAATACAATAATGGAACATGAACCGTAACACGCTTCTTCCTCTCTGTTCCTGCAGGTTCCACGTGAAGGCTTTGAGAAAATCGAGTCCCTGAATGTGGTAAGTTATATATATTTATTTACACTTTATTCTTTGTCACTGGATGATTGTACATGGGAAATTTGGGCATGCATGGGCAGGGCTGCCATCAGGGGGGACAGGGGGGAGAGTTGTAGGGGGCCCGAGGGTAAGGGGGGCCCTGTCCACGCCACACTTTCTTGATTAGCTGGGCCCCCCTGCTTTCTGAGAGCTGCCAACTTCGGGAAGGCAGGGCGGGAGCACAAGGGGAGGGATCTTCTGTCCATTACTTTCCCTTATTGGTCACTGAGTTTAAGTCCCAGTTGAGCTGCTCAGGGATTGGATAGCTGAGGTTTGAACTTCTCCTCCAGCTCATCCAATCACCATGCAGCTTTTCTTTGATCAATAAGGAAAGAAAATGGTGTCACTGGAAGAAGATGCAGCCACCTGTGCTCCCCTCCTCCCTTCTGTAGTTGGCAGCTCACTGACAGCAGGTGGACCCCACTAATGAAGTAAGCGCAACATGGCAGGGCCCCCCTAAAGGTGGTTAACCCTTTGTGGTCCCTGTTGTGTGTTGGGGCCCTGGGCACCAAATTTTTTTTTAAACTTTCATAATTCATTTAAGGGGTGCCCTATTCTTATAATGTTCTGGGGGGGCCCTGGCCACAATTTTCTTTTTTTTTTGCCATGTGGGTTCCTAGCCATCAATATTTTTTAATGGGGGGCCCTGACCACAAATGTTTTTTAATGAGGGGCCCTGACTACAAATGTGTTTTTTATGGGGGGCCCTGACCACCAATATTTTTTTATTTTTTATTAATTGTGGGAACCCTAACCACCAATGTTTTTTTTTTTACCGTGTAGTGGGGGTGGGGAGGGCGGACTTGTTGATGGGGCTAGTGGTGGGCGCAGCCCAGGGGGCCCAAGAAATGTTATCGTATGGGGCCCTGGGATTTCTGATGGCGGTCCTGTGCATGGGTATTTACGTGTCTAAATCTCTAACCTCAACTTGTTTCAATGGCAGATTGTTGAGGACATATGGCATCTTCTTTCCAAATACGTGGAAAAGATGATTCGAGAGAGGATTCAGCCTGACATACGCGCCAAAAGCAATTATCTTGCCTCGTTCCGTTTCATCAATATCGATTTTGGCACGAAGGTAATGATCTCTTTCTGTACTTGGGTTATTCCTCTTCTTGTAAATAGATTTCTTGTAACACCCCAATCTTTATGCTCAGCCCCCACAGGTAAAGTCTTGGAAAACTCATGCGGATCCAGAAAAAAAGCAAATAATGTTGGATCTCGATATCAGGTACATTTCAAACCCATCTTTTTTTCTCTTTCCTTTGCCCACTCTGAAATGTCCCTTCCTTACATAATTGTCTTTTGCTCCTTTTTTCAGTTATAATGCCGACATAAAGGTGGATGCTGGTTTTACGGAAAAAACCCCGATAGCCGGCATCAAATCTATAAAGGTGAGCCTACCAGTCTTATATCTCATACGTTAGCTGCTTCCTTTGCGTTTATTATATATATAAACATTACTTTCTCTTTTGCAGCTGGAGGGAATCTTGCGGGTAATTTTGGCACCGCTGATGGAGGACTCACCCATATTTGGAGCACTGACCGTTTATTTCCCTCATCGTCCGGTAAGTTAAGATTTGGAGCTGGTTCGATGAAGGTAGAATTCATATGTAGTTAGGAAACCGTCGATATTTCTAGTTCTGTAGTCTGAACTCTTCAATGTGACTGTGTATTTATTGCAGGTATTGGAACTACAATGGACCGGATTTGCCCACCTACTGAATATTCCTGGACTTCAGTAAGTTGACTTATATGTATTCATACTCTGCCCTTCCTTTCCCAGCTATTGCTTTTGTCTTTAATCAAAAACGTTATTGCGCTTTATTCCTCTCCCAATTCTCTACCTGCTCTATCTAGCTTATTTGTACATTGGAATAACATACATATTTCCTTCTCCCATCTCCTTCAGAACGCTGTCGGAAAAAGAGCTTATGAACCAAATCGGACAGATCATCATTGCGCCGCAGCATTTCAGCCATCCCCTTGCAGCCAGATTTGATTTGGCTAAGCTGCAGTTTTTAGAACCCAGGGTAAGGCCTAGTTTGTATTTTATAGCCTTCCTGCTTCCCTGTAGGGAGTCAAAGGGGCAAATTCACTAAGATTAGTTGTTGCACCAGCGTCCGCTTCACCAGGCTTATTTTCGCCTGCGCTATGCAATTCACTAAAATCCGAAGTTGCGAAGATGCGCTAGCATTAATTCACAAAGCAAAGCGAAGTTACGCTAGGGATGCTTAGTTTGTATACGGCGACAAATTGAAGTTACAATGGAGGTATATGTAGCAGCACTACACAAACCTGGGAAACCTTCAAAACAGCAAATAAAATTTTTATTTTGCCCTACACATCTGCCCACTGTATAGTTAAGGTGCCATGAGTTAGGAAATGTAGGGGGGAAGGAGGGGAGCCCCAAAAAAAATGTCGATCTTTTTCAGCCTATCTCCCATAAAAAAAGAAAAAACACCAGTGTTTTTTGGGACTTAGAAAAATGTTTAACTTGTTTTGAAGCAATTCCTATCTACTCTATTCCACTTTGCTTGGTATGAGGTGGCGAAGGAAGTCTGGGTAAAAGGTAGCGTTCAGAATAATTTGCGCGTCAGTGAGTTTGCGTAGCTACGTCCGTTGCGCAAATTTGCCAGGCGTAAGGGTGCGAAATAACACTAGTGAATTTACGCCAGCGTCCGTTAGTGAATCGGCGAATTAACGAAAATGTGCTACGCTAGTGCATTCACGCTGGCGTTAGGCGCTTCATCGTTTAGTGAATTTGCCCCTTTAAAGAGTGAACGTTTAGTGAACGAGAGTCTACATTGAAGCTCTTTTCTCTTATACATTGCCATTTTCACTTTATTTTAGAATGCGCTTCGTATCCGAGTCATAGAAGCCAAAAACCTTGTTGCCAAGGAAATTATAACCAAATCGTCGAACCCTTATGTTGTGATATGCGGAGGAGGAACAACAGCAAAGACAAGGGTGATACACAAGAACTTGAATCCGAAGTGGAATGAGACCTTTGAGGTATCGCATCACATACCCAGATATTTATCTGTACAGTAAGTTCAGTAGATCGCATCTTAGATATTATAACCACATTTCTCGTTTTATCCCTAGATATTATATTCTGACCTCCCAGACCAGGAGATAGAATTTAATCTCATCTCTGACAAAGGTGTTAAGATAAACCAGCAATTGGGCAGGTGAGTATGTCCATATGTGACCCTATAATAACAATAAGCAGCTGTAGAATCTGTAGATACAGTTTCTAACTATTTTTCCTTTCCCATATCTAGTTGCAGAATTAGAATTAAAGAGGTGCCAGAGAGAGGATTCATAGACAAGGTAAGTGTAGCCAGTCATGTTGATATATAATGATAATAATAGTAATACTAATAATACAAAGCTTTCTGAGGCATCTGACTATGTTTTTTTTTACTTTACTATTTTAGTGGATAGATTTGGAGAACGTAAAGTCTGGCCAGCTTCATATCAAGGTGACACGTCTCAGGCTACTTTCAGACCCAACCCAACTGGAAGAGGTAAAGTCTCTGTTCCTTTACGCTGGCTACCGTGGAAATACGTTGGAATGTTTTGTTGGTGCATCTAATTTTTTTTTGGTTTTCCAGGTGCTGAAAGTAAACGAACAATCTCGGCCAAAAAGAGATAATGAGATTGCTTCAGCCGTTCTATACACCTATATTGAAAAAGGAAGGGGTCTGCCTGTTATACAAGTGAGTCAGATTAAAAGTCCCTCTAACTGCCATTCCTGTCCCTACTGCCTGTTATTATCTTAATAACTTACTCGAGTATTTAAGATTTAATAGGTGTAAAATATCTCCCAACACCAAGTTGAAAGTTTCCCTTTTTCCCATTATACACCAGTATTGATCGACATGTGTTCTTGTCCAACAGGGGAAGAAGGATAATCTGAAAGCGTTAGCTGTTGTGCAGGTTGGCGTTGAAGACAATATAAAAAAGATTGGAGTAAGTATTAGAAGAACTGTCCAAATATGTGTTATTTATGGAGGAATGGGAGGCGCTGATTGGCACTTCCTTGTACCCTGTGAAAATATCTGTTTCATTAAATGGCCGTGCCAGATTCCATTCTGAATACGTCTTATTTCTATTTACAGAGCAGAATAAATAACGGAGAAGCAGAGTGGAACAAGAGGTTCCAGTTCTTGATAAAGAACCCACTTAATGAGGAACTGAAGCTTAAGGTGAGTACAAATGGGCTTTTCTTACGGCTGCTGTTGTACCCATGTAGGGTGCTGTGTTGTGTTTCTTTGCTTTCTGGGCCACTTATGACCGGTATTTTCACAGGTTCACAATGAACACAATAAGCCCATCGGAAGTATTACCGTGCGCCTATCTCGCCTTCTGGCTGCTTCGGAAATGACCTTGCAGGACTGGCTGCCCCTGGAATCAACTGAACAGAATAGTGAAATCCGGGTGAAATTACAATTGAGGGTAAGTGGCATACACTCTATTGTGTTAATATCATCTGTGCTAGAATATTTTCAGCTTTAAAAGACACTGGCATAAACAGTAACAGGGGGGAGGCAGGCCGGGCTCAGCCTCCATCCGGAATCGTTTTTTTCAACGTTTTTTCGCCGGCACAAACTGCAGGCAGGCTCACAGAGCGGGCCCTGCTAGAATTGCACCCACTGCTCCCCCGGTAGTTCAGTCACTGGCCATTAAAGAAATTGTTCATTATGTTTATATTGATCCAGTGTTATGTGTTTTCCCCTTAGATTTTGACCCCTGATGTTGGAGCTCCATCGCCTCAAGGAAAGACCAAGGCTCAATATATCAAACCACGGACCAAAGTCAAGAAGCACTGATCATTCTTAGCCAGAAGTCATTCTTTCTGAGAATTTCACCACCAACATTAGCTCCTCTTGGGGAATGTTATACTGGTCACGCAATTATTGCACTGAGAGTAAGGGTGTCCGTTTACTCTGTAGTCAGGTTGTTTTGTTCCCACGCCTGGAAGGTCCCACCGGAAATCCCCGGAGGAAAGTCTGGGTTAGAGGAGGAACTTAGAAGACTAGGTTTCATCTCCTACATGAATAATTAATTCAACTACCCTGATATAGCCTCTCTTCACCCTTTGGCATCAGTTTAAGCTGTGAGCCATGCAAGTACTTTTGGGGCAGAGGAGAAGGAAGAGGACATCAAAGATGTCCATAAAGCAAGCCAACATTGAACTTTTGTATTACAAATAGAAGATATTTTGTTCTTGTAACATTTAAATGCCCATAAATGTCAACTGAAATGTCAACAGGCTCCCACCAGTCTGTAGAGGACAAACGAGGAAGAGGAGGACTTAACATAAACATCACTGCTGCTACCTAAGGCCACAGCTTACCCTCTATGTGTGAGTACTAGGGATGTCGCAGACTGTTCGCCGGCGAACTTGTTCGCGCGAACATCGGCTGTTCGCGTCCGCCGCAAGTTCGCGAACGTCGCGCGACGTTCGCCAATAGGCGTTCGCGTCAAAATCGTTTGACCATTCGACCATTCGATCGCTAAAATCGAAGGATTTTCGTTCGAATCGAACGATCGAAGCCATTGGATTGAATGAAATCATTCGATCGAATGGCTTTGATCGTTCGATTCGAACAAAAATCCTTCGATTGAATGATTAAAATCCTTCGATCGTTCGAATCGAACGATTTTCGGATGTTCGAAGTTCGCAAACTGTTCGCGAACTGTTCGAATAATTTTGCCGGTGTTCGCGAACGGCGTTCGCGAACACATTGTCGGCGGTTCGCTACATCCCTAGTCAGTACCTTCTAGGTTGCACCCTCATTGTCCCTGACCTTTGGCCTGACTTCTCATGATGGAACATCTACTGTCTGTCTTGCTTATCCGTTATTAAGATCAAAGCTAACTCGCAGGTCTCCTTCCCATGGTTGGACAAATTTCAAATCCTTTTTTAGGAGTTAAATGGAACATATGGTCATACAGGATCTAGTATCCAAGGCAAATTAGCTTATAAGAGACTTAGTGCAGTATTGTATTTGAAGAAATCTAAATATTTCCTCTTGGGGAATGTTATACGGGTCACACAACTGTTGCACTGAGAGTAAGGGTGACCATTTAGTAAGGGAATATACTGTAGTCAGGTTGTTTTGTTTTCACCACTGGAAGGTCCCACCAGAAATAATTGGTGTATCTGTGCTGTATCTTGAGAGAATATGACAGAAATCCCTAGAGGAAAGTCTGGGTTAGACAAAGCCTGAGAGAATGTGACAATATTGGGTGTGCCCTTATTTATAGAGGGAAGCATTAAGAACATAAGGGGGGATGAAGCCCGTTAAGGGATGAAATGGGGTTATGCAAGGCCCCCTTCCCCCATATGGTGCAGCCCTTTTAGCCTCCCCACCCCATTCCCAGCTAGCCCCCAGGTAAGAACAAAGGGGGGAAAAAGTGGGCAGGTTGGGGGTGGAAACAGAGGAGGAGCGTTGAGCAGGGCAGGGGTTTTAAGAGATGTGGTTTGTGTTTGTGTCCATACGTATTTGTTTTTTGTTTCCCACCCTCCCTCTCTAGGTAAGTCGGATCCAGTCGAGAAAAAGGTGCTCCAGGGTTGTTACGACCGATCGCCTGGATGGGGTCAGGAAGGAATTTTTCTCATAGCACTTAATTGGATGAAAAGTGCTAGAGTTTTCGCCTTCCTCTGGAGTACCATTATCTGTGTTGGTCAACAGATTTGCTAGGGTCAGCTGCGGCTAGGCATCAGTGCAGCTCTAGGTCTACGAATTGGTTACAGTGCAGGCCTACCTTGAGTGAGTCACAAGTGTGCATCAGACTGGGACTGCACGGTCTTCTCTGATGCATGCAAGTGACTGGGCTAGTGCCTTTTATGCACATTGAGGGAGCAGGGGGTGGGCAAAAAGGCGGTCACTGAGTGCGCCCGGCCCTGTGATCTCTACTTCATGTTTGGAAATTTTTTGGGCATTGAGCCCACGTTTGGAGAATAAGAGCCGCAGCTGGGGTCAGGGTGTACCTTAACTTTGATTCTTTAAGTGTAAAATAAAGCCTGTGACCTCCACTGATTTTGCCATAATATGTCTCTGTGTTTTAATTGAATGGTAAAGGCACAACTTGGGGGATAGGGGGTTCCTTGGCCTATACATTTCGAACATGCCCACAAGAAGGCCAGTGTTTTTATGGACTTTCCTTGTGTACACTACATCCCAAGATAGTACAGTGGGTCACCTAACAGATTTAGGGTCTATGGCCTTGTTCAATGGTCAGCTCTATGGTTTATGGACATAGATCTATTGATGAGTGTGAGCATTATGTTCAAGCTGTTTGTAGACGCTCCCTGTGTCTGTATTGGTTTATTCCAGACCCCCAAAAAACAGGCAGTTTAACTAGTGTGTGGGTTGATAGGGCCCTTCGACTCAAAGCTCCACTGTGACGATATAAATAATGACAAAACTTTACCAAGCACTGTGTACACACACACACATATATATATAATAAAAACTGGGTGGAAAAATAGCCTCCGTTTCCTGAGTCTGCACAGTAATGTAGATACTATGTACTGTAGATCCATTTCTTTGAATCAATTTAGCCTTTTACATAACATTACAGCTGCCAAACCCAGTCATTTAATAAATGGTTTATTGTCTCTCTAACAGGGAGATGTGTTTAGTTACGTCTGCTATAGAAACAATGTTAATTGTTATTAGGGTACAGAGATGCTACGCAACTTTCCTCTGTCGGCACCCGTCCCTATTACTCCACATTTTGAGTCCCTCCAGCAAAACCCTGATTAGTGACTGACAACAAATGATTCAATGAATGTGACGTGCCATAGGCCGTCATAAATCTCCAGGGCTGTATTTATCCAAGTTAATATAAGCTTTTCCCATTCAAATAACTGATATCTCACTGGGGAATTACTTGCCCTTTGATTTTGTAATTAGAAGCAAATAAAGAAGAAACTGAGCTTATTTTGTATTTAAATGGCGTCAGATGGTGACTTATGGCTTTCTACACATATTTGTCTTGTTCCCTATACATTTCCCAGCCATTCTCAGAGTAGAATTGATATAAAATGCCGGGGAGTGTAGAGCAATTGCCCCCCCCATCCATCATTTCATTCAATAACGAATGGACTCAATAAAGTCTCAGTGCTTAACAACTGCCTTAAACCCGCGTGACACAATGGCAGCACCAGCGGGAATACTTAACTTCCCAAGGCAAAACCATTATACCTAATAAAAATAAACTAATAAAAATAAAGGGGCCCAGCCTGAAGGTCAGTTAGGGGGAAATTTGGGGTGAGTGTTTATTTGTGCCCTGGGTACCCCTGGAACAATAGCAGGGTGACTGTTACCCCAATGTTTCTATATATCTGTAACCTTGTTATGAGCTAAGGGGGCCCAGCCTGAAGGTCAGTTAGGGGGAGATTTGGGGTGAGTGTTTATTTGTACCCTGGGTACCCCTGGAACTATAGCAGGGTGACACCCCAGTGTTTCTATATATCTGTAACCTTGTTATGAGCTAAGGGGGCTCAGTCTGAAGGTCAGTTAGAGGGAGATTTGGGGTGAGTGTTTATTTGTACCCTGGGTACCCCTGGAACTATAGCAGGGTGACTGTTACCCCAATGTTTCTATATATCTGTAACCTTGTTATGAGCTAAGGGGACCCAGCCTGAAGGCCAGTTAGGGGGAGATTTGGGGTGAGTGTTTATTTGTACCCTGGATACCCCTGGAACTATAGCAGGGTGACACCCCAATGTTTCTATATATCTGTAACCTTGTTACGACCTAAGGGGGCTCAGTCTGAAGGTCAGTTAGGGGGAGATTTGGGGTGAGTGTTTATTTGTACCCTGGGTACCCCTGGAACTATAGCAGGGTGACACCCCAATGTTTCTATATATCTGTAACCTTGTTATGAGCTAAGGGGGCCCAGCCTTAAGGTCAGTTAGGGGGAGATTTGGGTGAGTGCTTATTTGTACCCTGGGTACCCCTGGAACTATAGCAGGGTGACTGTTACCCCAATGTTTCTATAGATCTGTAACCTTGTTATGAGCTAAGGGGGCCCAGCCTGAAGGCCAGTTAGGGGGAGATTTGGGGTGAGTGTTTATTTGTACCCTGGATACCCCTGGAACTATAGCAGGGTGACACCCCAATGTTTCTATATATCTGTAACCTTGTTACGAGCTAAGGGGGCTCAGTCTGAAGGTCGGTTAGGGGGAGATTTGGGGTGAGTGTTTATTTGTACCCTGGGTACCCCTGGAACTATAGCAGGGTGACTGTTACCCCAATGTTTCTATATATCTGTAACCTGGTTATGAGCTAAGGGGACCCAGCCTGAAGGTCAGTTAGGGGGAGATTTGGGGTGAGTGTTTATTTGTACCCTGGGTACCCCTGGAACTATAGCAGGGTGACACCCCAATGTTTCTATATATCTGTAACCTTGTTACGAGCTAAGGGGGCTCAGTCTGAAGGTCAGTTAGGGGGAGATTTGAGGTGAGTGTTTATTTGTACCCTGGGTACCCCTGGAACTATAGCAGGGTGACACCCCAATGTTTCTATATATCTGTAACCTTGTTATGAGCTAAGGGGGCCCAGTCTGAAGGTCAGTTAGGGGGAGATTTGGGGTGAGTGCTTATTTGTGCCCTGGGTACCCCTGGAACTATAGCAGGGTGACTGTTACCCCAATGTTTCTATATATCTGTAACCTTGTTATGAGCTAAGGGGGCCCAGCCTGAAGGTCAGTTAGGGGGAGATTTGGGTGAGTGCTTATTTGTACCCTGGGTACCCCATGAACTATAGCAGGGTGACTGTTACCCCAATGTTTCTATAGATCTGTAACCTTGTTATGAGCTAAGGGGGCCCAGCCTGAAGGCCAGTTAGGGGGAGATTTGGGGTGAGTGTTTATTTGTACCCTGGATACCCCTGGAACTATAGCAGGGTGACACCCCAATGTTTCTATATATCTGTAACCTTGTTACAAGCTAAGGGGGCTCAGTCTGAAGGTCAGTTAGGGGGAGATTTGGGGTGAGTGTTTATTTGTACCCTGGGTACCCCTGGAACTATAGCAGGGTGACTGTTACCCCAATGTTTCTATATATCTGTAACCTGGTTATGAGCTAAGGGGACCCAGCCTGAAGGTCAGTTAGGGGGAGATTTGGGGTGAGTGTTTATTTGTACCCTGGGTACCCCTGGAACTATAGCAGGGTGACACCCCAATGTTTCTATATATCTGTAACCTTGTTACGAGCTAAGGGGGCTCAGTCTGAAGGTCAGTTAGGGGGAGATTTGGGGTGAGTGTTTATTTGTACCCTGGGTACCCCTGGAACTATAGCAGGGTGACACCCCAATGTTTCTGTATATCTGTAACCTTGTTATAAGCTAAGGGGGCCCAGCCTGAAGGTCAGTTAGGGGGAGATTTGGGGTGAGTGCTTATTTGTTCCCTGGGTACCCCTGGAACTATAGCAGGGTGACACCCCAATGTTTCTATATATATCTGTAACCTTGTTATGAGCTAAGGGGGCCCAGCCTGAAGGTCATTTAGGGGGAGATTTGGGTGAGTGCTTATTTGTACCCTGGGTACCCCTGGAACTATAGCAGGGTGACTGTTACCCCAATGTTTCTATAGATCTGTAACCTTGTTATGAGCTAAGGGGACCCAGTCTGAAGGCCAGTTAGGGGGAGATTTGGGGTGAGTGTTTATTTGTACCCTGGGTACCCCTGGAACTATAGCAGGGTGACACCCCAATGTTTCTATATATCTGTAACCTTGTTATGAGCTAAGGGGGCTCAGTCTGAAGGTCAGTTAGGGGGAGATTTGGGTGAGTGCTTATTTGTACCCTGGGTACCCCTGGAATATAGCAGGGTGACTGTTACCCCAATGTTTCTATAGATCTGTAACCTTGTTATGAGCTAAGGGGACCCAGTCTGAAGGCCAGTTAGGGGGAGATTTGGGGTGAGTGTTTATTTGTACCCTGGGTACCCCTGGAACTATAGCAGGGTGACACCCCAATGTTTCTATATATCTGTAACCTTGTTATGAGCTAAAGGGCTCAGTCTGAAGGTCAGTTAGGGGGAGATTTGGGGTGAGTGTTTATTTGTACCCTGGGTACCCCTGGAACTATAGCAGGGTGACTGTTACCCCAATGTTTCTATAGATCTGTAACCTTGTTATGAGCTAAGGGGCCCAGCCTGAAGGCCAGTTAGGGGGAGATTTGGGGTGAGTGTTTATTTGTACCCTGGATACCCCTGGAACTATAGCAGGGTGACACCCCAATGTTTCTATATATCTGTAACCTTGTTACGAGCTAAGGGGGCTCAGTCTGAAGGTCAGTTAGGGGGAGATTTGGGGTGAGTGTTTATTTGTACCCTGGGTACCCCTGGAACTATAGCAGGGTGACACCCCAATGTTTCTATATATCTGTAACCTTGTTATGAGCTAAGGGGGCCCAGCCTGAAGGTCAGTTAGGGGGAGATTTGGGGTGAGTGCTTATTTGTACCCTGGGTACCCCTGGAACTATAGCAGGGTGACACCCCAATGTTTCTATATATCTGTAACCTTGTTATGAGCTAAGGGGGCCCAGCCTGAAGGCCAGTTAGGGGGAGATTTGGGGTGAGTGCTTATTTGTACCCTGGATACCCCTGGAACTATAGCAGGGTGACTGTTACCCAATGTTAAAGGTTGGACCTACAATGAGGACTTGAATTGAAAAAGTCTGACAGTCAGTGCCCTGTGGTAAGTGTAGAAAAGAAATGTATAAAAGGAACCATACATTGTTATCGCTTACAGATTCAGACCAAAGCTCTTGTAAGTAAGGCCTCACTGGTGCCACTTCTTATACTACCTACAGTAAGTATGTCCTTGCCCTTAATTCAGTTCCTAAGCAGGTAATTGCTAAATGAGGATATTGAGATAGAAATCTGACCAGCAGATCATCATTTCATTAATGGATAACAGAATCTACCTGTCTCAGCCCAGTGACTGTACAAACCTGGGAAAGGCACTCATAAATAATTGGTATTTTACCTTTGAAGTAGCCTTGAGCATCGGAATAACCAGCCAAGGACTTGATATTCAACAGAGTTAACAGAAGAGCAAATACCTTGGCTGACTCCTGCTCATTTTACAGCATTTAAAGGTTATCATATTATTGGGTCAGAATACAGCTTGGAAAAATAAGCTCCGCTTAATGACAATTGATGTCAAGAGTCTTAATGATGGATCTTTCATGTTCAGGATAATTATCGAGTCCCACTTCTCTGTATCGTCAACAGGGAAAAGAAAAACACACGCTCCCATGTCTGGAGCTTTTGATCTAGTCCTTACATGAATAGTTGCTTCTACCTAGGTCTGGCCTTGGTTGTTTTTGTATGTACAGTATATAAAGTATAATAAAAAGGGAGCAACCATATTCCTGACAAGAGACCCTACGGGCCATACAGGGTCGGACTGGGCCAGTGGGACACCGGGAAAAATCCTGTTAGGCTCCAGCCCTTGTTGGCCCTGCCAACCCAGACCCGCTCCCTGTCCTCTAGGGTTGCCACCTGTCTGGATTTCCCCCGCACAGCCCAGTTTTTGGGCTGCCCGGATGAAAAGTGGCAAATTAGGAAATCCAGACATGACATTTAAGTGAATGACATGGTGATCAGCCAATCGCTGATCGCCACGTCATCAGTCCTGCCCCCTATGTCATACGTTCCGCCCCTGACATCACTGCCCCTCCCTGATGTCACACCCTGCCCCCGATGTAACCCTCCCAAAACAGTAAAGGTGGCAACCCTACTGGGGGAGGCTTACGGAGGAGGATTATTGCTGGGGCTCCTGAGGAAGTAACCCAGGTAGGCCCTGGACCCCTGGAAAGGCATTCTTTGGATGTGGTGTTGTCTGACAAACTTTGCCCAGCTGTCTCTCAGGCCTACCTACAGCTGCTGCTTAGGGTCCCACAATTTTTGAAATCCAGTGCAGGGTGAGAAAGTAGGCAGTTTGAATACCATGACCAAACAACTCACCTCCAAGCCGCCACCGCTGCTGTTGGTCCCTGTTGCTCCACAGTCAACTTCTCCTCTCTTCTCCCACCTTCTACACAGATGTGACTAGGACCCTGTTGCACCCTAGGCACATGCTTCTTCTGCCCACCACTAGTTATGCATTAAGGCTAGGGATGCCACCTTATCTGGAAAAAAATACTGGCCTTCCTATATATTTATCTTTTTACTTTATTAATAAAATTGGGCTCAACCATCATTTTTAATGGTCAGTCCAGTAAAATACTGGCCAGGTGGCAACCCTAATTAAAGCTGATAGTGTTCTCTTGTCATCCAGAGTCAGATTGGGGTGTGCTGAGCCAACCGGGGCTTCAATGTCAAGGATTCCTCTTGTGACCTGAAGGGCACCCCTCTTGGCTTTTGCCTCCCCTGCCTGCCTTGAACCGCATACTGTTTACCTCTTTCTCACTGCTTAACTTGCAACTGTGAGCAAGGGAGCATCCACTGCATTCAGAGGGAGTGTTACATCTGCATCGATGGGGGCCCATGAAGGATAAAGCCCCTCTGAGTCCCCCGGTGTCCCCGAAGAACAGCCTGACCCTGCTGGCATCTGCCAACCTATTCTGCCAAACTGATGAAAATGATCCAAAGTTCAATGGAGGTGCCTTTCACACCACTCCAGCTGACACTTGGCATTGCATTGTTGGGTTTGTTTGCCTTTAATCCCCCATGCTTAGGGTTGCCTCGTGGCCGGTATTTTACCAGCCTGGCCGGTAAAAATGATGGATGATCCATCCATGTTACGAATAGGGAAAAAAGATAAATATATAGGAAGGCCGGTATTTTTTTCCAGAAAAGGTGGCAGCCCTACCCATGCTCCCTATCAATGGTTCTTTTAATGACATTGCCTCTGGAGACAGTTTGGAATTCAGAAGTGAATGTTCCACCTGAGGACATGTCTGCTTCCTAGAACAGGGGATCCTAAAACTTTTTTAACCCATGAGACACATTCAAATGTAAAAAGAATTGGGGAGCAACACAAGCATGGGAGCAACATGCAAGGGTTCGGTGAGCAACATGTTGCCCACAAGCCACTTGTTGGGGATCACTGGCCAAGATTATAGGCAACAGAACATGGACAAAATGATGAAGCTAATCCAAGATTCAAATTGTCCATATTAGTAAATCTATGTATATGATCATTGAAATGGCCTGAATACACAGTGAAATGACATGAATTGCCTGAATATGTGACCTAAGCTGCCACTATTAGAAGATACATTTTTACCATTCAGTCCTTACAATAAAAAAGGTTTTTTAAGCGAGAGATCTTGTGAACATTTAGATTTTACATGAGATGAACCTTAAACACAGAAGACGCCGCCGTGTTTGTAAATTGTGCCTTATTTAATCTCGGAGCGTGCCTTTCCAACATTTCAGAATTAGATTTGCAGAATTATTGTTCATTTCTGAGCTCCACAAGACTTGGGGGGAGATCAGACGGAGTCGATAATATTCACCTGATGTCCTTTCTTTTAGCAGAAGATAATGAAGAGCCGAATTTAATCTAAAACGTGATGGCATTTGGGTCATTCTTGCATGTCAGTGCACAGAACGGATACTGAGGAATAATTTCTTGAATCAGTAAGTTCCTCCTATCCTATTGGCATCCAACAAAGGCCTGTATTGACTGCTCTTATTTGTATGCACAGGCATGTTAAAGTGACACTGACACCACTAAAATAATTCTAGCAGAGGAATTCTGACACCATCTCTCCATATAAATGAATTATGATTAGCCCACAATAAACCTGACACTTTTTCTTACAGCTCTGGTTTCCCTTTCCATTATATAGTGCAGCGATCCTCAACCAGTGGCCAGTTACTCTACAACCCCGGTGGCCTTAAAGCAGGGTGTAATTTTTGAATTCCAGGCTGAGAATCAAGTTTTAATTGCATAAAAACTAAGTATACTGCCAAGTAGAGCCTCCTGTAGGCTGCCAGTCCACACAGGGGCTACCAAATAGCCAATCACAGCCCTTATTTGGCACAGAAGGGACTTTTTCATGCTTGTGTTGCTCCCCCAACTCTTTTATCATTTGTATCTCAATTAAAAAAAAAGGTTGGGGACCCCTGGAGGAATAGGTGGGACGTGCAATGTCCTATCTTAGATCTTAGTTCATCCTGTTTTTATATTAGAGCAGTGGTTCCTATATTGGCTCTAATAATTAGACCTAAGTGGCCTGGGGAGCTCAGCCCGAAATATAAAGTAAGATTTGGGTAGAAAGCCTACCTGCTGCTTGGGTCAGACTGGTTGGTTTTGGGGCCCAACAGTAGAGCAACTGTCAAGGCCCTTCAGGCAAACTGAAGGAATCTTCTCCTGGTGCCCAACCTCTAACTGCCAGGCCTGGATTTGTGGAAAGGCCACCTAGGCCCGGGCCTAGGGTGGCAGGATTTTAGGGGGGCGGCATGCTGCCCAACCACACCCACATTGGTTCAAAAACACTGGGAATGCGTTGGAGATACAATCATTTTTAAAATTTCCCCATTGATGATGAAAATTTGCACGAATAAAGGGGAGAGGACAGGGCTGACGAACGGCAGTGGGCCTAGGGGCGCCCACTATGTAAATCCGGCCCTGCTAACTGCTTCCCTTCTCCCATGTGATTGAGTTCGGCCAGGGGAGAGGAGGCATTCTGGGTAGGGGACTGGATCTAGGTCAGCAGGACCAATGAAGGCAGAAGCCCAACATGTTTTTATTTGGTGTCTCACCAGCCCAGTCTCACACTTCTCCCTGAGAATGGAGAATGAATTTGGTGCCCACATAAAAGAGGCTCCACTAGAGGCTATAAGAACACCCCAGTGCATAGGAACCCACTAGGGTTGTCACCTTTTCCTTCAAAAAGATCTGGATGGGGTTGGTGGTCAGGGGAGTGACAATAACATTTTGAGGAGTAGCCTTGATGTTTAGGGGCCACCTATATCACGGCAAACTCTGATTGGCCTCATGTCAATCATGGGACAGTCCTATCCAGTTCTCAAACTTTGGATGACCAGGGGTGCAGAATTGTCCCTGGTGGAAGCTATATATATATATATATATATATATATATATATATATATATATAGTATATTATATTAATACGTAGAGGGTCTCTGCAAGGTGTATCCCTTGAAACCCATTAGGTGGAGAAAGATATGAACAGATTTCTCAATCACCATGAAGGCTTCCTAACTTTGCCTCATTACCAGTAGAGCGGCGGCCTGTGAACATTGGAGCTTACGTTGAACACTACGACATTGACTGGTTCCTAATAATTGTGGCCCAGACTATCAACCAATCAGATGGATGATATCATTGTTCTAACTGCACTAGACTATTAAAAGCTAACTGCTTATTGGTTGCTATTGCAGGGCAAAACTCTTCAGCTTATACCTTGGAGCAAGCCTCAGTAGGCATTTGCCCCAAAAGCAATGGCACACAAACCTGGAAGGAATAACAGAAATTTGGTTGAGCAATGTAAAAGGGGTGGTTGACCTTTAAGTCCACTTTTAGTATGTTATAGAATGGCTCGTTCTAAGCAACTATTCAATTGGTCTTCATGATTGATTTTCTACAGTTTTTTAATTATTTGCGTTTGTCTTCTGACTCTTGGCAGCATTCAAATGGGGGTCACTGACCCCATCTAGAAACAGATGTTCTGTTAAGGTGCCCATAGACATAGAACTATGTCGCCAAACGAGCGAATCTCTCCCCAATATGCCCAAAGACTGGATCATAATGGATCCAATATGGGCGGTCGGATCGCAGGACCGCATAGACACAGATGTGGGCGCAATCCGGGATTTTTTAACCTGCCCAATCGAGATCTGCCCAACTTTCGGACATATCGATTGGGAAAGCCTGTCAGATAGCCCCACACGGGCCAATAAGCTGCCGACTCAGTCTGTCAGCAGCTTTTATCAGCCCATGTATGGGGGGCTTAAGGTTACACATGTATTGTTATTGCTACTTTTTATTACTCATCTTTCTATTCAGTCCCTCTCCTATTCATATTCCAGTCTCTTATTCAAATCAATGCATGGTTGCTAGGATCATTTGGACCCTAGCAACAAGATGGCTGAAATTGCAAACTGGAGAGCTGCTGAATAACTCAAAAACCACAAATAATTAAAAAATGAAAACCAACTGCAAGGTCTCTCAAAATAGCACTCTCTACATCATAGTAAAATTTAATATAAAGGTGAACCACCCCTTTAAGGTTATTTGAATTTAGGACTTACTGACAGTTTTAGCAGCATTTCCTTATCCTGCTTTTATAATCATTATTGTTATTATTTTAATCATTCTGGGGTTTTCTAAGAAAATTGTGTATTGTGCTTCGTTGCTTCTCATTACTGTATAAACTTCGCCTTATCATCCAGGTAATGAGGCTACAGCAAAAATCTGTTATCCTTTATACAAATTAAAAGCCCGGCACATTCCCCGAGAGCCCGCGAGGATCAAAGCAATAACCAAATAATAGTACAGTAGAGGGATATGAAGCCCTATTTATAAGGAAAGCATTCATTTATTCTTTTTCTTAAAAAGGAAGTTCGGCTCAGACTTAATTCCCTTTTTAGCATCATGGGGAAAGAAATTCTAGTTTTTGTGATGAGTATTGGTCAGGGGTACCCAGCGTGAGGCCAATGTTTAGGGGCTTTTTCTGCAGATATGTTCAGATATGTCCCTATGCAATTACTGAGAGGTGCAAGCAGATCCCCTCCATGCTTTATAATAATAATAATAGGCACCTTCATTTTACTGATTAGTAATGGGACACATGTGAGACCCCTGAATTCTTGCATGATATATATCACTGGGTTAAGCAATGAATAGGGCTTGTTCTTGTAGATGTCAAGTTTAGAGTATTCCATTAGTGAACATTTATGAGCTGTTGAGCTATTGCCTTCATAGCTTCCTCCATAGGAAAACTGTCCCTGGTCCCTTTTTTTTTGTTATTGCATGGGGATTATAACACAATAGGAGGGCTATGGGAATGAATAAGGAAGGATGGAGACCAAGCTTAGTCAATGGCAGATGCAGAAGAGTCAGCAACATCTTCATGGAAGACAGATATATATATATTATATATATATATATATTTATATATATATATATATATATATATATATATATATATATATATATATATATATATATATATATGTGAGATCAAACGGCACTCACCATTCATTGGGGTTCTCGCCGGGTGCTAACCAATAAATCAATAATAGTCCAGAGAAAGCACTCACGACATTGACCATCAAATACATTTCAGAGTCCTTTCTCTGGACTATTATATATATATATATATATATATATATATATATATATATATATATATGCCCCTGATGGCCTGTGCCTCGGGTGGCAGCTTTTGGAGGGCAGCCCTCAGGTGTCTATATATTAAAAATTCCAAAATAAAATTAAAAAATTTGGGGAGAGCTGTAAGGGCCTAAAGACAGCCCTGCCTGAACCTCTCCCACTTCACAAGTATCAATGGGAATTACATCCTTTACATCATGGGACCTAACATGTTTAATATGGGGGGCCCTTGATATCAATCTCTCTGGTGAGCCCCAGTCCAACACTGGCGGTAGCAGCAACAATAAAACAACCTGCAACCCTCCAACTACAACTCTTAGTTCCATCAGACGGACAGTCCTACCACCATTAAAGGTGCCCCCCACCGATTATCTTATTTAAAGGAGAAGAAAAGCTCCAAGACAGTTTATTGCCAACAGCTTAGCCACAATAATGCAAGCTCGAAACTATTTATTCTGCAGAATGCTTTACCATACCTGAGTAAACAGCTCTAGACACTGTCTCTGTTTGTTTAGGATAGAAGCTGCCATATTAGCTTGGTGTGACATCACTTCCTGCCTGAGTCTCTCCCTGCTCACTCATAGCTCTGGGCTCAGGTTACAGCAGGGAGGGGAGAAGGGAGGGGTAGAGGAGCAAACTGAGCATGCTCAAGCCCTAGCCCTGAAGGTTTAAGCTGAAAACAGGAAGTCTGACACAGAAGCCCATGAGTACACAATAGAAGGAAAGAAATGTGATGTTTCTTTTGACAGAGGACTCAGAGCAGCATTACTTTGAGGGTTTACTGATGTATTTATATAGACCTTTCTGATAAAGCTTACTTAGTTTTAGCCTTTCCTTCTCCTTTAAGGTGCTGGCTGTCTAATTCTTCAGCGATTTAGAAAACGCATAAAAGCCAAAATTACAGCATCAGGATCCTAAAAGTTTTCTCAAAATCTGCTTTCATCTTCTCCCCTTTCCTCCTCCGCAGGAACAGATTGGATCGATAGAAGATTAAATATATCTATATCTGGGCACCTCCAAAACGCTCTCATATCTGCGCCGGTTGTTATCGGAAACATGTTTGATGGCGTCTCTAAAATCTCTTGCAAGGAGCCGGGGCTCTGATCCCAGGTAGAGGGAACGTCTTCTCTTTTCATTGCCGGAAATCTGATGCCTGGATAAAACCAAAGAATAATAGGAAACATGGGAGAGGTTTTTTTTTTTTCCTCTTCCCTTGTTCTGTCTTGTTAGCAGAATTTCTAGAATCCTGTTCCATCAAGGGGAACTTTATTCTCATCCATTCCACCTTTATTTTAGGCTGAAAACTGACTTTTATTCCCTCTTATTATTATTATTACCACTCAGCAAAAGATAATGTCAAATAAAAAGACATTTAACCTCCTCGAACACAAAAAGTTTTTTTTTTTCTATAAAAAAGAGATTTAATATTTGAAGTCAGGTTACATAATAATATTCACCGCCATATTATCCTATTTCGGTAATAAGTTGACTTTGCCTTTATCTGCTGATAAGTATTTTAGAAGGCAGTTATTACAGGGGCTTTAGATATGAGTCAATCTACTTCCAATCATTTTATTCTTCTTTTTAAGAATATTTTCCGCATTTCTAATATACATGTAAAAGAGAACCTTCTGTGCTGCCTCTGCCCAAGGAATCGTCCTCGCTCAAGGAAGGATCAGAAGGAATATGAAAGCCCTTCATGATATTAGAAAAACAAGAGAAACCCAACTCTTAGAGCCTGGAGCCCTATGTTGTGCATCCTCGTTTGTGCTCCCCACCATGAAGAACAAGAGCACACATTATTGACTAAACAAGTAGGGGGAACAAAGGGAACGGTCCATGATCCTCTGCGCCGTTGTTTGTGCCTAATTTACGATGAAACCTAATGAACTCTCCCCTATTATAAAACCAGTGGATGGTAAATATTTGCTTTATGACTCTCATAGTGGAGCGCTTCCATTAACTAGAAACAAATAAATAAAACATCCGAACAGCTCTCCGAAGGAAACAATAGCTGCCTGTGCATGCAGAGTGGCCCCACTGGCAACTCCGCCCCACAATAAACGCGGGGCCTCCAAAAGCCTTCGATGGCCTTCGTCCGCTCCATTTTTCGCCTATAAATAACAAGCGCAGGTGGCGTTCCAGGAAACAATCGTATAATGGTCCAAATGGAACCAATTAATCTCAGGGCGGGTTGGTTAAAACCTCTTTCCAGTCCTTTCGGATAGGCCTGTAATTGGTTTTCTTTGCCAGTCCAAGTCCAAAGAACAATGGGACCACTTAAATCTTTGTATTAAAGGGCAATTAAACCTTATAGCAAAGGAAGTTAATTCAGTTATTATGGAAGACGGCTGTAGTGTTATTTCTGATGGTCAGCAGATCTACGGCAAACAGGCCAGAGCTCCTCAATCAGTTGACACATACCTTCTGTAGTTCCTCTCCTCCAAGTCATTTAGACATAGACATAGAGTGGGGTGGGTAATATTTAAATTTAAAGACTCTTACGATGGACAACTACCATCAGGTTTGAAAATCATGTGCAAGAGGGCTGCCTCCAATGGGTCTTTATGGGCCAAATGTATGATCTGGTTGTTTCACCTAAGACAAACATTAGATCAGTCCAAATTATCCCAGCACATAGACGGTCAAAAAAGGCAGAGATTTGCATTTTTGGCAACCACCTTGTAGTAGGGATAATAGCTTCTAAAAAGACACTAGGGCAGTGGGATAGAATGTATAGTAGGGAGAGATGGTGCCTATAGTAACAGTGGATAATAGTCTCTGGGAAGGGAGTGTGACTGTGGGATAGCAGGTATAGTAGGGAGAGATGGTGCCTATAGTAACAGTGGATAATAGTCTCTGGGAAGGGAGTGTGACTGTGGGATAGCAGGTATAGTAGGGAGAGATGGTGACTATAGTAACCATGGATAATAGTCTCTGGGAAGGGAGTGTGACTGTGGAATAGCAGGTATAGTAGGGAGAGATGGTGTCTATAGTAACAGTGGATAATAGTCTCTGGGAAGGGAGTGTGACTGTGGAATAGCAGGTATAGTAGGGAGAGATGGTGCCTATAGTAACAGTGGATAATAGTCTCTGGGAAGGGAGTGTGACTGTGGGATAACAGGTATAGTAGGGAGAGATGGTGTCTATAGTAACAGTGGATAATAGTCTCTGGGAGGGGAGTGTGACTGTGGGATAGCAGGTATAGTAGGGAGAGATGGTGTCTATAGTAACAGTGGATAATAGTCTCTGGGAGGGGAGTGTGACTGTGGGATAGCAGGTATAGTAGGGAGAGATGGTGTCTATAGTAACAGTGGGATAATAGACCCTGGGAAGGGAGTGTGACTGTGGGATAACAGGTATAGTAGGGAGAGATGGTGCCTATAGTAACAGTGGATAATAGTCTCTGGGAAGGGAGTGTGACTGTGGGATAGCAGGTATAGTAGGGAGAGATGGTGCCTATAGTAACAGTGGATAATAGTCTCTGGGAAGGGAGTGTGACTGTGGGATAGCAGGTATAGTAGGGAGAGATGGTGCCTATAGTAACAGTGGATAATAGTCTCTGGGAAGGGAGTGTGACTGTGGGATAACAGGTATAGTAGGGAGAGATGGTGTCTATAGTAACAGTGGATAATAGTCTCTGGGAAGGGAGTGTGACTGTGGGATAGCAGGTATAGTAGGGAGAGATGGTGCCTATAGTAACAGTGGATAATAGTCTCTGGGAAGGGAGTGTGACTGTGGGATAGCAGGTATAGTAGGGAGAGATGGTGCCTATAGTAACAGTGGATAATAGTCTCTGGGAAGGGAGTGTGACTGTGGGATAACAGGTATAGTAGGGAGAGATGGTGTCTATAGTAACAGTGGATAATAGTCTCTGGGAAGGGAGTGTGACTGTGGGATAGCAGGTATAGTAGGGAGAGATGGCGCCTATAGTAACAGTGGATAATAGTCTCTGGGAAGGGAGTGTGACTGTGGGATAACAGGTATAGTAGGGAGAGATGGTGCCTATAGTAACAGTGGATAATAGTCTCTGGGAAGGGAGTGTGACTGTGGGATAGCAGGTATAGTAGGGAGAGATGGTGTCTATAGTAACAGTGGATAATAGTCTCTGGGAAGGGAGTGTGACTGTGGGATAGCAGGTATAGTAGGGAGAGATGGTGTCTATAGTAACAGTGGGATAATAGTCTCTGGGAAGGGAGTGTGACTGTGGGATAGCAGGTATAGTAGGGAGAGATGGTGCCTATAGTAACAGTGGGAGAATGTGCAATTGTTGCTGGTTAGAGTAATGACGCTATTGATACCCTATTGTTCATCAAATATTACTTCCCCTGTAATTTTTTCGAAGATCACATACCATTTTATCAACTGTGTATTCTATTTTGGTTCTAACGCCACCATCCAGTCCAGTGTTTGGGTTCTGCCAGCAGCTTATCCTGCTCAGATCATGTCCCCATGTTATCTTTAAATACAGCACTTACAGAACATCTGTAGCAGAACCCCCCACTTTGGCCCAGCTTGGCTTTATGTTCTGTGCCCCGCAGCCTCCTGTGATTTTATAATAATAAGAACAAGTGAAATGCCAAATATCCGACCCTTCGGCACTTGGAATGGGGTCTCGGGAATCCAGTGATCCGTGAATTGTTCAGCAGTGATACAGACAAGTTAAATAAGTCCATCAGAACCTCATTCCGACTGTTCCAGTCTCTGGCATCGCCCGCCGGTTCCTCAGAGAGCAGGTTATAGAAAGAATAAGAGGGGGAGCGATGCATGAAAACAGCTGCTTGAACAGGAAAGAATAGGCTGTAACATCATGATAAACATTTTAGCCACTATCCAGTAAAGGTAACACAAAGGGGACACAGATATTTAAGAGGATTCCCACCTATATTCATTAATTACACATGCTGAGAGCAGTATCTGTCTTCCTTTTTCTGTTCTCTGCACTGCTGGGCCTGACTCAGACACTTTACAGAGCAAGTGGAGAGTTTTAGTGAAGGTTAACTTCCCCTTTATTTTTTATAATTAATGTTTTATTAATTACAAGTCTCATTTATTTTCACTGATCCTTTTTTATGCTCTTTTTTTTATTAATGCCTGCAAGCTGTGAACCTACAGTCATGGTACAAGTGTTTTCCTTGGTAGGAGAGCAGGTTAGGGCAACCCCAGTGGTTAAATATGGACACCACCACTTTAGTCTCAGTGAGTAATGTTAATACAAGGTGTAACATTTGCTACTGGTACATGGAGCATTGGCAGAGAAGTTCAAGGCTGAGAAGGGAGAACACATGTTTACTCTCAATATACACCTGAATGCCCAGCAAGAAGGTTGGTTAGGGTTGGATTTGGGGAGAAAACCTATTTGCTTTCCTAATTGTTATTGGAACTATTTCTGAATAATTGATACGCCAAAGTATTGCTACATTTGTAACCCTGTAATGAGCTAAAGGGAACACTGATCAAAGGTTTCTCTATCCTCATCCCTTCAGTCATCCCTTCTTCTCTTGCAATTTTACATTTTAAAAGAACTCCTTTTGCTTAACTTGTGCTTTTCTGTTCTTCACTCCCCTCTCCCACATCCTTCTCCTTGTCCTCATTCCCTTCCTTCCTTCCTCTTAGTCACCTTCATCCTACCTCTTTCACCTACTTTATTTGTGGTCTCATCTCCATTTCCCCTTTTCTGCTGTTCTTCACTCCCCTCATCCACATCCCCCTCCTCTTAAATCCACTTCCTTCCTACCTACCTACCTACCTCCCTTCTTCCTCCCTTCATTCCACCTTCCCTCTTTCCTTCCTTCCTTCATCCCACCTCTTTTATCACCTTCTGTATTCCTGATGTCATCTCCATTTCCCCTTCTCTGTTGTTCTTCACTCCCCTCGCTCACATCCCCTCCTCCACTCCACTCCACTTCCTTTCTCCCTTCTTTCCTTCCTTCCTTCCTTTGTTCATTCCTTTGTTTATTCCTTCCTTCCATACCTCCCTCCCTCCCTTCCATCCTTCCTTCCTTCGTTCCTTGATATTCCTTTGTTCATTCATTAATTCCTTCCTTCCCTACCCCCTCCTTCCTTCCACCCTCCCTCCCTTCTTTCCTTCCTTCCTTCCTTCCTCCCCCCCTCACACCATTCCTTCCTTCCATCCTCCCTCCCACCCTTCCCTACTCCCCCCCTCCCTTCCTTTGTTCATTCCTTCCCTCCTTCCTTCCTAACCAACATCCTTCCCCCCTCCCTCCCTTCCTTATTTCTTTTCCATTTTCCATGTTCCAATGAGCTTCTGCTGTGACTCTCTGCTGCCACAACATTGTCTGTGTAACTGTCACTGAAATAATAAATATTGCTAACGATTAATTTTCATCTTAAATTCACTGTGACCACTTGGCAAGTCGGAGGATAAAGTTCTGTTGGGGTTTAAAATGGTTGAAATTAGACAGGCCCCACACTTACAGGTCAGCTCTTTGGGCGAGGTTGCAGAGCTTTGGCAGATGATGGACCACATTAAGGTGATGCTGTGGTGTTTCTCCTGGGCAGATAGTTGGGTTACACGGGGGCCTGTGTATATGGACTAAATGGGATTCTCCAGCCAGACTGATCATTATCTGGCCTAGCCCAGCCCTGGAAAATATTTACTACAGGGTGACATGAACTGATTGGTTGACTTGAGTCACTAAATTATTGGGACGTGTATGGAGTCAAATTCACTTCATTCCAAACCAATATCTGTTCAAGTCTGTCCGGATAATCCCAACAGTTATAAATGGAAGGCTGGCGGGGTCCAAGCATTTATTGCAGGGCCGTTATCAGCTCTAGACCATTGATGGGCAACATTCATAACTCCAGGGGCCTAACATGTGGCCCCCGACTTCTCTAAAGGGCCACGAGTTACACTCAGAGAATAAGGTCCCACTAGAAGCAACACTGTAGCACTGCCGAATTTCTAATCTTCACTCATCTCTTCCACTGCCCCCAAATCCAGTTGTTGTGCAGATCTCAGTTGCTGGGGATAATGGTCTGGGATTAAATTATTGGTTTCCTCTGGATGACGTTGTATAGTCTGTCTCTTTGGATTTATCAGTGTAATTTCTGACCTTGCCTGTTCAGGGCTGATTATGATATCATTTGAGCTGCATTAGGCACTCGTTACTGCTCTGGGGGCGGCTGTCTGTTCCAGGGCCACCCGATTAACACTGGGAGTGTGTGAGACACTAAAGGAACCCAGGGAACAAAGGGAGAAGGAACATAGAAACAGTGAATGGTATGGAGAGAAAGGAAGAAAGAATGAGTTATGTGACCATATAAAGACACAAGGCTGCAGGCTGAGTTATACAGGGAACTCTGAGTATCACTCATGTATTATAAGGGATAATGTACCCCCTACTGTAAATGATAAGGAAATTAGAAGTCACTGAGGGGTTGTTCTGTGACCATATAAAGGCACAAGGCTGCAGGCTGAGTTATACAGGGAACTCTGAGTATCACTCATGTATTATAAGGGATAATGTACCCCCTACTGTAAATTATAAGGATATTAGAAGTCACTGAGGGGTTGTTCTGTGACCATATAAAGGCACAAGGCTGCAGGCTGAGTTATACAGGGAACTCTGAGTATCACTCATGTATTATAAGGGATAATGTACCCCCTACTGTAAATGATAAGGAAATTAGAAGTCACTGAGGGGTTGTTCTGTGACCATATAAAGGCACAAGGCTGCAGGCTGAGTTATACAGGGAACTCTGAGTATCACTCATGTATTATAAGGGATAATGTACCCCCTACTGTAAATTATAAGGATATTAGAAGTCACTGAGGGGTTGTTCTGTGACCATATAAAGGCACAAGGCTGCAGGCTGAGTTATACAGGGAACTCTGAGTATCACTCATGTATTATAAGGGATAATGTACCCCCTACTGTAAATGATAAGGATATTAGAAGTCACTGAGGGGTTGTTCTGTGACCATATAAAGGCACAAGGCTGCAGGCTGAGTTATACAGGGAACTCTGAGTATCACTCATGTATTATAAGGGATAATGTACCCCCTACTGTAAATGATAAGGATATTAGAAGTCACTGAGGGGTTCTGTGACCATATAAAGGCACAAGGCTGCAGGCTGAGTTATACAGGGAACTCTGAGTATCACTCATGTATTATAAGGGATAATGTACCCCCTACTGTAAATGATAAGGATATTAGAAGTCACTGAGGGGTTGTTCTGTGACCATATAAAGGCACAAGGCTGCAGGCTGAGTTATACAGGGAACTCTGAGTATCACTCATGTATTATAAGGTATAATGTACCCCCTACTGTAAATGATAAGGATACTAGAAGTCACTGAGAAGTTTCTTGAAGAATAAACAGAAGGAATGAGGGAGATGGTTTAGTTAATGATGACTGTCAGGCTTCAGTGACTCCAGTGTAAGAGCTAAAGCTCATTTAGTAGATCTGTGCCTAATGGTTACAATACATACGGTGCAATGCACTGAGGCTTTATGAATTGATTGCCAAGCCTCGCAGGAATGAATGTGCAACAAGCAGAAAGAAAGCAGGAAAAAACAATCCCTCCTCCCAGGCTGCACTAATTATACTGCAGGGACCACAGGGGACATTGGCTTGTCCGTGAACTACAACTCCCAGCATTCCCCTTAGCAACCGCTGGAGAACTACAGGTTAACTGGATGGTTTCTGTGCGTTTGGTGATTTTATTTGAGTGTGACCTAAAGGCACGAGTGCCCAAATGTAATAAAACAGAAGCCCAACCCCATTGGTTTTTTAACACGGCAGATTGATTCCAGCATATTATCTGATCAAGAGTCTCTTGCTTGGTCTTCTATTCCCCTTCCCTACTCATCAGTGTAAGCAAAATAAATATCCCCTTGTGACTTGAGTTGTCCTTTAAAGGCGTCATGTTTAAAGCCTGACTCCTTGTGAGATTATTAGGATCGGAATTCCTGCCAACTGGAAGCAACACGGGAATCAGCACGGATACGGATAAAGGTAATAAAGCAGCGAGTGGTGGGAAGGACTTCTGATATGTTATAATGGACTACGGTGTAAGTAGTAGGGCAAGTAAAAAAAAAAGTCAATACATGGATTGTAAGTCTATAACTCGTAAAGGAACGGTAACATCAAAAATTTAACTCTATTAACATAATTAAAATATCATGCACTGTTGCCCTGCACTGGTAAAACTGATGTGTTTGCTTCAGTAACACTACTATAGTTCATATAAATAAGCTGCTGAATAGCAATGGAGGCAGCCATTTAAAAGAAAAAAGGCTCAGGTTACACAGCAGATAAGAACATAATGGTGTTATCTGTTATCTACTATTTAACCTGTGCCATATAGCCTTTTTTTAAATTTCCGCCATTGCTAGACAGCAGCTTGTTTATATGAACTATAGTAGTGTTTCTGAAGCAAACACATCAGTTTTACCAGTGCAGGGCAACACTACATGATATTTTCATTACTTTAAAGCACTTTAATGCTGTTACTGTCCGTTTAAGGCTTTTCAGTTTTTATTACTCACTGTTACTATAGACACCATCTCTCCCTACTATACCTGCTATCCCACAGTCACACTCCCTTCCCAGAGACTATTATCCACTGTTACTATAGGCACCATCTCTCCCTACTATACCTGCTATCCCACAGTCACACTCCCTTCCCAGAGACTATTACCCACTGTTACTATAGGCACCATCTCTCCCTACTATACCTGCTATCCCACAGTCACACTCCCTTCCTAGAGACTATTATCCACTGTTACTATAGGCACCATCTCTCCCTACTATACCTGCTATCCCACAGTCACACTCCCTTCCCAGAGACTATTATCCACTGTTACTATAGACACATCTCTCCCTACTATACCTGCTATCCCACAGTCACACTCCCTTCCCAGAGACTATTATCCCACTGTTACTATAGACACCATCTCTCCCTACTATACCTGCTATCCCACAGTCACACTCCCTTCCCAGAGACTATTATCCACTGTTACTATAGGCACCATCTCTCCCTACTATACCTGCTATCCCACAGTCACACTCCCTTCCCAGAGACTATTATCCACTGTTACTATAGGCACCATCTCTCCCTACTATACCTGCTATCCCACAGTCACACTCCCTTCCCAGAGACTATTATCCTACTGTTACTATAGACACATCTCTCCCTACTATACCTGCTATCCCACAGTCACACTCCCTTCCCAGAGACTATTATCCACTGTTACTATAGGCACCATCTTTCCCTACTATACCTGCTATCCCACAGTCACACTCCCTTCCCAGAGACTATTATCCACTGTTACTATAGACACCATCTCTCCCTACTATACCTGCTATCCCACAATCACACTCCCTTCCCAGAGACTATTATCCCACTGTTACTATAGACACCATCTCTCCCTACTATACCTGCTATCCCACAGTCACACTCCCTTCCCAGAGACTATTATCCACTGTTACTATAGGCACCATCTTTCCCTACTATACCTGCTATCCCACAATCACACTCCCTTCCCAGAGACTATTATCCCACTGTTACTATAGACACCATCTCTCCCTACTATACCTGCTATCCCACAGTCACACTCCCTTCCCAGAGACTATTATCCACTGTTACTATAGGCACCATCTCTCCCTACTATACCTGCTATCCCACAGTCACACTCCCTTCCCAGAGACTATTATCCACTGTTACTATAGGCACCATCTCTCCCTACTATACCTGCTATCCCACAGTCACACTCCCTTCCCAGAGACTATTATCCACTGTTACTATAGACACCATCTCTCCTTACTATACCTTCTATCCCACACACAAAAGGTAAAGTTATGGTACCGGTAAGAGTTAAGACAATTATCAAGTCTAATTCTGGTCTTCCCTGTAAATATTCGCTCTTTTTCTGCGCCTCTTTCTTTGTCACCTCTCCCGCCTTCCGCGCCGGAGCCTGTTTACACTGCTAATCCCTCACATCTCT
This sequence comes from Xenopus petersii, assembly GCA_038501925.1. Taxonomy (NCBI): domain Eukaryota; kingdom Metazoa; phylum Chordata; class Amphibia; order Anura; family Pipidae; genus Xenopus; species Xenopus petersii. Next base: position 8,859,124 of record CM076678.1, on the reverse strand, counting down.
GTAACCTTTTCCCCCTAAGGAAAAGGATTTTTCAGCCTAATGAATTGGAGCCCGGGGAGGACGGTGCCGAGGCAAAGGGACAAGGAGCTGTCAGACGAGGCTGCCGGGGAGATCTGAAGTTCCTGTGAAAAGCGATCGTGTTCTTCAAAAGGAAAATCTGCTAATGAGTCAGTTTCCCTACATGATAAGGCACCGGCAGTATACAGACTATTTGCCCATTACTTACTGCTGCCTGTGTTTTGGGACTTATTTAGGTTATCTTGCTTTTGCTGCACTACAACTCCCAGCATGCCATGCCCCCTTCTGACATCAATATTATCTATCACACACATATAATATAAAGGTTTATGGGAGCTTCAGGCCAGTACGATCAAATCACTATGGTTTTTACCCATAATGCAGCATTATATATCAGAATAAGTAGCAAGCACGCAAGTAGTGCATATCAGCATAATGCGCTTTTTAATGGACACAATTTTGTGCTTTACATTGCACCGTTGCATTATTACATGAGCCATAATGGCCGACAAGCAGAGCCACTTACGCCTTCGTGGAAGCTTGCAGAGAGGGATAATGGAATGAATATACACTCAGTTCTTATTATTTTCTTTAGACAAATCCACAGGAGAAAGAAAAAAATTAATCCGCAGTGGCCCTTTAAGTAGCATAAAATTTACAGGGCCAAGGAAAAGCACAAAAGCAAACATGCACAGAGATGAGTGAAAACAAAGACATATTCAGGTGCATCAAGACTTTATTTAGGAAATGTTCTTTCCCTAAGTCTTTTCCTCTGTGAGATTAGGACAGAAATGTCAATATATCCGTGTCTTCTCACTCCAACGTAAGTCTGACAGGCATGATGGTTAGGGCCCAATTTAGACCTGCCTGTAGCACTTGCTGCCAAGCAAAGAGGAAGATGGAGAGTGGGGGTGTAAGGAGAAGGGGAGATCATTAATCTATAGGTTATTTCCCCTCTGGAGACAAAGCTGAAGACAAGCCCTGGGGCACCAGAAATGTTCTGTTCTGGGACATCGGAAGACTTCTGCAAGTGAGAGAACCTATACCTTTGGTTCTGTTAAAAGTAGAATATTAGCCTATTTATGTCAAGATTGATTTGATATATGTGTCTCTCCATAGCTGGCGTAGTTTGATACATTTGTCCAACCAAGTTGTAGGCCAAATCATGTCGATGCAATCATCTAGCTTGAACCGTACGAGAAGGTCTATGCAGACTCATGGGGAGAGAACCATAAACGACCCAATGTGGCCCTTACCTGATGGGATTTTTGCAGTCTCTCTCATCGAGCTTACACCATCCTGTTAAGATATTCATTCGAGATGCCACCATTTTCTGGCTCCATACTCAGGAACCTAAATGATGAAGAGCTTGATCTGCAGGTCAGAAGGTCCAGGTTGCAATTAATTCTTTATGTGGGTTATGATGGATGGTTGCAAAACGTGGAATGGACAACCTCAAGTAACCCTTACCTTGGAGCCATAAACTGTTTCACATCACCCCAGCTCCACGTTTTTTGAGACCATTGGGACGAGGGACATTTTGGTCAAAGAAATACAATTTGAAAACCTGTGGGCTATTCAGGGGTCCACTGTTGAAGTATTACATGACAGGAGGGCTAAGGGAAGTGTCAAGGAACAGACAGAATGCTCTGTTATACAGATAGAATAGCAGCTGCCATAAAGCAGGGCAGGACTGCTACTTACAATGGGGATCAGATAGGATCTGTGCAGCCACTGGGACAGAATGCTCTTATACAGATAGCTAGAATCTCAGCTGCCATAAAGCAGGGCAGGACTGCTGCTTACAATGGGGATCAGATAGGATCTGTGCAGTCACTGGGAGAGAATGTTCTGTTATACAGATAGCTAGAATCTCAGCTGCCATAAAGCAGGACAGGACTGCTGCTTACAATGGGGATCATATAGGATCTGTGCAGCCACTTGGACAGAATGTTCTGTTAAACAGATAGCTAGAATCTCAGCTGCCATAAAGCAGGACAAGACTGCTGCTTACAATGGGGATCAGATAGGATCTGTGCAGCCACTTGACAGAATGTTCTGTTATACAGATAGCTAAAATCTCAGCTGCCATAAAGCAGGACAGGACTGCTGCTTACAATGGGGATCAGATAGGATCTGTGCAGCCACTGGGACAGAATGCTCTGTTATACAGATATCTAGAATCTCAGCTGCCATAAAGCAGGACAGGACTGCTGCTTACAATGGGATCAGATAGGATCTGTGCAGCCACTGGGACAGAATGCTTTGTTATACAGATAGCTAGAATCTCAGCCATAAAGCAGGACAGGACTGCTGCTTACAATGGGGATCAGATAGGATCTGTGCAGCCACTTGACAGAATGCTCTGTTATACAGATAGCTAGAATCTCAGCTGCCATAAAGCAGGACAGGACTGCTGCTTACAATGGGGCTCAGATCAGACTAGTTTATTAGTGAAACCCTGTATAGCTGTAACTTGCATTTCATTGCTGAAGATGTTTAGCAGCTTGGTGCTGGCACAGCTCCCCGGGTACAAGGTAATGCCAGCGCTGCAACTCCCTTTCTGCTATCAACTCCTTTCAACTTTTATGAGCTCCTGTTCTGGCCATGTATGAAATAATGCAGTCACAGGGAAATAGTCACCTACTGAACCTTGAAATCAACCAGCCTGGATGGATAGTGCCGAATTCAGTCAGCTCCGGTATCTTTGCCTCCTTACAGCAGCACCGACACCTATGCCCTCCAGTTAAGAGATCTTTTCCAGGTTTAAAGGGATACTGATAAGGTTCAAATAGAATAGATCAGACCAGAATACTGGTTCTGAATCCTGGCAGGTCAAACGTTAATTATTATGTCAGCACAACTGGCTCGGGCTTCCTGGAATAGAGCTCGACTCAAGTAGAGAGCTTGCTACACCCTTTAATGCACTGTGGACTTGATGCTTTAGGACCTTTAACCCAAAGGAAAGAAGAAGTAGAAGGCTTCCCTGGTCATAGACCCAAACAGCAAAGGATGTTGGGAGATGACATATCAACAACCACTTGCTGACTAGCCTACAAACTTCTCAATGCTCCTCGATAGCTAATGAACTTTAATCCCCCCCCCCCAAAAGCTGCTGAGAACGTCATCTTCCATCATCCCTACTGATACTGGAAGGCCACCGGGGACACACTGAGCGAATAGATAGAAAACACTCATACCATACAGTCACCAATTGGATCATTTTTATTATATAATAAAAAGCAAGACTGGACAAGGCGTTTTTTCTCCCTATTACCAATGACGGCCACGTATACGAACCAAGAGGCAAGGGTCGGGAAATTTGCCGCCCTTTTAGACAACTCTCTGTATTCTCCACCTGAAAAACTGGTGGAGAATGCGGAGAGTTGACTTTCAGGGAAGCCAACTGCATTAAGTAGGGATCACTAAGAACGAATGAGGCCTCCTTAACGGAGCGACACACACAAGCCAACGAGCTTGATACATGGGCGTGTATATTAGTAACTCAGAAGAGACAGGACACTTGGTTGCTGTCATTGTCAGAAGACTCATAATTTAGACTGGTAGTAGGCTCCTGTCTCGGCTGCCCTCATTCTGCCAGATCTCTCGGCTGAGACCAATTACAGAGGCTTGAGAGGCCAGTAACAAACTGATGTTGTAAAGGCAGCAGGAGAAATCAACCCCCCCCCCCCCCAGGAGTAGGCAGGAACAGGGTGCCAATTAAAACAAGTCAAAGGCCAACATGACGTGTCGACTCTAAAGAGGCTTAAGTGTTTATGAACTGAAGACCTCGGACAAGCGTTGAGAATATTATAATGGTGGAGTCAACGACACATCAACATATACGAAGGAGAGCGAGCCGCACGCACACACTCGCAAACACACACACACACACCAGCCGCAGCAAAATGAGGCTCGACACAACGTAAAACTGGTGTCACAGGGTTTACTGGAGCAATGCTCTGAAATCGGTACATGAACGGAGTCGCCCTAAAATAGTCACAATGGGTTACTGGAATGGTGCCTTCAACAGCCCAGTTATGTGTCGCACAGACTGTAAGAGCAAAAACCAACGAAGCATTGCAGACTACTGGCGGAACGCTCTGCGGTTGTGAGAATGTTACCGGGGGCGCTGGAGTGATGCTCCGAGACTCAACGTGGCCTGTGGGAGGTTGGAATACGGGAGCATTGGCCTCTCAGTTCCCGCTGATGCAGAGTATATGAGAGCGACTCAGACCAACGATACAGCAGGTCGTAAAGCAACACTCTGGAATATCTGCAGCTAGTAAAGCCGCTAAGTAGGGTGAGGTTCTGCAGTTCTACTAATACAAGAGCCTCACTCGTTTCACCAGGGGGGCAGTGCCATGTACAGCAGGGCTGGGGCTAATCAGAAAATGGGGCATAATATGTGAAAGCGCAGAGCGAATGCAGGGCTCATAATAGGAGAGGGTCCAATGGATGCAAATAAGGACAACTATTCCCCTGCATGGCTGCAGAACAAGATGGCGGCCCAACCTTTGGCCTTTCAGCTGCTGTTGAAGTGCAACTGCCAGCATCAAACAAGGCTAAAAAGGACTTGTATCTTGATTATTAAGACAGCGGGAATGGAGAGCAGCACACTCTCACGTATATGCGCGACTACGTTTTTGCTTTAGTAACTTCATAAGCAAGAGCTTCTTGTAACCTGGCCCTTCTGTAACATTTACCTTTAATACTGTCATTGTTCATTGGCCAACTGCGGGAAACTATGGAGGCAGAGCGCCTGCAGCTGAGAAGCCCCTCCACCTCCCCAGGTAAATCGGCCAACTGTCTAGGATACAACAGGGGTGGGCGCAAGCTCTTGTGTTCATCCACAGGGGGGGGGGGGACAAGAAGCAGCTGATCAGAGTTAACACATGTGGTGCTCTACTGGCCTTCAGCAAGGTATAAAGTCATTTGGGCAAAGAGTTTCACACGAGGGGGGCGGAACAATTCCTGTACACACAAATGACGGGGGGTAGGGGGTACATATCATCCAATATAATCATACATACAATGAAAACGTATTCGCAGGAGGTGGAGGGATTGCACGCTTATAAGGATAGAGCTGCTGCTGCATAAAAAGGAAAGTTGAGAATCAGAGGAGAAGTCTCACTGGCGGCAGGATCTCTGATTTTGGCAACCTGAACAGAACTCAGGCGTGTGATGCGGCTGGTTATTGGTTTACGGACAGCGGAAGAGAATAACCACCTCACGTCCTTAAAGAAACAGACACATGACCCATTCAGCACACAGCCTAGACCCGCAGTGCAGCAGCCCTCAGCCTACAATTTCATTATTCAGGGGGGGAGCAGGCTGAGTTTGTAGCTCCTCTGAGCGGAGTTGTAGAAGAGGCAGGCCGGGCACCCATACTTACATGCGCCGGAGAGAAAGAGAGAGACCCTTCCTTCCCCTCCACCACCCTTCTTGTAGTGCATGCATCACTCCTTGAGTTCAGCCAAAGCAAGAAGGGCAGTAACAGTCTTATAGCAGCTCCCTGCACTTGCCATCAAACTGACCCATAGGGAAATTTAGTGCCATCTACCCCTCCCCGTCTCCCTTTGGAACCAATAAAGCACAGACTGGGCAGTAAGGAGAGGGGCGTAATCCCTAGATCCTCCTCTCTCTCTCTACTCGTTAAGGCTCTTTGCTCGCATTGTAATATATACTTATTTATATATATATATATTAATCAGGTTGGAGCAAGAACACTTACCCCATTTGCTGTAGGTATCAGTGAACATGGCTCCACTTAACTACCCTGGAGTAGTTGGCAACAGGGTGAGAGAGGGGGCAAAATGAGATTTCTCATTGTAAGCTTTATCCCATGACATGTTGGAGGGTCAGTTAGCAAATGGATTCCCCTCCAAGTCTATAGCACCATTGTCCACAGCTTGAAATCCCCACCAGCAGTAGTAGGCAGGGTGGGGGGTCAGTCTTTACAGCAGTACCAGGATCACAGGTCCGTGTTTCTACCTCTCCACCCCAGGAAAGGCGCCACTGCCAAGAGGCTGCACATCAACTTCACCTTCATTATTGTTATTGGTCAGCAACTGCGTCTCGGGGAGGAGTAATGGACTTGTTTGGGGCGGGGCAAGAAGGCGTTCTAACTCTGCTACAGTCTCCCTGGAGGTGGAGGGTTGTGGGGAGCGAGGGGCAGAAGCACGGGATGCTGGGTCGGATGCAGTCTGGGAGCCACGGTGGATTCTGTGGCTGACTATGATGTTGTTGCCGAAGCCTCCCATGGAGGCCATTGTTGTGCTCTGCTCTCTCTGCACCACGGCCGTCATCCCTCCTTCAGCCATGAGCCTCTGGATCCTGCTCAGAGCATCCTCCTGGCTCTCTCCTGTAGGACATGAAGCAGCAGAGTGTGAGGGAAGAGAACAGCTGCAGAAAAATACAAGGGGAATGTAGGATCAGAATAGAGGGGAGAAAGTAATTTGCTTGGCCTGGGAGTATTCAGCGATGAGTGCAAGGGAGGACACCAGAAAGAGAACTCAGGGACAGATCAGAGGATTCTCATGAATATAATGAACTGAGGATGAAAGCTCAAATCAAATCAGCTTTCATGTGGGACTTTATACGACAGCCGGCTGTCTCTAGCATGCCATGGAAAGTAGGGGAACGTAACTAACAAAGGGAAAGAGCTGGCACAACCGCTACTGTGCCAACATGGTGCAAGCAGTTGCCATGGCATGGACATACAAGAGGACTTGGTCACTTAATATCCCATTGCACTTAGTATAACGTGGACAATTGCTCTGTGGGCCCAGATGAGTTGTATGAGTTGCGCACCTTGTTCATAGAGTTAGTCACTGAGGGTTCTTCCCTGAGACAAGGGTATTAGCGGGCACATCTAGGAGGCGGAAAGTTTTCTTGCCCCTTTTTTGACATTCCCTTGCCTTGTTCCATGTTGAAGAGAAACACTGTCCATCACGTCAACATGGGACAAGGTGAGGGACGGTTTTAAAGGGGAACTATCGCGAAAATTAAAATTTTATACAAGCTTCATCATACCAAAATCAAATACAATAGATACAATTAAATATTCTGCATTGTTTCTGAAATAATCAAGTTTATCGTCACTATTCCTCTCTCAGCCTCTGTTTCTCTTTATTCTGTCTTCATGCAGCAGTTGGGTGTCAGATATTCACTGATAGATCCACTATATCTTATAGGGGGCTTCCTTTCCTAGTAGATGTATTAGAGCTCACTCAAATAACTGATTCCAGTACAAACAAACTCTAACAAAATAACTGCCTTTTGCACAAATTCTGCATGTAGAGAGACATGATGTCTGGTGAGTTTAATAGAGTGAGCTCTAATACATCTTCTAGGCAAAAGGAGCCCCCCTATAAGATATATTGGATCTAACTGTCAATCAATATCTGACACCCAACTGCTGCATGAAGACAGAATGAAGAGAAACAGATGCTGAGAGAGGAATAGTGAAGAAAACTTGATTATTTCAGAAACGGTACAGAATTTTTAATTCAATTGTTTTGTATTGTATTGTATTGTATAAAGTTTCTTATTTCCGTAGGATAGTTCCCTTTTGAAGAAGAATTCAACCAGTAGTTTAAAAAATCCTCCCCCCTACCCTGGGTAGACCCCCCTCCCTCCAGCCTACCTGCCTCCCCCGGGCAAATGCCTCTAATTTTTTACTCACCCCTCAGTGCAGATTCTGGCCGCGGAGCTCACGGCAGCCATCTTCTTCTTCTTCTCTGGTAATCTTTGTGTAATGATGGCATTTTCAGTGCATGCGCAGTTGGGTTAAATTTCCAGTCACATGCGCAGTGGTTCGGGACTGGAAATCTACTCCAACTGTGCATGCACCGAAACTTTCGAAAAAGACGGAAGGAAGAAGCACGGAGGGGTGAGTAAAAAATTAGGGGCGTTTGCCCGGGGGGGGGGGCAGGTAGTCTGGGGGGAGGAGTGTCTGCCCAGGGTAGGGTTTTTTTTTTTAATTAAGGTTGAATTCTCTATTAATGACACTGCCAGTCTAAGGGGGGGGGGGGATAACGGTCCTTCAGAGTCAGAGGAAGACTATTGAGGTCTTAGATCAGATGATGTTTATGCACCGGTTTCACATAAGCGCAACTGAATGGGCTCATGTCAAAACGGAGGGGAATTTATTATGGAAGCATAAGTGGCCCCTTCCCACCCACCTGAGTCAGGCACCTCCGATGATGAGGGGATCCCTTCCTGCGACTCTCCAGTAGACGGTGCCCCCTCTAAGCTGCTGGAAGGGGTCTCTGCTGTGCCGCTGGACTCTGCTGGGGTTAACAAGAAGGGAGGGTACTGTGAGTGGACTGACATTAACAGCACAGAGAAAAAAAAAACACAAGAACTATTAAATTGGCTGTTTCACAGCTCTGTGAGAGCATTTTCAGTAAGCAATTAAACAAACAGGCAGGGAAGCTTATTTAACTGAACTACCCGGGCGGTTACAGTAAATCTTATCCATTAAAACCCGAGGGATTCGGTGGCCAAACTGCTACGAAAAATGATGGAATGCCGGCGCGGCTTGCTGGCCTGTGAAATTATTATTGGTCGCAAAATGAATAACCGTTCAGGATCATCATGTAAAAACCTGATCGGCCCGGGTTTAAAGAGACACTAGCATTGCTTCTTACTCTTAATCCGGCGAAACCCGGATGTGCAATAAAAGACAAATTTTGCTCAGGTGCAGTAACCCATAGCAACAAACAGGATTGTCTGCTTTTACAGATGAAGCATGAAGACCCCTATCGCATTCACTCGCACTCGCATTCACTTGATGTTTTTGGAGCTTACAAAACCCTGGTAGCGTGTGTCCTGGCTGGAATCAAACTCAGGTCCCCAGCATTGCAATTAATTTTCTGCTGCATTTGGGGAGTAGTCTAATAGCTGCTAATATTTAGTCCAGGAGTTCTGCAGCCTACTGATTAGAAGTGGCACTTCCAGTTCTCAGTGTCCAATTTGCAAACTCATATGACTGCAGAATTTTCCGCCCAAACTGGGGTGCACAGATCCGTTAAAATAACTTGCTTTAATCAGCTGCTTTGTGAAGGATTAATAGAAGTGTAATTATCTAATGCAGAACGTATGGCAGCAGCCTCACAGCCAGAACATAAATATTAGGGATGCATCGAATCCAGGATTCGGTTCGGGATTCGGCTGAATCCTCGTTTGTGGCTGAACCGAATCTGGATCCTAATTTGCATATGTAAATTAGGTGGGGGAAGGTCAATCACGTGGCTTTTACGTCTCAAAACAAGGAAGTAAAACATTATTTTCCCACTTTTTCATTTCCTGCCTCTAATTTGTATATGCAAATTAGGATTCAGATTCGGAAGAATCCCAAATAGTGGATATGGTGCATCCGTAATAAATATACCAAACACTCTCGGAGCACGTGCATGAAATGAGGCAGGGATATAGGGATATTTACCTAGATTTCCAGGTGTTGAGAATTGAAAATAAACCCTGCAGCAACACTCACAGCCTCCGCATGATACCAGGCAGAGGAAAATGAGAGGAGTTAAGAAAGCGGGAGGGAAGACACATAGAAGCTGCAATCCTTACCCTCAGCAGTGGGGGGCGCTGGGCGGCTCTCTGGCACCTCCCTTTCGGTCTGTGTCTCTGCATTCTGCAGTTGAGGAGCAGGAGTCTGGGTTCCTTGGGAGGTCACAGAGGTGGTGGGATTACGAGGCTGAAGGCCAATGGCATTGATTAGGCCCATGTCTCTGTCTGATCTCCAAGAAGCACGACTGGTTCTGGGGAAAGAGTCCAAAGAGAATTAGTATTTGCGTATTGGAGAATCCCCCTCAGACTAGGCAACCAAGCACTAATCTTAAAAGGATATGGTCAAGGAAAAAATGTTTTTTTCCCCCAAAACGCATCAGTTAATAGTGCTGCTGCAGCAGAATTCTGCACTGAAATCAGTTTATGAAAAGAGCAAACAGATTTTTTTACATTTAATTTTGAAATCTGACATTGGGCTAGACATATTGTCAGCTTCCCAGGTGCCCTCAGTCATGTGACTTGTGCTCTGATAAACTTCAGTCACTCTTTACTGCAAGTTGGAGTGATATCACCCTTCCCTTTCCCCAGCAGCCTAACTAGGGATGCACTGAATCCAGGATTCGGTTCGGGATTCAGCCAATCCTTCTGCCTGGCCGAACCTAAATCCTAATTTGCATATGCAAATTAGGGAGTGAGGGAAATCAGGTGACTTTTTGTCTCAAAACAAGGAAGTAAAAAAAGTTTTCCCCTTTCCACCATTAATTTGCATATGCAAATTGAGATTCAGATTCACATTTGGTGTATCCCTATTAACAACAGCACAATGGGAAGGTAACCAGATAGCAGCTCCCTAACACAAGATAACAGCTGCCTGGTAGATCTAAGGACAGCACTCAATAGTAAAATCCAGGTCCCACTGAGACACATTCAGTTACATTGAGTAGGAGAAACAACAGCCTGCCAGAAAGCAGTTCCATCCTAAAGTGCTGGCTCTTTCTGAAATCACATGACCAGGCAAAATGACCTGAGATGCACCTACACCCCAATATTACAACTAAAAAAAATACACTTGTTGGTTCAGGAATGAAACTTTATATTATGAATTATTTGCAGTGTAAAAACTATAAAAATTATGACAGAATCCCTTTCAAAGCTGTTATAGTGGGGTCATTTTAGGTCCTGATTAGATTTACAGGGGACCCTTTTGGCTTTACAGTACTGCAAAGCAAATCAATCATCCCAAACCCCCCTAAAACTCACTCAGTTTGGTCTGGATGCTCCTGTGGAGTAATGAGACCCTACCCAGTGTTTATTAAATAAACTGTATAATGGTTGCATATTATTCTCTCCTCCTGCAGGGTCAGACTTGCCAGTCAAGAATCCCAGGTGATCTCTTGGTGGGACAATACCCATCAGCCCTTTCTGATTTCCCCTAGAGGTCTATATCACACCTATTACATTAGCACGGCCTAGGTCTAATTGTTGTGAGAGTGGGCCCTCGTCAGGTTCTCTGGTGGGCCCTGTCCAACACGACCCCCTCTGTTACAGATATGAATCAGATGAACCTTACCCAGGCCTCTCGCTGCTCCGTGGAGTGTTATGCTGTAGGATGGCCTCATTCATTTGCTCCCAGAACTGATCACAGACATTGTCAAATGCCCTGAAATAGGAAATATAGACCATTATTATGTGGGTTAAGTTCCCCTTATATTAATGTTCCTTGATTAGCATTAATGCACAGCGACTCCGGGTCTCTTAACACGAACCCTTTAAAAGGAGACAGATTGTAGAATGATAACGGGTTAATGGATAATGGGAATGGTTTCTGGGTTCTACGCAAAATTGATGGAAACGATAGATGCCATTCTGCTAATTATATGGTGAGTGTGGCATTAAGCGGGTCTGTTCCCCATTCAAGGGTTGCCAACCAAATTGGGCAACTAATTTAAAGCCTAGGAGGGTTTTGAAAAGTAGAAACTAGCCAAGATATGGATTTGGGCTATTTTTAGAGCCTTTGGCTGGTTTGTACTTTGGAAACCAGCCAAAGTTTTTCCTTGACCTAATGTGCCGAGCCTGTGTCTCCCAATGCACGTTGGGTAATGTAGTTTTTGTTTAACAATTTGCCAAGTTTAATGCAAGACTACAATACCCAGCATTCAGTGGGGATTACTTGCGTTGAAAGTCGGGAGTTATCAGATTTTGATCTCTGTACCCCAGTCTCAGATCCCTCTTAAAGGAACAGTAACGTCAAAAATTAAAAGTGTTTTAAAGTAATGAAAATATCATGTACTGTTGCCCTGCGCTGGTAAAACTGCTGTGTTTGCTTCAGAACCACTACTATAGTTTATATAAATAAGCTGCTGTGTTGCAATGGGGGCAGCCATTAAAGGAGAAAAGGCTCAGGTTACACAGAAGATAGCAAATAAGCTCTGTCTGTCTAATAGTGTTATCTGTTATCCATTAGTTAACCTGTGCCATATAGCCATTTTTCAATTTCCGCCATTGCTCCACAGCAGCTTGTTTATATGAACTATAGTAGTGTTTCTGAAGCAAACAGATCCGTTTTACCAGTGCAGGGCAACACTACATGATATTTTCATTACTTTAAAACACTTAAATTTTTTGGTCTTACTGTTCCTTTAAGCATTCTCGCGTTTCCCGGGGACTTTCCTCAATTTCAACCAATTTTGGGGAAAAAATCTGAAAAAAAAAATTGAAATTGTTATGTATTAGGGCCTTGTGGGGCCCCTATACCCCCTGGGCCCCCCCCTCTGTAGTAACGGGCGAATCTGTCCCATTTTGCTTCATGGAAAAATTAGCAAAAATGTATTTTCACACATATTCGTTTATTTTTTAGACTTCTTTTTCACTGCACATATTGTGCTGTTTTTGGGCTACTTTTGAAGTGCCTCTTGGCTAGTTTTGGACTGGTTTTATAGCTGATCTTGGCTGGTTTTGAAAAATTAGACCTCTCTCTCTCGCCGGAACCACGTTACCCTTGTTCTTTCCTTCCCAGACAGACGGGAGTCGCGCTGAGCAATGCAGGGACGCTTTCGGAAAGTTCTGTTAATCAGCAGCATTGATTGGCTGATCAATACGCAGCAGTGGTGATAAGCTCACACCGGTGACAGGGTGAAATCTGATTAAGCAATAATCAGTCACTTTTCTAACAGTCAAGTGACTCATACGGATCATTAGTCGCTTTCCCTTTATAGACAGAGCTGTCGGCGGCAACGAGGATCCGGACGAAGCAAATAAGGTGCAGTGCACGGCTGCCTGATATCTAAACGAGCGTTTTCTCGTCCATTCAGATGAAGGACATCTGGGGTTTTTTCTTGGTGCATTCAGAAGCATCAATGGCAGCGGCAAACTATATTGTAAGAAAACGAGCCCCATCCATCACACAAGCCCAATCACTTGCAAGATGCAGGAGACAAGTGGATAGTTATAGAGTGCGCCCCTCCCTGATGCACCACTCACAAACAAACTGATAAATGAATTGTGTGATGCCAGATGGCAGGCGAGAGAACTAGCGCTGAAGGGCATGAGACTGCGGAACAGGACCCCTGCAGCACAAGTCTACTGAAAGGATCGCCGACCCACTGTTTATACAGGATTCAACAGGATGGAGACCACCCTAAACATCATGGAAGCCCTGTTTTTAGCTCTGGATCCACAGGTTGGGATCATCCATTGAGAGGGTAAGGGTTACAGCAAAGGCATTTGGTGCTAATGACCATGGCCAGAGCCATCCTTAGGGGGCGGCAAATTGGGCCCTGCACTTGCAAAGGTTCTTCTAGCCTTCTTCTCATGCGCATGATTAAAGGGAAACGGTCATGGGAAAATATGTTCCCCCCCCCCCCCAAAACGCATCAGTTAATAGTGCTGCCCCAGCAGAATTCTGCACTGAAATCCATTTCTCAAAAGAGCAAACAGATTTTTTTATATTCAATTTTGAAATCTGACATGAGGCTAGACATATTGTCAGTTTCCCAGCTGCCCCATGTCATGTGACTTGTGCTCTGATAAACTTTAGTCACTCTTTACTGCTTACTCCTGTCTTTACACATTACATTTTTGGCTAACTTACTATATTAGATTTTTTATTTTTTATTTTGCACAGTCTATCTATTTACCCAGTTTTTATTTTTATACTGAACTGTTCCTTTAAAACAAAGCCAGAAGTCTCTAACCTGGCACCTTGCTATTGGCACAATACAAAGCCATAACATTAGTGGTGGCTCCATGGTGTGCCAAGCCCAGCAGTGTAAAAACTCAGACTCATATGATATTGCCCTACAATGCACAGGGGGTATAAGGGTGCACTTACTCTGGCCGACAAATCACCAGATCTCCCTTGTTGGTACCGTACGCCAATCCCAGGCCCGGCTCGGGCAGCCAACGGGCAGAGTTGATGCTGACGTGACGCCTCTGGTCTGCTGGCATTGGGTACAACACATTGAACACGCGCTGAAAAAGACAAGAGAGTATTTAATAGACACACAAACCTGGGCAGCATAGAGACAAAGCGGGACTTTAACCTGGCACTCACTTTGTACAAACAAAGATAAACTGCAACTTTCAGCACTGCAACTCCCTGCCAACCCCAACAGCTAAAGGCACGAGTGATTGCCCTGATCCTGAGATTAAAGGGAAAGTGGTGTATTTTCTACAGGAATCGGATCCATAAAAATCAATCAGTGCACTGATCAGTAACAGATCCCTCTATACATCAAATGGCATGAGTCTCTGGGCTTAAAAGGCAATTATATGGGGCAAAATTAGTGTAAGGTCTCTGAATGTAAATCCTAATTTATCTTTATAACAGAACATTCTGTCCCAGTGACTGCACAGACCCTATCTGATCCCCATTGTAAGCAGCAGTCCTGCCCTGCTTTATGGCAGCTGAGATTCTAGCTATCTGTATAACAGAACATTCTGTCCCAGTGGCTGCACAGATCCTATCTGATCCCCATTGTAAGCAGCAGTCCTGTCCTGCTTTATGGCAGCTGAGATTCTAGCTATCTGTATAACAGAACATTCTGTCCCAGTGGCTGCACAGATCCTATCTGATCCCCATTGTAAGCAGCAGTTCTGTCCTGCTTTATGGCAGCCGAGATTCTAGCTATCTGTATAACAGAGCATTCTGTCCCAGTGGCTGCACAGATCCTATCTGATCCCCATTGTAAGCAGCAGTCCTGTCCTGCTTTATGGCAGCTGAGATTCTAGCTATCTGTATAACAGAGCATTCTGTCCCAGTGGCTGCACAGATCCTATCTGATCCCCATTGTAAGCAGCAGTCCTGTCCTGCTTTATGGCAGCTGAGATTCTAGCTATCTGTATAACAGAACATTCTGTCCCAGTGGCTGCACAGATCCTATCTGATCCCCATTGTAAGCAGCAGTCCTGTCCTGCTTTATGGCAGCTGAGATTCTATCCTTATATACTTGTCAGTATATTCCACTTGTAAGCAAGGAACGTCGTTGCAAAGCAAAACCTTTTTGGTTCAATAGAAGCGTTGGTGTTGAGGTGGGTAAGAAAAGACGTGCTTTTAAAACTTTCAAGTTAGCTGGTACAGCCGAATCATTTATAAGGTACAAGGAGGCCAATAAATCATGCAAAGAAGCTATAAGGCAAGCTAAAATTGCTATAGAAAAGGATATTGCAGTAAGCAGTAAAAAAAAATCCAAAATTATTTTTTAAATATGTTAATAGTAAAAAAATGAAGCAGGAAGGGGTGGGTCCCTTACTATCAGAGGGGGGTCAGCTGGTTGATGAAAACAAATTAAAAGCGCAGATTCTGAATTCATATTTTTCATCTGTCTACACAAATGAGGAATCAGTAAGTGAAGGTTTCCTTCTTAACAGTCCCAATTCTAGTAATACAACTAATGATGCATGGTTCACACATGATGAAATTCAAAAGAGACTAGAACATGTTAAGATTAACAAAGGTCCAGGGCCAGATGGTATTCATCCCAGGGTACTTAGCGAGCTTAGCTCTGTGATTGCCAACCCTCTTTACTTAATTTTTCAGGATTCATTGAGATCTGGCATAGTGCCGAGAGACTGGCGAATTGCTAATGTGGTGCCTCTATTCAAAAAAGGATCCCGTTCTCAGCCTCAAAACTATAGGCCAGTTAGTCTGACGTCAGTGGTAGGAAAGCTTTTCGAAGGGTTAATAAAGGATAAGATACTGGACTTCATAGCAAATCATAATACTATGAGTTTGTGCCAGCATGGTTTTATGCGTAATAGATCTTGCCAGACTAACTTAATTTCTTTTTATGAGAATGTAAGTAGAGACCTCGATTCTGGGATGGCAGTGGATGTGATTTACTTAGATTTTGCTAAAGCATTTGATACAGTGCCACACAAAAGGTTACTGGTTAAATTAAGGAATGTTGGCCTGGAACATAGTATTTGTACCTGGATAGAGAACTGGCTAAAAGATAGACTACAAAGAGTGGTGGTAAATGGAACATTTTCTAATTGGACCAGTGTTGTTAGTGGAGTACCGCAGGGCTCTGTACTAGGTCCCTTGCTTTTCAACTTGTTTATTAATGACCTGGAGGTGGGCATTGAAAGTACTGTTTCTATTTTTGCAGATGATACTAAATTGTGCAGAACTATAGGTTCCATGCAGGATGCTGCCACTTTGCACAGTGATTTGTCTAAACTGGAAAACTGGGCAGAAAACTGGAAAATGAGGTTTAATGTTGATAAATGCAGGTTATGCACTTTGGCAAAAATAATATAAATGCAAGTTATACACTAAATGGCAGTGTATTGGGAGTTTCCTTAAATGAGAAGGATCTAGGGGTCTTTGTAGATAACACGTTGTCTAATTCTGGGCAGTGTCATTCTGTGGCTACTAAAGCAAATAAAGTTCTGTCTTGCATAAAAAAGGGCATTAACTCAAGGGATGAAAACATAATTATGCCTCTTTATAGGTCCCTGGTGAGGCCTCATCTGGAGTATGGGGGCAGTTTTGGACTCCAGTCCTTAAGAGGGATATAAATGAGCTGGAGAGAGTGCAGAGACTAAGTGCAACTAAATTGGTTAGAGGGAGGGAAGACTTAAATTATGAGGGTAGACTGTCAAGGTTGGGGTTGTTTTCTCTGGAAAAAAGGTGCTTGCGAGGGGACATGATTACACTTTACAAGTACATTAGAGGACATTACAGACAAATAGCAGGGGACCTTTTTACCCATAAAGTGGATCACCGTACCAGAGGCCTCCCCTTTAGACTAGAAGAAAAGAACTTTCATTTGAAGCAACGTAGGGGGTTCTTCACAGTCAGGACAGTGAGGTTGTGGAATGCACTGCCGGGTGATGTTGTGATGGCTGATTCAGTTAATGCCTTTAAGGATGGCTTGGATGATTTTTTGGACAGACATAATATCAAAGGCTATTGTGATACTAAGCTCTATAGTTAGTATGGTTATATAGAATTTAATTAAAAGTAGAGGGGTGTATGTATGGATGCTGGGTTTTCATTTGGAGGGGTTGAACTTGATGGACTTTGTCTTTTTTCAACCCAATTTAACTATGTAACTATGTAACTATATCACTGTAGCACCTCAAGTCAAATTAACAGTCTCTGCTGAGCGTCAGGTTTCCTCTGCCCTTTGGCGTCAAAGACACTGCAATCAATTCATGGACGTCCAACTTCAATTAGCTGACTCTGATGCCTATTACTTTTATATTCCTTTATTTCCAAGGATTAGAAGCTGACCACTAGCACCGTCCATCCACCTAAGCCCTCTGCTCCACGAGGCAGTGACTAGGAACGGAGTCTCAACTTGTAAGTATTTACGTTTAAAGAAGGGAGAGAAAATGTTTTGCTTTGCAGCCCCCCCCCCCCCAGGATCACAGGAGCCCATTTGGCCACCCCGTAGATAACTGGCCAGGCTCCCATGCACTGGTCAACAAGCTTAACTTCCCCTTTAAACCCCCTATATCAATACAGAGAGAAGCGTAGGAGACTTTGCCCAGGACAGGCATGTGATAGAATATTCCAACAGACACTTCAAAAGCCATCGGCACTTCATTAAAAAGAGAATACTATTTGACTGAAAGCATTAGCCCTTGATGTGCGTTGGGCCAGCAGTGAGCACCCGGTCTAATTACATATAGGGAGAGCCTTACCTAACTATTCCTTTTGTACTGCCTGAATCTCAGCATGAAAGCTTCTGTACAACATGAAATATCTATAGTTTTAACCCGTGCTGCCCGCCACACTGTTCTCCCCATCAACTGGAATCAATAAGGGGCTGGTGTTGGCCAAAGCCAGTGACATTTCGGAGGGCGCCACATGTCGGCCGTTATCTGTCAGGAGCGAATATACACGCGGGGGGGAGTGACAGGTAAGTCATTAAGACTTCATTATGATGGATCAATAGTAGAAAAACAGATGCGGTGCTAATGGGCTTGGCGGGTCAATACATAACACAACTTGTATTTAGAACGGTCAATAAATATCACACTATGGGGCCCCCCCCCACACGCTCACATCCCATGCCTTTAAAGGGATTCTACCATGATTTTTATGAAGTCGTTTTTATTTCTAAATGACACTGTTTACACTGCAAATAATTCACTCTACGATATAAAATGTAATTTCTGAACCAACAAGTGTATTTATTTAGTTGTAATATTGGTGTGTAGGTGCATCTCAGGTCATTTTGCCTGGCCATGTGATTTCAGAAAGAGCCAGCACTTTAGGATGGAACTGCTTTCTGACAGGCTGTTGTTTCCCCTACTGTGTCTCAGTGGGACCTGGATTTTACTATTGAGTGTTGTTCTTAGATCTATCAGGCAGCTGTTGGTTACCTTCCCATTGTTCTGTTGTTAGGCAGTAAAGAGTGACTGAAGTTTATCAGAGCACAAGTCACATGACTTGGCGGCACCTGGGAAACTGACAATATGTCTAGCCCCATGTCAGATTTCAGAATGAAATTTAAAAAAATCAGTTTGTTCTTTTGAAAAAAAAAAAATAAAAATGTATTTCAGTGCAGAATTCTGCTGGAGCAGCACTATTAACGGATGTGTTTTGGGAAAAAAAAAAACACGTTTTCCCATGCCTTTTCCCATGGGGGGGTGATACCACTCCAACTTGCAATACAGCAGTACAGAGTGACTGAAGTTTATCAGAGCACAATTCACATGACTTGGCGGCACCTGGGAAACGGACAATATGTCTAGCCCCCTGTCAGATTTCAGAATGAAATTTAAAAAAATCAGTTTGTTCTTTTGAAAAAAAACCAAAACAACGGATTTCAGTGCAGAATTCTGCTGGAGCAGCACTATTAACTGATGCGTTTTGGAAAAAAAAAACCACGTTTTCCCATACCTTTAAGGATCCGGTTAAAATAAATCCAAACCCTAAAGATTCCAGAAATCCCTTAATCAGCTTTTTTTTGGCATGATTTGGACTTGTTGCAAATGCATTCAATGGGGGGGTTCATTACAATGTGGCACCCTGCAGCGGGGCCACCATCAGAGTGGTATCCAGTCAGGGCCCCCCTGAAAGCACTGGTGTATAGGCAGAGTAGGGTGCAGGCTTCTGGGTAGATTGTGGCTGGGGTGTTGGAATCTGCAGTCCTATTGTACTAAGGGAGTCAAGTCAAAGGATCCCAAAAGCAGCAATGGTCTATTTTGTATGGGGGGCCTAGATGGGTGCTGGGCTTGGAGGGAGTGGGTGAGGACTGTGGGGTGAAGTTAGCAGGGCTCACTACCCACGGGGCCCCTAGTTATTGGACTACCTCCCATCTGGTTGATTCACCCTACCAGCAGAATGGTACCCCAATTAAAAATAAAAAGGCAACCCATATCTGGGTGTCACTTTTACGCCCAGTTCCAAATATCCTACATTTTTTTTTTTTTCACCCCAATTCCTTAGCATGGTCCCACTCCACTGCCTGTCCCAAGTGCCGTGTTTCTTCACCAAATCCCAGGTGTCCCTTTCCCTAGTCCAACTGTTCCAAGTTCCCGGCTCCTTCATCCCCTCTACTAATAACAATTTAAAGGCAAACTTGACTTTTAAGTTATGGCAGATTGTGCTTTGCTAGAAAGACTTTACTAAAAACTGTCATTAAAAGCCGGAGTCTGTAACTGCCGCCAGCTTGTAACCTCGGCTCACAAACACGCGCTCCCCAGAGAGCTTTCAGGCTCACGGTGCCAATAAAGTCTCATCCAAACAGCCCAACTGCCGAGGTCACATGTGTCATAATTACGGGGGAAGTTGCTTTTAATCGCATGACACTGTTTTGCAGAAAATTAACAAGATTGGATCTTGAGAAGAGATAATCAGCAGTGACGGCCTGAGCAATTAATCCTACTCAATATTCCCGGCACCTCCTCGCACGCATAATGCTCGCAGCAGCACTCCCTTCTCTACAGCAGCCACATCTCTCTATCTACTCTACTGACTCTCAAAATCCTCCCACTGGTTTTCTTCTCTTCCTTCCACTTTGGCAACTATAATGCTGGACCATACCAAATGCTCTGCCAAACCCAACCTTACCCTACTCAATATTCCCGCCACCAACTCGGATAATGTTGGCAACACTCCCTCTTTACAAGCACATCTATCTACTCTACTGACTCTCAACAACCTCCTACTGGTTTCCTTCTCTTCCTTCCACTTTGGTGACAAGAATGCTGGACCATACCAAATGCTCTGCCAAACCCAACCTTACTCTACTCAATATTCCCAGTACCTACTCCGATAATGTTGACAACACTCCCTCTTTACAAGCACATCTATCTACTCTTTTACATTCTTTGACTCATCACAACACCCTCACCTTCACATTATTCCACTATAGTGCTGGCCTGGACTATACCAAATGATTTGAGAGCCCCAACATTAAAAACACTCGTTCTACTACCCCTGCAGCACCTAGTGCTGCCACCAGGAATCATGGAGCCCCCTAACACTTAGCAGAGGCTTCTTTTCCTGGGGACACCAGGTATAAGCCCAGTACCCTCCTGGGTGGTGGACCTTGCAAGCTAAGTAGAACATCTAATCCAAGGACTGGTCCGATTGCATCTTGGAGTTAAGCTGGCCATAGATGTTGAGATTTTTAAAAGATCCGATCCTCATCATAAGACCACGATTATCTCGGAACGATCGTACAAACTATCCATCAACTAAAAAGACCAATTTGCCCGGAAAACAAAGGGGAGCTGTCTGCTTGGCCCTGCAAACATAGATACATTGCACTGGGACCGACAAAGATTGTTTAACCTGGCCGATCAATTTCCTGACAGATGTCGGACGAAAAATCGTAAAATGTACGATTGTTCGAATCTCACTAACCGCACGATAATTTCGAAGGATTGGTCGGCCTTCCCTAAAATCGTTCGTTCGGCAAGAAGAATCGTCGCGTCAATGGGGAGCTTTAGGAAAGAATTTTTCCCCTTCTGAGGCAAATTGGAGAGGCTTCAAATGGTTTTTTTTGCCTTCCTCTGGATCAACTAGCAGTTATATACAGACTTAAAAGGTTGAACTTCATGGACATATGTCTTTTTTCAAACTAACTATGTAACCAATTAAAAAAAATAAAGGCTAACAAAATCTCTGGCATCCTCTCAAATCTGCCAATAACATTCATGTCACACCCACAACCCACCCAATCCCTGCTCACCCACCCACCTCAAATCAAACCTTCGTTGGTCTTAGGAGCACCCTCTGTCATGGGTCCACTGACTGGCCTCTCCTCCCTGATAAGGCCCTGGCTGCACCAAATAACAGTGCTCCGCTCCAGTATGGTGGCTGGGATAAACCATAAGCCATAACAAGATTGCTGCATTTTGACAGGAGGAGGAGGCTACAACTGATCACCACCATCTAATTTCCTAGTTTCCGTGGGGTACAATAAACGGTTATTTTCACACCGTGCCCCACTGATGGCAACTGCTACTAGAATCTGTAATGTATTATGTGTCAGGATTCTACTTTAGTTTCCTTTGCTGAAGTACTTAAAGGGCAAATAAAGCACAACAGATAATTAGTCTGATTCCCAGCATGCGCTCTGTGCTGCGGTCATTTACCTGAGCTTAGGGACCCACTCACAATATACAAGGCTGATTAGTCATTCATTCTGGTTAATATTACTTGGCAGCTCAGAAACCAGTGCACTATGCTCTGCTCATTGATTTATGATTTTTAAGGACCCCTAAGCTTAGCTTCCCAACAGCAGCCCAGAGCCCACTGAGCATGTGCAGTGCCACTGACTCACAAAAGATGCGTAACAAGATCCAAGACGGGGAGATGCGGGGGGGGCAACTTTGAAGGCCTGGAACATTACTGTTATTGGTCTGCTGAAGATCTGGGCTGTTGGCTCCTTTACAGATTACTAGACTCCATTCAAATGGGAAAGTATAACCCACACTTTGTACATCAAACCCCTTCTCCTCTTAGATTGTAAGTTCTAATGAAGCAGGGCCCTCATTACCTCTTGTACTGGTGTATACACCCTTCTATTGTACAGAATATACTGGTGCTTTACAAGATAATAATAAGACACAACTTCTTCTGTAAATTAACCTGTTTTCCAGGAGGGCTAAAAACAAAGGGGGTCGGCAGGTACAAGGGAACAGGATTCAAGTAAATTGATGGTGTGGCCTCTGCAAAATGACACAGGCTAAAACTGTCAGAAAATACAGGAGTGCCTGGGGCTGGAACAGTATGTTCCTGAATACAGAAAGGGCAAATGATCTGATGGTATCTGGGGGATTAATCAGTTGCCAAAAGACAACAAGTGACTGGCCAAGCATTCTGCCTAAATGTCAGTTTCCATGGTTGTGGGAGACGAGTAGAGTCCTATTAGTGTGACAGGGCACTTGCTGCTCATTAAAGGGATCCTGTCATCGGAAAACATGTTTTTTCAAAACGCATCAGTTAATAGTGCTACTCCAGCAGACTTCTGCACTGAAATCCATTTCTCAAAAGAGCAAACAGTTTTTTTTATATTTAATTTTGAAATCTGACATGGGGCTAGACATATTGTCAATTTCCCAGCTGCCCCAAGTCATGTGACGTGTGCCTGCACTTCAGGAGAGAAATGCTTTCTGGCAGGCTGCTGTTTTTCCTTCTCAATGTAACTGAATGTGTCTCAGTGAGACCTGGGTTTTTACTATTGAGTGTTGTTCTTAGATCTACCAGGCAGCTGTTATCTTGTGTTAGGGAGCTGCTATCTGGTTACCTTCCCATTGTTCTTTTGTTTGACTGCTGGGGGAGAAGGGAGAGGGCGATATCACTCCAACTTGCAGTGCAGCAGTAAAGAGTGATTGAAGTTTATCAGAGCACAAGTCACATGACTTGGGGCAGCTGGGAAATTGACAATATGTCTAGCCCCATGTCACATTTCAGAATTGAATATAAAAAAAAAATCTGTTTTTTCTTTTGAGAAATGGATTTCAGTGCAGAATTCTGCTGGAGCAGCACTATTAACTGATTCATTTTGAAAAAAACATTTTTTTCCCCATGACAGTGTCCCTTTAAACAGACACTGGGAATAGTGGCAATAAGCATACAGAGGGAGAGAAGCAGCTTGTTTATAGTGGCCGTAAAGAACCAGATGCATTTACACTGTAAACAGAACGTCCCATTTACATTGTAAATAGAACCGTCCCATCCCTCTTTGATAGTGAGGGTGTCAGGCCTGTGGTTCACTCCCTACTGCCAGCTCAGAGCCTGGCACCTGTGAAGGGGGGTGGGAGTATGAGTCAAAACAAGGAAGTGAATTATCTCCTAATATAGCAAGGCGCGGGAGGCATTTGCCAACGAAATTCTTGGCATGTGTTCAGATTCAAGCACCCGCCGCCCATGCCCGCTGCACTTCTGGCCAGCCCATTCCAACTGCCAATTTATTTCCAGCACAGAGATGACATGAATTAATTCCCTAACGCTGGTAACGACAATAGTGCAACTATATGATCCCTTATCCGGAAACCTGTTATCCAGAAATTTCCAAATGAAGGAAAGGCCGTCTCAAAAAAGAGTACATTTTAACCACATTTGTTTTCTCTGTAATAATAAAGCA
Organism: Xenopus petersii; assembly: GCA_038501925.1. NCBI lineage: Eukaryota > Metazoa > Chordata > Amphibia > Anura > Pipidae > Xenopus > Xenopus petersii. The sequence continues at coordinate 8,835,527 of CM076678.1, read as the reverse complement.
ATATCTTGAAATTGAACGAAGATATAATTAATCCTTACTGGAGGCAAAACCAGCCTATTGGGTTTGTTTAATGTTTACATGATTTTCTAGTGGACTTAAAGGATGAAGATCCAAATTATGGAAAGATCTGTTATCCGGAAAACCTCAGGTCCCAAGCATTGTGGATAACAGGCCCCATACCTGTATACCATTTATTCTAGAATACAAGGCAACACAATCTGCTTCCCATAGACAACTTGAAGGCTTCCAGTCATTGCAGAACCAAAAGGACCACTCCTTTCCTTCGTCTGTCACTGGTTTCTGGCATTCAAAAAGACCAGGGAAGCTGGAAGATGCCTCCGTGTTAAATAGTAATGGAACTAGATTTAAAAAAAAAAAAAAAAAAAAAAAAAACACACGCAAAGTGAAACATGAGAAAATAGATTGGGACAACTAGGAAGTGAATATCATAGGATCGATAAAATTAATCTGTGGCACTTAGAATGATGGCAACCGAGTAATTTTGGAAGGAACTTCATCATATTGCCCATGAGCCTTTAAACCTTCAGTATAATGAACAGCCCCTTACCTGTAAACAGGAGACCCAGGCAACTAACTACAGTAAGTTGGTTGTTAAAGGGATACTGTTATTTCTTTTTCAAAACGCATCAGTTAATGGCGCTGCTCCAGCAGAATTCTGCACTGAAATCCGTTTCTCAAAAGAGCAAACTGTTTTTTTTTAATATTTCATTTTGAAATCTGACTTGGGGCTAGACATATTGTCAGTTTCCCAGCTGCCCCCAGTCTTGTGACTTGTGCTCTGATAAACTTCAGCCACTCTTTACTGCTGTACTGCAAGTTGGAGTGATATCGACCCCCCCCCCCCCCCAGCAGCCTAACAACAGAACAATGGGTAGGTAACCAGACAGCAGCTCCCTAACAGCTGCCTGGTAGATCTAAGAACACTCAATAGTAAAATCCAGGTCCCACTGAGACACATTCAGTTACATTGAGTAGGAGAAACAACAGCCTGCCAGAAAGCAGTTCCATCCTAAAGTGCTGGCTCTTTCTGAAAGCACATGACCAGGCAAAATGACCTGAGATGCACCTACACACCAATATTACAACTAAAAAACTACATTTGCTGGTTCAGGAATGACATTTTATATTGTAGAGTGAATTATTTGCAGTGTAAACAGTGTAATTTAGAAATAAAAACTATACCATAAAAATCATGACAGAATCCCTTAAAGAATGAAAATAAAACAGGTTTGGAGCAAAATTAGTACGACATTACTAGCCCTTACCCTCATTGAGGTTTCTCCTCCATGAGGCTTCTGAAGGCGGAAGACCTGAGCCACCATATGCTCTGTGGAAGGATGAAGCAAAATCCTACGGGAGGCCAAACCAACCATGACATATCGTCCCATCGGGGACAGGCTTACTGAGATAGCATTGGGACCTGCACAAGAGGAAAAAAGCTCAAGTGAGCTCTCCAACAGAAAAGCAGTGCTTATAGCTTACCAGAAAGTCAGCAATCTTACCAAAACGCTTGGTGAACAGGATCTCGCCCAAGTTGTGTGGCGCCAGGGAATATACAGCCAAGATGCCTTCATCAGGGAAGCCCCGCTGGCTGCTTGGGATAAAGGCTGCAAGGAGTTGCCCATCCGCAGAGATATCACAACTAGCATCATTGTATATCTTGCAGTTCTGAACCAGAACATTAATGGAGGCTGCAGGGACAACACAACTTAAGCATGAATACAAAGTCCCACATGTTTTTTTTATCAGTGAATACATGAACAAACGTGTTACGTTGCTAGAACAGGGGGGTAGACACTCACCGTTGCTGATTTCGGGCAGGTCGTACTTGGTGAAGTCCCACCACTGCAGTCTGTAAGTCGTGTTTGCAATATTACTGGCCACCGCAGACTGTCCGTCACCTATCACTGCACCTGTGCACAGATATAAGCAAAAAAGCATGTCAGGAGTTAAAAGTCTAAAAGTTTATGCACAATGCTCATGACTCATTTTGTCTTTAATCATTCCTCAAAACAGTTATTTTAATGATTAAGATGGTACGGTAAGAGACATACTAAACGAGGACCACAGATGTACTCTGCCTAGAGAGATGGTACAGTGAGAGGGAAAACAGAATTAGGAACCAAAGATAGACCCTGTCCAGAGAGATGGTAAGATAAGAGGGACATGAAGAATAGTAACCACAGATGGATCCTGTCCATAGAGATAGTAATTATAAGTTGGACATAGAGAATAAGTAACCACAGATGGACCCTGCCCAGACAGATGGTAAGATAAGTGGGTAACCACAGATAGACCCTGCCCAGAAAAATGGTAAGGAAGGGGCCTTCAGAATGAGTAACTACAGATGGGCCCTGCCCAGAGATATGGTAAGATAAGAGGAACATAAAGAATGAGTAAACACAGATGGACCCTGCCCAGAGACATAGTAAGGTAGGTGGGACATAGAGATTGAGGAACCAGAGCTTGACCCTGCCCAGAGCGATGGTAAGGTAATTGGACACAGAGAATGAGCACAGATGGACCCTGCCCAGAGCGATGGTAAGGTAATTGGACACAGAGAATGAGCACAGATGGACCTTGCTCAGAGATATGGTAAGATAAGAGGGACATAGAGAATGAGTAACTACAGATGGTAAAGCACAATAAACTAGTAACTACAGATGGACCCTGCCCAAAATCGATGGTAAGGCAAAATGGACACAGAGAATGAGTAACCACAGATGGACCCTGCCCAGACAGATGGTAAGATAAGTTGGACATAGAGGATGAGTAACCACAGATGGACCCTGCCCAGAGACATGGTAAGATAAGTGGGACATAGAGAATGAGTAACCACAGACTGACTCTGCCCAGAGAGATGGTAAGGTAAGAGGGGCATAGAGAATGAGGAACCACAGATGGACCCTGCCTAGAGAGATGGTAAGGTAAGAGGGACATAGAAGATGAGTAACCACAGATAGACCCTGTCCAGAGACATGGTAAGATAAGTGGGACATAGAGAATGAGAAACAACAGATGGACTCTGCAGAGAGAGACGACCCTGTGAGAGGGACCTAAAATATGAATAACTAGTAATATCCAAGCTGTAATGTAGAGTGCACAAGCTGAGTGGTACTTAGAAATGAGTAAACATAGAAAGATATGTAAAGGTGAGAGGGACATACAGAATGAGGAATCACAAATGTCAAGACAGAGGGCAAGATGAGTGGTACAAACATTATCAGTATCCACACACACGTATGCTGCTATACAGACACATGGAAAGGAGAGTAACACAATGAGACTGGATGGGTTAAAGGGAAATTCTAAAATAAAAAAAGATCAATGGTGTGCATCCCCCGCCGGAGCAGTCCCAGGGATTAGTATTGCACTGAATCTGCATCTCAGTAGAGCCACAAAAGCAGAGCAAGTCATGGGGAAAATAGCAGGGATACACCCGACCCCGTGTGTTGGGAAGCGGCTAATAAATAACCCACCCAGTATTAATCCCGTGATATATGTTGGTGTCATGGTATCTTGCGTATCTCTGCCTCTGCTTTATTCCCATTCTCAGTGAAGAGTTCCGTAGAGCGTAAGCTCTTTAGAAAGCTGGAGCGGTTACACCTGCTTGCCTTCCTACCACCCCACGGCCCACACTTGTATTCTCTACTTGTATTCAGCGTTTCATGCCCTGAATACTTTGAAAAGGGACGGGGAGACAGAAGGGTCAGTAGAAGCTTACAGCCTTTCAGTGCCCCTGGGGACGCACACTCTAATGGCAGGAGAGGAGGGGGGCTGGCGATGAGACAATCTAATGGAGGTCCCATTAGTCTGGGTCCCCAGAAGGCTGATGCCTCATCATTTGCTTGAGATGCCTGAAAAGGAAAGACTTAATGGAACCAGTTTCCAATCCTGAACCCGACGAGACGAGAGCTTTGACTAATTATGGAAGTGATTCCACCGGCTGGAAAGCCATGCCCGCGGCCCGGTCACCAGTCATCAGGGAGTTAATCGGCAGGTTGCCTGAAGGGCTGCAAAATAAGTGCACTTGTAGGATCTTATTGAGCTTTTAGCTCTGGTTTAAATGGAACATTATCACTAGCAGAGCGCTACCCAACAGCATGATCCCCCCCCCCCATAGAGGCTGGTATGAAATTTACTGCTGCCCTCTCAGCTGATGCTTCTACAGTCCCTCACTTTTAATGGCCTTGCTGTAGAGGGCAGCGGAATATATAGGGCAGCGGAATATATAAATGTAGCAAAGTGTTGAGAACCAATGAATCAAGAGGAGTCTATGTAATAGAAGTTGGCCAATGCTAAGCGCATAGATAGAGGCACAACCCCAGAGGAACCTTTCTTACATTTCGACTGGATTTATATTCATTGGCACCTCTCTACCCCCTAACCACCACCAGCAAGCCAATGTGGTCCCCCCCAAAATCCAAGGAACAGGCCTTTGTGCCCTGCACATTCCCTTTAACCACACCAACCAATCAATGTCACTGCTACAAATGTCCAACACAAACAGTATACCTACACCTCAAACATGGAGGATCTTTTCTCTATCCGCCACTTCTACAACGTGACCATCGTTGACTGTTAGGAGGCACATTTATCAAGGGTCGAATTTCGAATTCATGTTTTTTAAAGTCCCTTAAATTCCAATTGATTCAAAATTCGACCTGATGAAATGGATTAATAAAATTGAATTGTTAAAACCCAGTCTAATTTTAACGACCCGATTTGAGTTATTTTCTCCCAAAAAACTTAAATGTCAGGAAGGCTCCGAACATCTCCAAATTGATCCCTGGATCTATCTCATTGACTTAAACAGTAAAGGTGGCCATAGACTCAAAGATCCAAGGGGCTCCGACGGGTCGGTCGGTTAAAAATCAAACCTTCCCGATCAATATCGTGGCCAGATATCGATCGGGAAACCCGTCGGAAGCCCCCATACACTGGCAGATAAGCTGTCAAATCGGTCCAAACAACTGATATCGGCAGCTTTATCTGCCCGTGTATGGCCACCTTAATTTGGCAGGTTTTAGGTGGCGAATAGTCTAATTCAAATTCTTGAAGGGCCAGAGTATGATAAATCTCGAAAACTGAATTCGATTTTTTTTTTAAAACCCCGAATCGAGTTTGGATGATTCCCTAGTCGAATTTGACAGTTTTGACCATAAAAAAAAATTTGAAAATTCGAATTAGAAACCTGCCCCATAGTATCAAAGGATCCCCGTTCAGCCGTTCTGCCTGTTATCAGTTTAATTGGCTTGTGTTTACATGACCTCGTTTGATTTAAATGAAAGAGAATTGAAACACATATAACCTTATGCTCGGTGGGAAGGCCAGCTAAGGGTTAGATGAAGGTCTCTACCTTGATGGTGTCCCCCAAACAGTCTGAGCAAGGATTCCCAGCACCCTCGGGGATGCGCTCTGCCAGGCAGAATCTTTGCTGCAATTTTCCAGTGCCCATAACGAGTCTGCCATGTAATTAGCTTGCTGATAAGAGGAAACTTTTATAGTTCCCATGATGCCCCTTATTCCCTCCAGTCGGAAAAAGGGTTGGTGAGCTGGCTAGAAAAAAAGGAACCCCTACCATGTTGTTAGCCCTGAGCTGCACAGTAGGATAATTAACTGTCAATATAGGAAGAAAATCAGGCATCTCTATTGCAGTCTCGGGAGGAAAATGTTTCCGTCCTTCACTAAGTTACCAGCCCTCATTCAATAAAACACACTGGGGGCATGTAGAATCTTTCATACCAACGCACAACATGGGAAGGAAAATGACAAAAAGATGGATGGCATCTGCGGGGGCTCCTTACTGGTACGCTGCTGCTGCTGCAACAAGGGGCCTTAAATAGACTCTGCTGCTTTTGGGATGTCTAGGGATGACACCTTAGCTGAGGCAAGTGAAATGGCAGCTCCTACGCGGCAAGAACTCCATAGGAAATAACAATGCAGCAAATTCCAAACCTAACATGCTGCAATTTAAAGTAGAAGGAAAGCTACTAAGGCAGTTTATTGCCAATAGATTAGCCATAAAAGTGCAAGCTAGAACGCCATTTTTATTCTTTAGAATGCTTTTCCATACCTGAGTAAACAGCTCTAGACACTGTCTGTGTTTGTTTAGGATAGCAGCTGCCATATTAGCTTGGTGTGACAGGAGGGGCAAACTGAGCATGCTCAAGCCCTAGCCCTGGAGGTTTAAGCTGAAAACAGGAAGTCTGATACAGAAGCCCATGAGTACACAATGGAAGGAAAGAAATGCAGTGTTTCTTTACAGAGGACTCAGAGCAGCATTAAGTTGAGACCTTTCCTTCTCCTTTAAGCCTATAGCACCGGCAAATTCTGCAACACTTTCCAGTAATTATACATCATTCCCTGCCCAGTGAAACTTACAATCTTATGTCCCTATCATATTAACACATTAGGGTCAGTTATCAGGAGCCAATTAACCAGCCCATTTTGGAAACCATTGTACCTGGAGGATCACCAATTTTGGAAACCATTGTACCTGGAGGATCCATTGCCCTGGCTGGAATTGAACCAAGGACCCCATCTGTACAAATCTGCATCTACAGCTGGTTAGGAGGGATGTTGTCAATTACAACAAGCACCAGTGAATATCCCAGGTAAGATGGAATCACTGCTAGTAGGTTTCCAATGACAGCATCCTAAAAATATTGCCCCGGTGCAGGTGAGACGAAAAGACAGACAACAGACGAAGGTGAAGTGGGCAATAACTGTGCTGCTGTACTTGGGAAGCAATATGGCTGCCCTCTGCCTCGTAACTAAAATATGGTGCCAGGAGCTGGGTGAGTTAAGAGTTAAACATGGTCAGTACTGCTCACTGTATGAGCACCTATTACTAGAATTTTAGAGAACAAACCCCTAAAAATGAATATGGTTAAAAATGATATATATGATACATATGAAACTATATGCTTGTCAATAGCAGCAATGATCCAGGACTTCAAACTTGTCACAGGGGGTCACCATCTTGGAAAGTGTCTGTGACACTCACATGCTCAGTGGGCTCTGATTGGCTGTTGAGAAGCTAAGCTTAGGGCTCGTCACTAATTATCCAGCAGAAAATGAGCTTCCCCTGTAATATAAGCTGATGCTACAGGTTTGCTGATTATTAAATTCTGATGCTAATTGCACTGGTTTCTGTGCTGCCATGTAGTAATTATGTGTATTAAATACTAATCAGCCTTATATTGTGACATTTCTATTCTATGTGTACTGTATATTGTGAGTGGGTCCCTAAGCTCAGTAAGTGACAGCAGCACAGAGCATGTGCAGTGAATCAGCAGAAAAGAAGATGGGGAGCTACTGGGGCATCTTTGGAGCCACAGATCTTTACTGCTAAAGGGCTGTGGTTGCCTTGGGCTGGTACAGAAGCACAAAACATCATGTACAACATTTCTAGCTACTTCTTTAGTTATGGCGAGGGCCATGTAGCGGATATGGGCATATACATAATTGGAAATAAGGAACAGTGGGACATCCAGCTGACTGGGAGTTTATATCTACTACTTGGCCTATAATCTCAGCTTAGTGGAAAGCCATATATTTTATAGGGGGGAAAAGCGTTGCGACTAAGCAAAGATGGAAAATCTTGTGTTTTCTTTGCAATTCTTTCTGCACTCGGGGAAGGCAAAGTCAGGTGAATTGGAACCCGTCTGCTCGCTGTTTCGGAAGGAGCGGAACCAATGACCGCTGACCCTGCACTGATAAGCAGCACCGAGCTGACATTTAAAATAAAAATCAAGAGGCTGGCAGCTCATCTGCAGAGGAATTAATTTCCAAATTCTCTTTGGAAAACAATCCCGAAGCTGATTTAACGCATTAAAGGGCAACGAGGATTGGGCACGTGAAAGGCCTGGGGGGGAAACGATTGCCATTTTAGGTGGAACCTGATCGCTAAGATTGATGGAACTGATATACCGTAATTTGGAAACAGCAATGGTAAGTATTAGGACGGATCCACGTGAGATGATGTTTGGCGCTTAAAGGGGTTATTCACCTTTGAGTTAACTTTTAGTATTAGAGACTGATATTCTGTGACAATTTGCAATTGGGTTTAATTTTGTATTATTTGTGGTTTTTAAATTATTTGGTATTTTATTCTGCAGCTCTCCAGATTGCAGTGTCAGCAAACTGGTTGCTAACGGCCAGATTACCCTAGCAACCATGCATTATTTAAAAGAGAATATGGAATATAAATAGGGGAGGGTCTGAATAAAAAGCAGAGTAATAAAAAGTAGCAATAATAATACATTTGTAGCCTTACAGAGCATTTGTTTTTTTAGATGGGGTCAGTGACCCACATTTGAAAGCTGGAAAGAGTCAGAAGAAGACGGCAAATAATTTAAAAACTATACAAAGTAAATGAAAAGTTGCTTAGAAATGGGCATTCTATAACATACTAACAGTTAACTGGAAGGTGAACCACAGCAGCTTTTCAATTGGCCTTCAATTTTTTTTTATAATAGTTTTTCAATTATGTGCTTTCTTCTTCTGACTCTCAAGCTTTCAAACGGGAGTCACTGATCCCATCTAAAAAAAAAAATTCCCTGTAAGGCTACAAATGTATAGTTATTGCTACTTTTTTATTACTTATACTCTCCTATTGATATTCCAGTCGCTTATTCAAATCAATGCATGGTTTCTAGGGCAACTTGGACCCTAGCAACCAGATGGCTGAAACTGCAAACTGGAGAGCTGCTGAATAAAAAGCTAAATAACCCAAAAACCACAAATAATAAAAAATGAAAACCAATTGCAAATTGTCTCAGAATATCCCTCTCTATATCATACTAACAGTTAGCAACCGCTTTAAAGAAGTAAAGGTACACAGCAAAAATGGATACTTCCAAATCAATCAGAGCCTTAAGGTGGCCATACACGGAGAGATCCGCTCGTTTGGCAATGTCGCCAAACGAGCGTATCTCTCCCCAATATGCCCACCTTGAGCTTAACAATGGCTAACGGGCGGTCCAATCGCGGGACCGCATCAACGAACAGATGCGGCTGAGATCCGATGGGATTTTTAGTCCCGTCCGATCGACATCTGGCCGACTTTCTGCCAGATATCGATCAGGGAAGCCCGTCGGAGGGCCCCATACACAGGCCAATAAGCTGCCAACTCGGTCTGTCGGCAGCTTTTATCGGCACATGTATGGCCACCTTAACTCTAATTGATAGCCTTTGGTAGCCGACCAATCGGCCCACAATACGAGTGTTTATACAACTTCTATTTCTGAACTGGCTGGCGCCTTTCATTCCTTATCCCAAAGGGCAGGGGCCCCATTGTGAAACTATCTGGTATAGCTGTGCCTGGTTACCTATATTAGCGCTGGGACGAGGCACAGAAGATGGGTCCCATGACTGTCCTTGGTGTCATCAGCAGGAAGCTCATTTTGATTGGCCGTACTACCAAATAGCATGGTGCAACCTTCCAACAAAGGACCGGCTTATATCCATTGTGCAGAAAGTCGTACAAAAGGACAATTGATAGTCTAACTGCACCGTGCAACTTGGTAGTGCAGCCAAACATGTTGCCTGCTGAAATTATTAGTCTGAACAGTTCCTAGTCCCGGGGCTTCTTAAGACATCACGAGACAGGAGGCGAGTTTCTACAGCAACAAGAAGTTGGTGGGTTAGCAACCTGATGTCAGCGCTGGACCCTTCACGAGGGGCACAAGAATTAAATGCCAGAGTTCTGCTCGTGCCGAGCCTTTTGCGGATGGCATATAGCTCTCCTGGCTCTAATGTTGCCATGACAACCGTATCACCGACTTGCTGTTCCTCGTTAGAGCGAGAGGTAATTGGGTTAATTATCCCCTCGCAGAAAGGTTCATTGACGCACCCATTCAGAGGCATGCTGGAATAGTTCCAGATGCAACGGCTGCAAAATTGGAATGCCGTAGGCAAAAAATCCACCTGGATGGCACCCCCCCAATTCACGTGGCTGGGAGGGGTAAAATAATTTGCTGAACAAAACATTCCACGCTGTGGGAAGCAAAACCGATTGGGTGGCCTGGAAATACAAGGGGCTTCACAGGGAGCATGAAAAAGAGATCGCAAAGAGGCAGTGTCATTAACCGCCAACAAAGGGCTAATTGCATTATATTTACCCGACAACCCAGTGTCCTTGTCTTTCTTTTTGGGATAAAGGTGCAAACAGAGGCCAAAACAACATATGTTTAGACTATGGGAAGATAATGTTGTGTAGAAAGAATATGGGGTTGGTGCTTACCTGCCAGAACTCTGTTGACAGAAGAGTGTGTGGCCAGTCCCGGCTGACCACGCTCATGGAAAATGCCAGCGTAAGGCAGGTATTCCGGCAGCAGGAATCTCCTGTACCAAAAAACAAACAAACACAAAAAGGTAAAATGTTTGAGAATAGAAAGTACAGGTATGGGACCTGTTATCCAGAATGCTCAGGGTTTTCCGGATAATGGATCTTTCCGTAATTTGGGTCTTCGTGCCTTAAGTCTACTAGAAAATCATATAAACATTAAATAAACCCAATAGGCTGGTTTTGCTTCCAATAAGGATTAATTATATCTTAGTTGGGATCAAGTACAAGCGACTGTTTTATTATTACAGAGAAAAATGAAATCATTTTTAAAAATTTGGATTATTTGGATAAAATGGAGTCTATGAGAGACAGCCATTCCCGTAATGCAGAGCTTTCTGGATATCGGGTTTCCGGATAAGGGATCCTATACCTGTATTGAAAGGTATTAAAGGGGAATTATCGTGAAAATTAAAATGTAATATAGGCTTCCTCATACTGAAATAAGAAACTTTCTAAATACAATCAATTAAAAATTCTGCATTGTTTCTAAAATAATCGAGTTTATCATCACTATTCCTCTCTCAGCATCTGTTTCTCTTCATTCAGCAGTTGGGTGTCCGATAATCAGTGACAGTTAGATTCAATATATCTTATAAGGGGGGGGGCTCCTTTTGCCTAGAAGATGTATTAGAGATCATTCTATTAAAATCACCAGACATCATGTCTCTCTATATGCAGAATTTGTGCAAAAGGCAGTTATTTTGTTCGATTTTGTTTGTACTGGAATCTTTGAGTGAGCTCTAATACATCTGCTAGGAAAGGAAGCACCCCTATAAGATATATTGTATCTAACGGTCAGTGAATATCTGAGATGTATTGAATATATTGGATATCTGACAGTGAATTCTCAGAATTCTTAATTATATTTAAAACGTATGCTGAAGCTGACATTTTCATTTTTGCGATAGTTCCACTTCCACAAGGAAGTAGGGCCACCATTCAAAGGAGGCAGGCATACAGCTTATGTTATAGGGATGTACAGTGAATTTTTGGCCTGGATATTGCAGAATAGAGGGGTCCTGGGCAGGAAAGTTTATATCTGGCACTTACAAATAGGTATGTATGCACCAAACCCACTATTTGGGATTCGGCCGAATACCAAACCGAATCCTACTTTGCATTTGCAAATTAGGGACAGGAAAGGAAAAAAATAAAAAATTATTTTTTTGTGATGAAAAGTTGCGTGATTTCCCTACCCGCACCTAATTTTCATATGCAAATTAGGATTCTGATTAGGCTAAATCCAAATCCTGCTGAAAAAAGCAGAATCCTGCCCGAATCCTGGATTCGGTGCATCCCTACTTACAAACAGACCATTGTGGGAAGGGGACTAACCATTTAGCAATACAGGAGGAATCAAATTGCAGATTGCAGCCCCATAAGGAATATAGAGCAGAAGGTCAGTTAACATTGTTAGTGCCAAAGGGAAATCTTTTGAAGAAGACCAGACGTCTGTATTCTTGTAATGTAAAGAATAAAGTCTGAGATGAAGAAGTAGCCCTCCAGCCATTACTTAAATATTCTGCATTCCTAACAACATTCGCCTGGAAGGGTGGGGGTGCTGGGAGCTGCAGTCAGCCACCCAATGTGATATGAGAATAAAAAGAAAAAGTTTAGAACCATGGAGTTATCATATGTATAAAAGGGAGGTTCTTGTTACGTACCTCGGTACAAAGCGCCCCAGAGATGGTGCCGACATTCGAGCATTTCGGGTTGTCCTATGCCGAGAGCGGTCCCCGTTGTCCCTGGGAAAAAAACAATAAAATCAGTTAAGCAATGGTAGGTGGTGTTGGGCGAGACAGGGCAACCCTTAAAGGAGAAGGAAACTTGGGGGTGCCAAAAGTTAGGCGCCCCCAAGTGATTGCATGTACTTACCTGAAACCTTGGGCCTGTGCCTCTATTACGCGAAAACGGCACCGGTCTGGGATTCTTCCAGAGAGCACCATGGAGCGATCCTCTACCGGCTTCTTCTATCTTCGAATTTCCCGGGGCAGACGCACGCGAAGTAGAATGAAATAGATGACTTTTTGCTCTAATGTGAGAAGAAAGCAGATCGCTCCGTGGTGCTCACTGGAATAACTCCGGACAGTTGCAGTTTTCTCCTAATAGGCCCAGGGTTTCCGGTAAGTACATGCGATCACTTGGGGGTGCCAAGTTAAAAATTGGTTGTTCACTTTTAAATACCGTATATACTCGAGTATAAGCCGTCCCGAGTATAAGCCGAGGTACCTAATTTGACATCTAATAACTGGGAAAGCTTAATGACTTGAGTATAAGCCTAGGGTGAGAAATGCAGCAGCTTCTGGTAAGTTTCAATCAAAAAATTGAGGGTTTCTGCTCCCATTGGAGGTGCCGGTGTCTTGTTTTTGGATGCCGGCAAATGTTCTTGGACGCCGGCGTCTATTCTTAGGTGCCGGCGACTGTATAAGCCGAGGTAGAGTTTTTCAGCATATTTTGGGGGCTGAAAAACTAGGCTTATACTCGAGTATATACGGTAAATGTTTTGTATGCTGCAGATAATTCTGAGACAATTTGCAATTGGTTTTAATTTTTATTACTTGTGGTTTTTCGGCTTTGATTTGAATAAGGGACTGGAATATGAATAGGAGAGGGGCTGAAGGGATAAATGAGTAATAAAAAGTAGTAATAACCATACATCTGTAGCATTTTTTTAAGATGGGGTCAGTGACCCCTATTTGAAAGCTGGAAAGAATCAGAAGACAAATAATTCAATAACTATAATAAAGAAAAAATGAAGACCAATTGAGAAGTTGCTTCATTTTATAACATACTAAACTTTATCTTAAAGGTGAACCACCCCTTTAAGTCTACCTCTGCATCTTCCATAGGGCTGCACCAGCAACTTGTGCCCCAAACATGACATTGATGCGGGAAAATGAAAAACCCTAAACCCAAATGGTCCCTTTAAAGGAAAAAGCATGACCGCATCGTGCTACCATTTCCAGGACGCATATCATGCACGCTATCGGACCAGCATGCATCACTGCGCATCGAATGTGGTCACTTCATCTGGGACAAAGCTGCTTCTCCCCCTTCTGAGAGAATTAAGATGCCCTCAAGAAATAGCTGTGCCCATGTCCCATTTATTCATGTCTTTTCATTGTCAAGCCTGTCCTGATTCTTGCTTGAAAGCACCCAGTTACCCTTTTTTTTTAGGTTGCCCCACTAACGTGTTGCGGTCTCGAGGAATGGCTGCAGCAAGAATAGTTAAGCCCTGTGGCGGTGAAGCGGATGGAAAGGCTGTTTGCTAAGAGTCGCCAGGTGTGAGGACAAATAGATGCTGTACCCGTCGACGTTGTAAAGGAGCTGTCGGCTGTTGAGTGGGGAGGAAAGAGTTTTCTGAAAGCCTTGTCAGCACCCTGCAGTTTTACATATCAAAGTCATGTCTGACAATGCAACGGTGACACTTCATCTTCCCTCGCTAACAACTGTGCCGTGTATCCGCATCATTTACCTTCACGTGCCCCGACCCCCATCAACTCCGGACTAGTTACTCACAGCACCATGTGAATTGTTCTTTTTCACCACAAAGGCAAATAATTAAAGGAGAAGGAAAGGCTAAAACTAAGTAAGCTTTATCAGAAAGGTCTATATAAATACACCAGTAAACCCTCAAAGCAATGCTGCTCTGAGTCCTCTGTCAAAAGAAACATCACATTTCTTTGCTTTTATTGTGAACTCATGGGCTTCTGTATCAGACTTCCTGTTTTCATCTTAAACCTCCAGGGCACGGCCTTGAGCATGCTCAGTTTGCTCCTCTCCCCCTCCCTCCTCCCATCCCTGCTGTAATCTGAGCTCAGAGCTGTTAGTGAGCAGGGAGAGATTCAGGCAGGAAGTGATGTCACACCAAGCTTATATGGCAGCTTCTATCCTAAACAAACAGAGACAGTGTCTAGAGCTGTTTACTCAGGTATGGTAAAGCATTCTGCAAAATAAATATAGTGTTCTAGCTTGCACTATTGTGGCTATTTTATTTGCAATAAACTGTCTTGGAGCTTTCCTTCTCCTTTAAAGGGGAAGTTTTCATTTAAAGGATAAATAAACCTTTAAAATAAGTAAATATAAAATGGATGAGGGTGATATTCTAAGCACTTTTGCAATGTACATTTACTTTTTATTCCAAGATATTAAGGGATACATGTACTGTTAATATGAATGAATTTTGTCACAACAGCGCCACCTGCTCGTCATTTTCCCACCAGTCTGACCAACAAGTTGTCAAGGAAGTTGTCAGGAGAAAGAAAGAGGCTGATGTTCTTCTGCTTAGGAAAGATGTGAGAAAGGTTTCTAATTTTATTCCTAAGCAGAAGAACATCAGCCTCTTTCTTTCTCCTGACAACTTCCTTGACTACTTGCTGGTCAGACTGGTGGGAAAATGACCAGCAGGTGGCGCTGTTGGAACAAAATTCATTCATATTAACAGCACATGTATCCTTTAATATCTTTAAAGAAAAATAAACAATGAATGTAAACTGCACCCTCATCAATTTTACAGTCACTTATTTTAAAGCTTTAAAAGACATTTTAGTTTATTCTTATCAATGCCATACGCCTCTTTCCACCTTTCAAATGGGGGAAACCCTGGTATGCTTAAACGAGAACTAAAGCCTAACTAAAGAAGTAGGTATATTGAAATGTTGTACACGATGTTTTGTGTTTCTGAACCAGCCCAAGGCAAACACAGCCCTTTAGCAGTAAAGATCTGTGTCTCCAAAGATGCCCCAGTAGCTCCCCATCTTCTTTCCTGCTGATTCACTGCACATGCTCTGTGCTGCTGTCACTTACTGAGCTTAGGGACCCACTCACAATATACAGTACACATAGAATAGAAATGTCACAATATAAGGCTGATTAGTAATTAATACAGATAATTACTACATGGCAGCACAGAAACCAGTGCAATTAGCATCAGAATTTAATAATCAGCAAACCTGTAGCATCAGCTTATATTACAGGGGAAGCTCATTTTCTGCTGGATAATTAGCGACGAGCCCTAAGCTTAGCTTCTCAACAGCCAATCAGAGCCCACTGAGCATGTGAGTGTCACAGACACTTTCCAAGATGGTGACCCCCTGTGACAAGTTTGAAGTCCTGGATCATTGCTGCTGTTGACAAGCTGAAACTTTAGGCTGGTGCAATAAGTTCAGTGTATAAAATATGTCCTTTTTAGCCACATTCATTTTTAGGGTTTAGTTCCCCTTTAAGTCACCATTCAAATGACAGAGAAGCCTTCAAAAGAAAAATAAAGGATAAGTACATACCGTGTAAAATAAGCAGTAATGGAATCCCTTTGTTACATACTCTCTCTTGCTGTATAAGTAGTTTGCAAGCGCCATATAAATGACACCGGCTAAAGCAGGGATGGCTGTTATATCTTTGTCATGTTTACAAGCCGAGCATTCAAGGGAAAGTCTTATTGTCTCATGAAAACGGGAGAACTGGCAGACGCTTACAAAGGACTTGCTTTGGGCCAGCCGAATGGGATTATTTTATGTGTCCCTATTACATCCGGAATACAGATTGCACGCTGAGAGGCGACGAGACGAACACAAGAGGCAGAAACGCTCATTTATTAATAGTGTAACCCGCACAGACATTCATGCGACGCAGCGGTCGCATTTCTATTGCAGCAAGCCGCTGTCCCTGGTGATCCCTGCGAGTACAAGGAAATATCAGAGACACAAAGGAAACGCAGAATGCGTCGGGATAAGCTCTCGGCCTACTACTCCTCTCTTATCTGATTAAAGCGCTGAAAATGTTCTCCTAGCCAATTGCAGTCATGGGGTATCCTCTCTGCAAGTGACGGCATACACAGGAAGATCTGCTCATTTCTCAAGATAGCCAAATAAGTGTTTATTTACCCATTTCGGCCACCGATACACTGGGCCAGGGTGATCACATCCTAACAGAGGCCTACACCCATCAGGAGTAAATCACATTAAAGGGGGGTTTCAACTTACTGTATATACTTGAGTATAAGCCGTCCCGAGTATAAGCCAAGGTACCTAATTTTACCTCCAAAAACTGGGAAAGCTTATTGACTCGAGTATAAGCCTAGGGTGAGAAATGCAGCAGCTTCTGGTAAATTTCAATCAAAAAATTGAGGGTTTCTGCTCCCATTGGAGGTGCCGGCGACCATTCTTGGACGCTGGCGAATATTCTTGGAGACTATTCTTGGACGCCGGTGACTATTCTTAGACGCCGGCGACCGTTTTTGCGCTTGACCCGAGTATAAGTCGAGGTAGAGGTTTTTCAGCATATTTTGGGGGCTGAAAAACTCAGCTTATAGTCGAGTATATACGGTATATGAGAATGATGAAGATCGTGATATTCTGAGACAATAAGCAATTGGTTTTCATCTTTTTATTATTTGTGGCTTTTGAGTTATTTAGCTTTTTATTCAGCAGCTCTCCAGTTTGCAATTTCAGCACTCTGGTTGCCAGGGTCCAAATTACCCTAGCAACTATACACTGATTTGAATAAGAGACTGGAATATGAATAGGAGAGGCCTGGATAGATTTAGTAATAAAATGTAGCAATAACAATAAATGTGTAGCCTTACAGAGCATTTGTTGGGGTCAGTGACCCCCCATTTGAAAGCTTTAAAGAGTCAGAAGATGAAGGCCAATAGTTCAAAAACTATAAAAAATAAATAAATTGAAAAGTTGCTTAGAACATTCTATAACATACTAAAAGTTAAAGGGGTGGTTTGCCTTTAAGTTAACTTTTAGTCTGTTATAGAATGACTAATATGAATAAAAAGCTAAATAACCACAAATAATAAAAAACGAAAAGTTAAATTAAAGGTGAACAGCCCCTTTAATGTGCCGATGTGCTCCTCAACTGACAGAGGATATCAGGTTAGAAGAGTGGCCTTCGGCCTTGTGCTTTTAAATGGTTATGGAACTCGGTGACTTATAATATCCTTATATTTTACAATAGGGGGAACTTTTTTCCGATTATAAATATATTTGTGTGTGTGCAATGTTTACAAAGGGGTTACACTCACTCAAACTCCTCAAACTCTAAATCTCCAGCCTCTACAGCTCCTTGAGCCTCGCTGGAGGACGAGACTGCAGAGGTGCGTAGTCGGTTCTGCTGGTATCTCATAGAGCGTTGCCTTATGCTGTCCCTCCGAGACAGGTACTGGATCATCCTTTGTGCGTAGTAGGCGGCTGGAGACAACCTGGAAATTAACAGCACAACACAGGCACGGTTAGCTGTCGCCGCCAACAAAGACTGACAGCAGAAATAAAGAGCACACTTTTAGGGCTGGGACACACTGGGCGATTTGGGGAGATTTAGTCGCCTGGCGACTAATCGCAGCGACTTTTCTCCCCGAATGCCTCCCCTCGCTCTGCGCCTGGCTAAAATGAAAAATCGCCTGCGCTAATCACACGCGGCGATTCGTTTTCCGAAGTCGCCTCACGAGGAAACTTCGGGCGACTTCGGAAAACAAATCGCCGGGTGTGGTTAGCGCAGGCGATTTTTCATTTTAGCCAGGCGCAGAGCGAGGGGGAGGCATTCGGGGAAAACTGGTCGTGGAAAGTCGCGGCGATTAGTCGCCAGTCGACTAACTCTCCCCAAATCGCCCAGTGTGTCCTAGCCCTTAGGTTTACTTTTCCTTTAATCTTTTCAACAATGATTACAAAGGGAAAACAAAGACTTAAGTGCAGCAAGTATTGTGTACTTGGGAGTGGAAAGATAATAGCCTGCGCTGAATTATTCAATTAAAGGGGTGGTCCACCTTTAACTTAACTTTTAGTATGTTATAGAATTATAGAATGACTAATTCTGAGCAGGTTTTCAATTGGCCTTCATTTTTATAATTTTTTTTTTAATTATTTGCCTTCTTCTTCTGACTCTTTCCAGCTGTGAAACGGGGGTCACTGACCCCATCTAAAAAACAAATGTTGTGTTATTGTTATTGCAGCTTTTTCTTACTCTATCTATTCAGGCCCCTCTCCTATTCATATTCCAGTAGGGATGCACCGAATCCACTATTTGCTGAATTCCCGAATCCTTTGTGTAAGATTCGGCCTAATTTCAAACGATTTCGAATCCTAATTTGCATATGCAAATTAGGAGTGGGAAGGGGGAAAATATTTTTTGCTTCCTTGTTTTGTGACAAAATTTCCCTTCCCACCCTTAATTTGCATATGCAAATTAGTATCCCGATTCAGTTCGGCCGAATCCTGCTGAAAAAGGCTGAATCGCGAACGGAATCCTGAATTCGGTGCATCCTAATATTCCAGTCTCTTATTCGAATCAATGCATGGTTGCTAGGGTATTTTGGATCCTAGCAACCAGATTATTGGAACTGTTAACTGGAGAGCTGCTAAATAACTCGAACGACAAATGATAAAAAATTAAAACCAATAGCAAGTTGTTTCAGAATATCCCTCTCTACATCATACTAAATGTTAATTTAAAGGTGAACAACCCTTTTAAAGGTAAAGTTAACAGAAAGAGAGGGATTTTTACCTGGCTGGGTCAGGGTAGATCGGATGCTCTCGAGAGCCGGTGGCATCATATCTGGACAGAGAGATCAACGAAGACTCCAAAAGCCTCCTAGAAGGTAGAGAAATAATAATAAAGGTCAAGTAGACTCGCATACCCTGCTCCAGGCATTTACACAGTCAACAGCCCCTTTGTTGACAGAGTGTATTATGGGTATTAAGGGTTTATTATGATAATAAGCAGTGTATTATGGGTATTAAGGGTTTATTATGATAATAAGAAATACCCCCAAGGATGTTATAAGCACATAAGAACTCAACAATGCTTCAAAGCTTGTCTTTCTGTGTAGGTGCTGCCATACCAAATACCATCAGTTTTCAAACTACACGTAAAGATATAACCAGGCAAATAAAAGTCAGGAATGTAGGAAAATATTCGACACAGGTCACTTACAATTGTCTCAAGGTATTTCAGTATTTTAGGTTGGCCTAAGAGCTTACTTGGAAACAACCCAGTACATCTGATTGGTTTAACTGTATAGGGCCAAATAAATGCACTAATAGCACTAAATGGACATTACTGAAAACAGCTCAGTTGCCATATACAGGTATGGGATCCGTTATCCAGAAAGCTCCGAATTACGAAAAGGCCGTCTCTCATACACTCCATTTTACCAACATAATCCAGATGTTTAAAAATGATTTCCTTTTTCTGTGTAATAATAAAACAGTAGCTTGTACTTGATCCCAACTAAGATATAATTAATCCTTATTGGAAACAAAACCAGCCTATTGGGTTTATTTCATGTTTATATGATTTTCTAGTAGACGTAAAATATGAAGATCCAAATTACAGAGAGATTAGTTATCCGGTAACCCCGTTATCCAGAATTACGGAATGAAGATCCAAATTACAGAAAAATCAGTTATCTTGAAAACCCCAGGTGCCGAGCATTCTGGATAACAGGTCTCATACCTGTACTTTGTATTTAAACCCAACTAAGATATAATTCATCTTTATTGGAGGCAAAACCAGCCTATTGGATTTATTTCACGTTTATATGATTTTTTTTAGAAGACTTAAGGTATGAAGATCCAAACCCAAGGTCCCGAGCATTCTGGATAACAGGTCCCATACCTGTACTTATTTATCAGACCTCTCTTATACACACACAAGTACAAGGGCTTAACGTTTCCCTTTTCTGGGTATCTGCCTTTACACAAGCGGGGTAAGCCATATTGATTGATTAGGAAGGGGCCACATTTGGGGCGTATCGGTAGAGGGTTTTGGGAGAGAGGCCTTTCCTCACTACACCACTTTGTATGAATCGGTTAAGTTGTCCTTTAAGTAGCAAGGGGCTCATGTTAAAATAAACAGGAGGAAGGTCCCTGCCCTGCAGAGCTTACAATTTAAATCAACAGAAAGAGCAAGACAAGGAGGCCTCTCTAAACTTCTCTAAAATACCCAGGAGGAAGGTGCATACCTCCCAACATTTTGGAAATAAAAAGAGGGAAAAAATTTTTTTTTCCGCACGTAGCGCAGCAATTTTTTGGACCACACCCCTTTCTGTGGCCACACCCCCTAATTACCATCTTCGTTTTACAAAATTTGGCAGGTTATGAAAGTTTGTAAATATTTCTCCTTATCTAAACTGTGTTTTTGTGTCTCAAAATTGTTACAAAGTATCTTATTTGCACCTGTTAGGTGTTCTGGGCTCTCTGCCAAAAGCCAATTAAGTGAGAAACTTTGTTTCTTTTTCTGGCTGTTCAGTGCAGAGAAAAGAGGGACTTTCCAGTACAAATGAGGGACTGCGGGTTGAGCTGTCAAAAGAGGGACTGTCCCTCCGAAAAAGGGACAGTTGGGAGGTATGAAGGTCCCTGCCCTGCAGAGCTTACAATTTAAATCAACAGAAAGCGCAAGACAAGGAGGCCTCTCTAAACCTCTCTAAAAGACACAGGAGGAAGGTCCATGCCCTGCAGAGCTTACAATTTAAATCAACAGAAAGAGCAAGACAAGGAGGCCTCTCTAAAAGACACAGGAGAAAGGTCCCTGCCCTGCAGAGCTTACAATTTAAATCAACAGAAAGAGCAAGACAAGGAGGCCTCTCTAAAAGACACAGGAGGAAGGTCCCTGCCCTGCAGAGCTTACAATTTAAATCAAGAGAAAGAGCAAGACAAGGAGGCCTCTCTAAACCATGCAGATAGGAATAGTTATTTGCGGTAGCCCCATGTGACTAAATGCCCTATAATCAGGGGTATCATCCGTAATCGCTTTCCCTTTGATGCTGAGCTGTTGAACAAGAGCCGCCCGCATTATAATAGAGTAACGGCACATTAGAGCGGATAACAAATCCGAGAGCAGCTACAGAGGCCAGGGTTGCGCCTGCCTAATTTCACAGATACTGACAGCAAAATAGCAGGATTTGCTCGTTACGAATAATTAAATGTTAATTATGTTTTTTGGTATGCGTTTCTCCCATACAGCGCAGTTCTCCGCTCTTTTCTTCTGATGTTTAATGGGCACAATATCATCCAAACATACAGTGCTGGGGTTTGCCTAAAAAAAAATGTATTTGGCTAAAATCATTAAGCCCTGGCCATAAAATTTGCCAATTTGGCAGATAAAAGAAGCAAATTATTGGTCTGAAAATAAAATATTCGTTTGGCAGGCTTGAAAAAACATATCGGTTGAGGACCAGACTTTATTTTTTTAATCCTCCAGGGCTAGGGCTTGAGCATGCTCAGTTTGCTCCTCTCCCCCATTCTGCTGTATTCTGAGCTCATAGCTATGAGTGAGCAGGGAGAGAATCAGGCAGGAAGTGATGTCACAGCAAGCTAATATGGCAGCTGCTATCCTAAACAGAGAGCTTCTAGAGCTGTTTACTCGGTTATGGCAAAGTATTCTGCAGAATAAAAATGGCTTTCTAGCTTGCACTATTGTGGCTAATCTATTGGCAATAAAGTGCCTTAGTAGCTTTCCTTCTCCTTCTCCTTCTGCCACTGTGGCCCAATTGTTCGACAATCAGCTCATTTCAAGTTGTCCCATCATGTTGATGTACAAACTGGGTAAAGATACATTTGGTGGTGATCTTGGCAAACAAGTGAATCTTCTTTTTACTGCCCAAATGTCCTACTCTTGCTTAGTGCTCTGTATTGCTTGTATTGCATTCGGAGAAAGCATAAACAAACCCCTTCCTAAATACATCACGTCCTAAGCAAACTCTGTAACAGGCACCAGGATCCCAAGCTCCGTCATTCCGTTACCTCCGGTGTTCCTTAAAGAGACCGTACAATTCAGTATAACAGAAAGCCCACAGTGCTATGAGCAAAGGAACGACTTTATACAGTATACAGATAATGTATGTGGACACTCCTTCTCATTATCGGATTTGGCAATTTAAAGGGATACCAGCAGCCTAACAACAGAACAATGGGAAGGTAACCAGATAGCAGCTCCCTAACACAAGATAACAGCTGCCTGGTAGATCTAAGAACAGCACACAATAGTAAAATCCAGGTCCCACTGATACACATTCAGTTACATTGAGTAGGAGAAACCACAGCCTGCCAGAAAGCACTTCTGTCCTAAAGTGCACGCTCTTTCTGAAAGCACATGAACAGGCGCCCAAACAAAATTTTCCAACCAGCCTGATCGACAAGCCGACCGATATCTGAAGTCTTCTGCCAATTTCAGTCAGCCGATCTTCCACCATACACGCATCGAATATCATACGGAATTTAATACAATATCATCGGTGCGTCCATGGCCACCTTCAGCCTGATCCCCAACATCGGTGCCCAACCTCTTAAAAGGAATTAAGCAAATCCCAAGAACAATTTTTCAACATTTAGTGGGAACTTGGCAGAAGAGTAGGAGCAGCAAAGGGAGGGACAACTCCATATTAATCCCCTTAGTTGCACTTGATTGCCTTGCACAACTGGGGTGTGATTCTAAACACGGCACTATCCGCATGGAGTGAGTTTGCACTCCCTATGTCTGTCTGCTCCTTCTCGGTAAAGCCCAAAATCTTTCAGGCAGCGATTCAAAACAATATTGGCACTTGAGGGTGCTATTTCATCGGAGTGTCCCATTTGGTCATCATCAACCAGGAACAGAGCAGAGACATAGTATATGTATAAAAGGAAAGCAAAACAGGGTTTATTTCTCTTTAAATTGAGAAAGCAAGTAAAGCTCCCCATAGACACGACGATTCTTCTTGCCGAACGATTTTAGGGAAGTCCAACCAATCCTTAGAAATTATCGTGCGGTTAGTGGGATTCGAACGATCGTACATCTTACGATTTTTCGGCCGACATCTGTCAGGAAATTGATCGGCCAGGTCAAAAAATCTTTGTCGGTCCCAGTGCAATGTATCTATGTTTGCAGGGCCAAGCAGGCAGCTCCCCTTTGTTTTCCGGGCAAATGGTCTTTTTAGTTGATGGTCAATTCGTACGATCGTTCCGAGAAAATCGTGGTCTCACGATGAGGATCGGATCTTTTAAAAATCTCAACAACAATGGCCAGCTTTACTCTATCCAGGCGGCAATAGGTCATTGGCTCAAAGACTAGCCAGAAGCTTAAGTCATAGTCTAGAGCCCTTTTACTCGGAATTATATGGCCATGCCTTTCCAGCGGGAAATGCCATTAGGGAAGGAAAGATAAGCTGGCCTGAGTGATGCCTAATACCACTGCTCGGCCTTCTCTGGATTGGGGGGGAATAAATTGAATTTGTTAGAGGGCTCTGCACTCGAGTCTTTCTACACATCCAAGTGCCAAGTTTCTAATTCTATTAAATGGAGAATCTTCTGCTGCAGGGAGCCTGAAGACAGGACAGAGGGGAGGAACGAGGGAAGGCGGCTAGAAGAACTGGAGGGACTTGCCACAGAGCAGAGGCCGATGCTGGAAGAATAAAAAGAAGCTGGCACTCTTTCTTCTCACCCACAGAAAAGCTGAGGGATAAAATGAGAAGGAGTGGAGGTTGCCAAGTTTATCAGCGGTGCTCATGTACAAGCCAATCATAGCACGGGCCAACTCGAGGTGCCTCGGCCAAAAACACTCAAGGGTGGGACGTGAGGAGAAGAGCTCCAAGTAAAGATGAAGCTGCGCCTTTGTTATATGCGTTTTTTTTTATTGAATAAGATGTAACCTCTAGTATAAATTCACTTTAATGGAAGGCCACCTTGCAATACCCTGTGATTGAGATGCCCTACCATTGAGCAGATAATGGATGTTTACTACAATGCGTGTGATAGATCAGAGCAGAATGGTGTTGCCCCTCCTCCCTAACATGAGCTGCTGTTTTTGTATTATATTGTTTGTATTACACATTAATAAGGGCCACAAATATGGCAGTGTTTGACTTCATTGGCCAGAGTCCAATTATAAATGTTGCGATTTATAACGAACCTGGGCACATCCAGAATATAATCTAGACCTTTACACTATGGAGATGGAACAAAGATTTAAGATGGACATACAAGGTCGCCAAACGAATGGATCTCAACCAGATATGCCCACCAAAGGTAGGGCGATATCAGGTTAATCCGATCGTTCGGCCCTAGGGCCAAACGATCGGATTACAAAGGAAATGGGGGTCGACGGGACAAGGGCCACAACTAGACAATGTGGTCCTTGATCGCCAAGTAAAATCAAACCTGACCGTTCGATATCTGGATGATTTTTGGCCTTATATTGATCGGTGAGGCCCATTGGAATGCCCCATACACTGGCAGATAAACTGCCGAATTGGTCTAAAGGACAGATATTGGAAACTTTAATCTGCCCGAGTGTTCTCTTGCTGTCACCTATTTATGGACAACCACGGAAAGTGTCCAGCCTCTATATGGGCACCGTAGCAAGATCTCTACCCAGTGGCCTCCTACCCCTTCTTACCCCCAATACAACCATAACGTGCAGTGCCATTTGAGGGTCAGCCCCTTTGTGCTCCTGTTCCATTTGGAAAGAGGAATTCTGCAGAGTTCCAGAACTGGACCAAATCAATTCAGCTGATCCAAATCTGAACCGTTAAGGCAACTACGCTTATAATATATTAGGGATGCACCGAATCCAGGATTCGGTTCGGGATTTGGGCCTTTTCAGCAGGATTCGGCCGTATCTTTCTGCCCGGCCGAACCGAATCCTAGTTTGCATATGCAAATTAGGGGCAGGGAGGGAAATCACGTGACTTTTTGTCACAAAACAAGGAAGTAAAAAGTGTTCCCCTTCCCATCCTTAATTTGCATATAAAAATTAGGATTCAGATTCGGTTCGGTATTCGCCGAATCTTTTGCAAAGGATTCGGGGGTTCGGCTGAATCCAAAATAGCGGATCGGTGCATCCCTATAATATATAGATATAATACACAAAAGCCATGAATATCCTGTAAATTAATATTATATCCTTATAAACGGTGAGTACTGATGTCATCAGTTATAAACGTGAGTACTGATGTCATTTCAGTCACATGTGAAACTTGTGTATTGTAATAAATAAAGTACCCCCTGTTGCAAAATATGAGGATATTAGAAGTTACCTTGTGTTTTTATATGGTCATGAAACTCCTCTGTAACTTATAATATCCTTATAATTTACAAGAGGGGGTACTTTATTCACTATATATATTATATAGATAGTTTCTAGTATTTTAATTGTATTCCTAGTATTTATTTAGTAATCAGTCCCTGCTCCAGTGGAGCTTACAATCTAAGGGCCCTATAACATTCACACACACTAGGGTCAGCAGGCCCGGACTGGCAATCTGTGGGTTCTGGCAAATGCCAGAGGGGCTGCTATAAGGTCCCATATAAAGTCAGTATTTAGTGGGCTGGTGGGGCTGTTTGGGCCTCTATGTGGGCAGATTGGGCCTCTGTGTACCTGAAATGCCAGGGCCTAATTTAATTCTCAGTCCGGACCTGAGGGTCAGCTTTATCAGGAGCCAGTAAATCTGCAAGTATACTTGGGTACTCAAACATGGGGAGAATATACAAACTCCTAGTTAGAACTGAACTCAGGACCACAGCCTAATATTACGCTGGTTATTCCTACTGAACAGCTGAAGGTGACAATTTTCTTTTTAGAGGATTAAACTTTTTCTAAAATTTGCATATGCAAATTAGGGATTAGAGATGGCGCCGTACTCAACTGAATCTTTTGTGGAGTGTTCAGTATCTGGAATCCATTAAAGGTACACCCTGCAATCATTGCTTTGACCTGCACGTTGCATAATACAAAATGCCGACAAAATTCACCGTATTCTCCCCAAGAGGAAAGGAAATGTTCGGCGGAATGAATAGTTGGGAAATGGAGGCTATTCAGCATTGGAAAGCCTTTCTTCCGAACTCTGAAATCCAGCCGCTGTTTCACAAGCCCAGGGTTTTCCTTTTGATTTAGGCAGCTTTTGTACTCATCCTGTCATTAAGTCTTCCATTTTCCCTGAGATTGGAATTTACATATCCTATTAGGCCGAACAAAAGAAGAAGCAGCAGCACTAGCACTAGCACTGGCAAGCCTTGTCTGCATTCACAGGGGCTCCCCTCCCCAATTCTAAAAGGATGGGAGATGCAGGCGACTATTCCAGAGAACGGAAGAATGGAATTGAGGCCAAGGAAAGATGCTGAATTGTGGTTAACTCTGCTAAACTTATCAGTGACAGCAGGTTTCAATACGGCGCTGCGTGAAAAATGCAACTTGCCTGCGACTGCATGGTGCCTGGAGCTAAGCTTCTTTAGAAAGGGGACAGATAAAGGGAGAGAAGAGAAAGCAGGGGCAGATAAGAGAGGAGAGGGTGATGGATGAGCGAGACAGAACGGGAGAAGACGATAAAGGCAGGGTACTAGGTCTTTATATGTGGAGAACATGCTATGAAGATGTCACAAGGTGACAAACTGCAGAAGATACGGCTTCCTTTTTATATAGAGAGATTATACTTCAATACCTGCCCCAGTGAGCTTACAATCTAAAGCGCCTCTCACTAAGGGCAGTTTTAACAGGAGTCAACTAACCTGCCTGCATAGTTGTAGCCACTACAAGAGGTTGCCACTAAGAGTAAGGGAACCTTAAAGGAACAGTAAAAAATTGAAGTCTTTTAAAGGAATGACAATTTAATGTTGTGTTGCAATGCACTGCCAAAACCGGTGTCTTTGATTCAGAAACACTACTATGTGTAGCCATGGGGGCAGCCATTCAAGCACAGGATACACAGCAGATAACAGATAAGTACTACTATAGTTTATATAAACAAGCTGCTGTGTAGTCACGGGGGCAGCCATTCAAGCACAAGATACACAGCAGATAACAGATAAGTACTACTATAGTTTATATAAATAAGCTGCTGTGTAGCCATGGGGGCAGCCATTCAAGTACAGGATACACAGTAGATAACAGATAAGTACTACTATAGTTTATATAAACAAGCTGCTGTGAAGCCATGGGGGCAGCCATTCAAGCACAGGATACACAGTAGATAACAGATAAGTACTACTATAGTTTATATAAACAAGCTGCGGTGTAGCCATGGGGGCAGCCATTCAAGCACAGGATACACCATAGCAGCTTGTTTATATAAATTATAGTAGTACTTATCCATTATCTACTGTGTATCCTGTGCTTGAATGACTGCCCCTATGGCTACACAGCAGCTTGTTTATATAAACTATAGTAGTACTTATCTGTTATCTACTGTGTATCCTGTACTTGAATGGCTGTCCCCATTACTACACAGCAGCTTGTTTATATAAACTATAGTAGTACTTATCTGTTATCTACTGTGTATCCTGTGCTTGAATGGCTGCCCCCATGGCTACGCAGCAGCTTGTTTATATAAACTATAGTAGTACTTATCTGTTATCTACTGTGTATCCTGTGCTTGAATGGCTGTCCCCATTACTACACAGCAGCTTGTTTATATAAACTATAGTAGTACTTATGTTATCTACTGTGTATCCTGTGTTTGAATGGCTGCCCCCATGGCTACACAGCAGTTTGTTTATATAAACTTTAGTAGTCTTTCTGAAGCAAATATACCAGTTTTACCAGTGCAGCGCAACAGTACATTATATTTTCATTTCTATAAAGGACTTAAAATTTTTGGTGTCACTGTTCCTTTAAAGACATTTGGGACAATTTATAAACACTGCACCTGGGCAGTAACCCAAATAATTGCTTTTACTTTACCACCTGCAGTTGGCTGAAAAAAACCTAATCGCTGATTGTTCGCTATGGGTTACTGCACAGGTGCAAATTTGCCCACTGTTTATAAATGAACCCTATTGTCCCTAGCAAGTCTTGCTTAGCAGCACTGCTGTGATCCATACAGCATTGTGTCCCCTATCCAACAGAACTAAAAGCAGCCGAGGGCAAAGAAGGATATCTGTGATGGGTAGCACTAGCTCTAAAACCATGCGTGCCATCAGGGTAGCCATAGTCATAATTAAATTAACCCTAGTGTGTGTGTTTATTTAGACTGTAAGCTCACTAGGGCAGGGATTTACCTATAACAGGAATATGTGGACACTACTAAGATCAGTCAAACCATAATGGGCTTTATTTAGTCCTTTCTGTTGTGCAGGCAACAGTATATCTGGGGTTACGCTCACGCTCCTGGGAAGGCCATTCAAGCAGTGAAGGGGTTACATTAATTTGTTATATATTATATATATATATATATACACACACACACATTGGATAATGTACCGCCTACTGTAATTTATAAAGATATAAATCACAGAGGAGTTATGTGACCATATACAGTTCACATAACTCCGAGGTGACTTCTGATATCTTTATAAATTTCTAGTAGGGGGTACATTTTGTGGGGGGGTCAGAGTTGAAATTTTGGTCGCCAGCGTCAAATTTTGGCATGCCGGCCCCCGTTTTGTGCGCCCCCGGCGTCCGTTTCGGATGCACGGTGTAAAATTCCGACGCTCTGCGTCAAATTCGCCGGCCCCTTTTATAAACGGAGCGTTCTGGCGTCAGAACGCGCCGTTTATAAGGATATAATTTACAATCTGGTCCCATATGGAAATGACCAGATTGTAGATTATATAAATATATTTATATATCTCCTCTCGCTAAGCACATGCAGCAAAATGAGGGCAGCACCTGCACAGTGGATACTCCCTCCCACCAAGGAAACATGGTAATATCGTCCTTCAGAAACCCCAAGAGCTTGCAATCCTTTTACACACTCCAATACCTGGCTTCAAGTATGCCTGAATACTGGTCGCGCAGCACTTCTATAGTTAATCACTGCCTAAATGCAACCGCTGATTACTGCACACGCACCACTAGAATGAGCGGCAAGGGGGCACCAGAGACAGATGCCAAGAAGCTGTGGGCTGGAAAAACAACTGGCAAGGGCTAAACACATCCAATCACCTAAGGCTTTAGCTGCAATATTAAAGGGATATTTTCATGGGAAAAGTTTTTTTTTTCTTTTTTCAAAACACATCAGTTAATAGTGCTGCTCCAGCAGAATTCTGCACTGAAATCCATTTCTCAAAAGAGCAAACAGATTTTTTTATATTCAATTTTGAAATCTGACATGGGGCTAGACATATTGTAAGTTTCCCAGCTTCCCCCAGTCATGTGACTTGTGCTCTGATAAACTTCAGTCACTCTTTACTGCTGTACTGCAATTTGGAGTGATATCATTCCCTCCCTTTCCCCCCAGCAGCACGAACGAACAATGGAACAATGGGAAGGTAACCAGATAGCAGCTCCCTAAAGCTGGCCATAGACGCAAAGATCCGATCGTACGACTTCCCCATCTCCCGATCTGCCACTAACCATTCCGATCAAAAAACAGATCAGCCGATGTTCTGCCCCTGACAGCAATCATACGAAAGTTATGTCCAACTAATGCTGGTGACAGTCTCCCTCTGAAAATCGTACGATTGGCAATACACGCAGAGATATTATCGGCAGCCGACAGAAATCTTTTAACCTGTCCGATCGACCAAACCACCGATCTCCGCAGGACGAAAAATGACGGGACTCTCCACACACGGTCCGAAAATCGTACGAAACCCCGATTCGTACAATCAGATCTTTGCGTCTATGGCCAGCTTAACACAAAATAACAGCTGCCTGGTAGATCTAAGAACAACACTCAATAGTAAAATCCAGGTCCCACTGAGACACATTCAGTTACATTGAGTAGGAGAAACAACAGCCTGCCAGAAAGCAGTTCCATCCTAAAGTGCTGGCTCTTTCTGAAAGCACATGACCAGGCAAAATGACCTGAGATGCACCTACACACCAATATTACAACTAAATACACTTGTTGGTTCAGAAATGAAATTTTATATTGTAGAGTGAATTTTTTTACAGTGTAAACAGTGTCATTTAGAAATAAAAATCTACATCAGAATCCCTAATGGCGAGTGTTAGAACTATGAATGAAAGGATTCGCTATTTTTTTCATATATATATATATATATATATATATATATATATAGATCATACAGGTGCGGAGGACAATCTGAACGATAGACGTTGCAAAAAATACTGCTAATATTGCTGCATGCAGTTCTGCAATATGAATGCTAAAGGTTGCCTCAAGCCCCGCCATAGGGTAACCTATATAAATTTATATGACTACTATACATATGCCTTTGATACAGGTCTACTTTCTACATAATCATGTCAAATCAAAAGTGGGGTGCATGCGACTGCTGGAGTAATCAATGTACACCAGACTTGAACTTGGCTGTACACAAGGCAGTCCAAACAAGTGGATATGCCCTGATCTAATGCTTCAGCTCCCACAAGAGGAGGACGCAGAACAGTCAAGCAGGAACAGTAGCAAAAACTCAGGATATTCCAGCTTCCACAACCAAACGCAGTTTGGTCCCATAACATGGCAGCAGCCCAAGTGCCAGCTTTGAAAATGCCAGCGTCCCTGAACCACAGTCTAAAGGTGGCCATACCTGGGCAGATTAAAGCTGCCGATATCGGCCCTTTAGACCAATTCGGTAGCTTATCTGCCCATGTTTGGGGGCTCCTGACTGGTCCTACTGGTCGATACCAGGCCAAAAATCGGGCAGATATC
The DNA here is from genome assembly GCA_038501925.1 of Xenopus petersii. Lineage (NCBI taxonomy): Eukaryota > Metazoa > Chordata > Amphibia > Anura > Pipidae > Xenopus > Xenopus petersii. Next base: position 8,804,622 of record CM076678.1, on the reverse strand, counting down.
GATCGGACAAGTTTGATTTTTTTGTAAGATCCAGGACCGCATCGGCTTGTTGATGCGGTCCTCCGACCCGTCAGAGCCCATTCTTAGTATCGTAATCCGAACGTTTGGATTCATCCGATATCGCCCAGCCGTTAGTGGGCCTATCGGGTTAAGATCCGCTCATTTGTCGACCTAGCCGACGGAGCGGACCTTATAGTGTATGGCCACCTTTACTCAGATGGGGCTCGTCTTCAGACTGTTTTGCAGGCACATAAGTTAAGAAGCTGGGGTTTTATATAGTGAATAAAGTACCCCCTCTGGTATATTATAAGGATATTATAAGTTAAAGAGGAGTTTCATGACCATATAAAAACACAACGTTTTATTTATTATAATACACAAGTTTTAGGGAGTCATGTGACAGAAATGACATCCCTAGTCACCGTTTATAACTGATGACATCAGTACTCACCGTTTATAAGGAGATCATTTACAGAATATTCATGGCTTAAATAAAATAAAATCATGGCTGAGAGCAATGGTCATAGAATAACTACTAACATACTGCAGCTGCGCAGGTCACTCTACGATCCTGACAGCAAAGTTTTGCAATAAGGCTGTGAAATCAACCTCAGGCTAACTGCTGGCTCTGCTTCAGTCGGAAGCAGATCAGTTATTATTTCAACCCCCCAGGTTAACAAGTATGACTTTAAATAAAGGTAGTGATAAAAACTTGCAGACTGCATAAAATACTGTCTCAGATTAATTAAATTTCCAAAGATAATCTAATCAAGAGAATCCTCATGCTAATTGAGACTGCACAAAGTCAGCATTATGAGCTGTCTAAAGTGATATCTTTCAAAGGGGTACCGTCAGGATTTGATAATTGCGGATCAACTTCATACGACGGCAGAACATGTAATGAAACTGACAGATGGGCCCCCACGTTAAAGGAGAACTAAAGAAGTAGGTAGAAATGTTGTACATGATGTTTTGTGCTCCTGTACCAGCCCAAGGCAACCACAGCCCTTTAGCAGTAAAGATCTGTGTCTCCAAAGATGCCCCAGTAGCTCCCCATCTTCTTTTCTGCTGATTCACTGCACATGCTCTGTGCTGCTGTCACTTACTGAGCTTAGGGAGCCACTCACAATATACAGTACACATAGAATAGAAATGTCACAATATAAGGCTGATTAGTAATTAATACAGATAATTACTACATGGCAGCACAGAAACCAGTGCAATTAGCATCAGAATTGAATAATCAGCAAACCTGTAGCATCAGCTTATATTACAGCCAGGGAAGATCATTTTCTGCTGGATAATTAGTGACGAGCCCTAAGCTTAGCTTCTCAACAGCCAATCAGAGCCCACTGAGCATGTGAGTGTCACAGACACTTTCCAAGATGGTGACCCCCTGTGACAAGTTTGAAGTCCTGGATCATTGCTGCTATTGACAAGCTGAAACTTTAGCCTCGTGCAATAAGTTCACTATATAAAATATGGCATTTTTAGCCATGTTCATTTTTAGGGTTTAGTTCCCCTTTAAGAACCTAGCAAAATTATGCTTTGGGCTGTGTCCTCACCTGGTCCGTTAAACCTTGTGCATCTTTAGAATTTCAATATTTTATCATAAGACGACAGTCAAGCTCACATGCAAATGGTACAGTTGCACTGATATAGCTATACTACAGATCCAGAGGTCAGCATCCAAAGCTCGCATTTCTGAGAAATGGGTTTCCTCGCCCTTGCGGAAATTTCAGATGTCCTAGATAAAATCTCTTCTCCACAGCGTTGTAATGGAATCTCCCCCGAGTCAGTGGCTGGTCCTGTTCTACAGATGGCTAATTCAGTGCAACAAGGCAACCTGCTACCCTGCAGCGCCACCTTGTGGTAAAGACTATCATTTGAAATGGGTGCGATAATCTAGGACTTTGTTTTGTAAGGTATCATCGGTGCGTCTATGACCACCTTAATTCTAAATCAGAGCTGCCCAATATTCTTTCTGACATATTGGCCTCTAGTTGAACAGACCTGATCTAGATTTGTCTTATGAAACGGTTAACAATAGCTTGTTAAAAGGGAACTAAAATAAGGCTAGAAATGCTGTATTTTGTATACTAAACATAAACATAGAATTTACTGCACCACAAGCCTAATCAAACAAATGATTTAATCCCTGCAAAATTGGCCACAGGGGGGTCATCATCTTGTAACCTTGTTAAACAGACCAAGACTGTGCACATGCTCAGTGTGGTCTGGGCTTCAGTTGGGAGGTTAAGCTTAGGGATCGTCATAAATGATCAAAAGAGCACAAGTCAAATAATATCTGCCATAGAAGTCGATACAGCAAGAATGATTAATAATCAGAATATACAGACTGCACTGGGTCAGAGGATACAAATCTCTACACAGTCGCCGGCTGCTCTACAGGGAAACAAACAAAGCTGCTCGAGTTCTGGGAAGTAAGGTGGGGGGGGGGCGTTTGAAAGTATGATCAATTTTCATTGAAGTTTCCTATCTGCAGCAGTCACAGCAAGTAAACGAAGGAGGAATTTCACTGCATACAGTCAGGTTTATTATAAAAACGGTACACTTTTTTTAATTAAAGCATATTGGAGATATGTTCCTTTTTCATTAAAGAAAGTAAAAATAGGATTTTTTTTTTGCCTTTACATCCCCTTTAACACCTCACGTCTTACCTTCTGAGAGAGTCCTCCTCTGTGCTCTCCTCCTGCAGATCCTGTGGTAAGGCCTCTTGGGATACATTCGGAGCTCTACTAACAGATGCTGGCTGGCTGTAGACACGCTCCCAGTGTCCAGTCTCTGGGTTATACACAACTCCTACTGTTCTCTCCTCCTGTGTAGCCCCATTTTCCAAACGACTACTGCTTGCCGTCATGCTTCCTAGGTCCACTCTCCCCGCCCCCGCCGTACCAGGGTGATCTGTGCTGCCAGCGGCGAGACCAGCCTGGAAAGAGCTTGGGGGAGGAATGGGTGGAGGCTGCCAGGCAGAGGTTCCTGTTGTCTCTGGATAAGCTGGTGGGGTCCTTTCCCAGCGCAGTGTGTCATTGTTAAAGGTCAGCAGGTTGTGGCATGCACGACATCGATTAATGTGTCCACGGGGCTGGCTGGAGGTGCTGTCGCTTGCATGAGCTTGTGGGGGTTGATGAGATGATGTTCCAGGCTGCTCAGGTTCTAAATTGTTGTTAAGCATCTCGTGAGTCTGTCCCTGTGTTGTTCCCGGTGCTCCCGGCTCCACATCATGAAGCCTGTCGTACTCAAGGAAGAAGCGCCTCAGGTCACACTGAAGTTCAGTTCGAGTGGTTGAGGGGTGAACAGGTGGGGGAGCCCCAGTACTGTCAGATTCCGAGCTAGAGAACCCTCTCCCCTCTGTTGCTGAGGTGTATACAGAAGAGGACGTTTCTCCTTCCTGTTGTCGCAGAACTGACAAAAGGCTGACAGAAGAGGCACTCGTCCTGGGTGGTGGCATGGGTTCCGGCTCTGGCCGAGGTCCCATACTCAGCACAGTGCGAGTCCATTCAGAACCAGCCAAATCAGTGGGTGGCTGCTGATAGCGGGAAGGCTGCCCTGTTAGTGACCGGCGGGTAGGTCCCAGGCTCAGGTTACGCAGTGTGTTGCCGGCTGTGCTGCTGTGAACGCTGCTGAAGGCAGAAGGGCGGCTCAGAAGACCATGATCATGTTGAGCGGATGACTGGTGCTGCTGCTGCCGCTCCAAGGAGTGCAAGGGTTCTGTCTGCACTGGGGAAAATGAAGTGGAAGTAGCCCCCGAAGAGGTAGAAGGAGCCCCTGGTGCTTCTGGGTGTGGGAAGAGAGGAGAAGACAGCCGTGCATTGGAGCAGCGGATGCAGAGGCACAACATACTGGGGTCTTGGCAGCAGGGAGTATTGACTGCTGGGGCTCGCTCTCGGATGCGGGTATATAGAACCCGCTGGTTGCTGTCGTTTGATGGGGGAGGCAGTGGTGGAGGTGGAGGGGGTGGAGGAGATGGCGTGGCAGAATCCTGCACAGGTGGCTGCTCTCCTGCCTGGGTACCTGAGGATCGGGAGGAGAGCATGTGCAGGAAGTTGTGAAGCAGAGGAGTCCTGCGCACTGGCTGAGTCTGCAGCAGGGAACGCTGGCGATATATGGGAATCTCTGCACTGTCAAGGGGGATCTCAGATTCTTCATCGCTCTGAAGAAAATTAAAAAAAAGACAATTATTAAACAGCCGTCTAACTGCCTTACTTTAAACACACTGTGCATGGAGTCTGTTCAGAACTATACTGTGCTACTATCTATTCTTTTTACAATGAAGTGCAGTTGGCTATAAACCTTGTGCACAAACCTATGTACTCCTTGGTCAAATACCTTTTGCTCACAGTCCAGTAAATTATTGCACTTAGTGGACAGATGGTTCCATTAAGGTCCAAAACACAGCAAATACCTGCCTTGTATGGGCATCTTAAGAAACCATACATGTATAGAAAAATCATTTATCATGCTTTTTTACATTTCGTTTCAAGGAGAAATAAAATAAAAAAATAAAATAAAAGATTAAAATAAAGTATGTATTAGGGGCAGAACGCTAACCCTGGGCAGGCTGGAGATTTCAAGGGCAGAGACATACGCTCAGATTCGGTGAGATTAGTCACGCAGCGACAAATCTCCTCTTCTTCGGGGCAACTAATCTCCCCAAACTGCCTCCCGCCTGCTAGAATGAAATCACCGGCGGAATGGCAATCGGTGTGTTTCGTTTTACGAAGTCGTCCGAAGTTAATTCACAAGGAAACTTCGGGCGAGATTCGGAAAACGAAGCACTCCGAGTGCCATCCCGCCGGCGATTTAGATTCTAGCCGGTGGGAGGCAGTTCGGGGAGATTAGTCGCCCCCCTAAAGGTGGCCATAGACTCCAAGATCCGCTCGTTTGGCGACATCGCCAAACGAGCGGATCTCTCCCCGATATGCCACTAAACTGCATGGCTATATCGGGGGTAATTCCAACGTTCGGCCGTATGGCCGAACGATCGAATTACGATGCGCTAAGCGGCTCCGACGGGTCGGTCAGGTAAAAATCCAACCTTCCTGATCGATATCGTGGCCAGATATCGATCAGGAAGACCCGTCGGAAGCCCCCATACACGGGCAGATAAGCTGTCAAATCGGTCCAAACGACCAATATCGGCAGCTTTATCTGCCCGTGTATGGCCACCTAAGAAGAGGCAATTTATCAGAGAGCTGGGAGGAAGGGAATTGGTGTTGTTTAATGATGGAGGGGTGGCCTAGGGGGAGCATTATTACGAAATCCACCCAAAATGGCCCACAAATTCCAACACAAATGTGCTTCATTAAATATCTGAGAGTAATAGGGATGCTCGGAAAGCTTACCTGCTGGTTAGAGGGGTTTACGATAGCAGTAAGAAGATAATGTCCAAGAGGGTCAAATCGTACCAATCTGTGGGGGGAAAAGAGAACACATGTAGTTTCCTTGAAACAAAATACATGGCATAGAGAAACAATTCAAATAATTAAAGATTCCAAGGATGCTGTGTACAGTAGCAGGGCTTAAAGGAGAATTAAGCCTAACTAAAGAAGTGGTTAGAATTGTTGTACATTATGTTTTGTGCTTCTGTTCCAGCCCAAGGCAACCACAGCCCTTTAGCAGTAAAGATCTGTGTCTCCAAAGATGCCCCAGTAGCTCCCCATCTTCTTTTCTGCTGATTCACTGCACATGCTCTGTGCTGCTGTCACTTACTGAGCTTAGGGACCCACTCACAATATACAGTACACATAGAATAGAAATGTCACAATATAAGGCTGATTAGTAATTAATACAGATAATTACTACATGGCAGCACAGAAACCAGTGCAATTAGCATCAGAATTTAATAATCAGCAAACCTGTAGCATCAGCTTATATTACAGCCAGGGAAGCTCATTTTCTGCTGGATAATTAGTGACGAGCCCTAAGCTTAGCTTCTCAACAGCCAATCAGAGCCCACTGAGCATGTGAGTGTCACAGACACTTTCCAAGATGGTGACCCCCTGTGACAAGTTTGAAGTCCTGGATCATTGCTGCTATTGACAAGCTGAAACTTTAGCCTCGTGCAATAAGTTCACTATATTAAATATGGCATTTTTAGCCATATTCAGTTTTTGGGTTTAGTTCTCCTTTTAAGGGGTGGTTCATCTTGAAGTTAACTTTTAGTATGTAACAGAATGGCTAATTCTAATCAACTTTTCAATTGGTCTTCATTATTTATTTTTAATAATTTGTGAATGATTTGCCTTCTTCCAGCTTTTTGAAGGGATCACTGACCCCATCTTAAAAACAAATGCTCTGTAAGGCCACAAATGTATTGTTATTGCTACTTTTTATTACTCATTCTATTCAGGCCTATACTATTAATATCCCAGTCTCATTCAAATCAATGCATGGTTGCTAGGGTAACTTGGACCCTAGTAACCAGATGGCTGAAATTGCCAACTGGAGAGGTAAGGGAGCTAAATAACTCAAAATCCACAAATGATAAAAAATGAAAACCAATTGCAAATTGTCTCACTCTCTACACCATGCTAAAAGTTCATTTAAAGGCGAACAACACCTTTAAAGGTGGCCATAGACGTTAAGATTCTTCAACCAATTTCCGTGCAATCTGACAGAGCTTTCAAATTATCGTGAGGTTAGAGGGCACCAAATCTACCGATTTTCATCAGACGTCGGTCAGAAAATCGATCGAACAGGTTAGAAAATTTTCATCAGTCACAGTGAAATGTATCCATTGTCCAGTTGTTTGCAGGGCCAATCAGGCAGCGGCCCACGGTTTCCTAACCTTAAAGGGATACTGTCATGGGAAAAATGTTTTTTTCCAAAATGAATCAGTTAATAATGCTGCTCCAGCAGAATTCTGCACTGAAATCCATTTCTCAAAAGAGCAAACAGGTTTTTTTATATTCAATTTTGAAATCTGACATGGGGCTAGACATTTTGTCAATTTCCCAGCTGCCCCAAGTCATGTGACTTGTGCTCTGTTAAGCTTCAATCACTCTTTACTGCTGTACTGCAAGTTGGAGTGATATCGCCTCCCTTTTCCCCCCCCCGCAGCCAAACACAAGAACAATGGGAAGGTAACCAGATAGCAGATCCCTAACACAAGATAACAGCTGCCTGATAGATCTAAGAACAGCACTCAATAGTAAAATCCAGGTCCCACTGAGATACATTGTTACATTGAGAAGGAAAAACAGTAGCCTGCCAGATAGCATTTCTCTCCTAAAGTGCAGGCACAGGAAGTCACATGACCAGGGGCAGCTGGGAAATTGACAATATGTCTAGCCCCATGTCAAATTTCAAAATTGAATATAAAAAAATCTGTTTGCTCGTTTGAGAAATGGATTTCAGTGCAGAATTCTGCCGGAGTAGCACTATTAACTGAAAGAAACATGTTTTCTGATGACAGGATCCCTTTAAACTAGACAACGTTAGTTTTTGTTGATGGACAAATCGTACATTTAAACGATTGTTTTGGGTCCTACAACAACGAAAAGATCTTTTAAAAATCTCTAACACCTATTGCCGCCTTTACAAGCCGATTAAACATAATAAAAGTATCAGCAGATGACATTGTGGAATGTTGGAAGGGAGTGATTTACCTTTAATGCACTGTAATAGGAGAAAAATCAAACATTCACTGGAGAGATAATCAATGCAAACTCTCCAGACAATAGGCAGTGTTTCTGTTACCTATTTAGTTGGCTATTAATAGGCATCCTCTTTAATCACTCATTATTTTCCAATTACCTTCTCGACTGAATAGAGTACAAGGGAGAGCATTTCCCCATGCACACACTAAATCGTGATTATATGGAGCCTCTCGGTGGACAACTGAACCCTCGAAGAGAAGATCTGAGTGACGGCATCCGGTCCAGGAGTTGGAATAAACCTCTGGCAGCTCAGATGACAGCTAAGGCATTATTCGCATATCCATCTTATAAATGGATTAGTGAATACATAAGCCTTGGAGCTGCCAGGGGTTACAGAGCGAAGGCTACAGCCAAGTGAAGAGCAATGCTAATATAACATTACACTTGGAAAATTGAAGGCATTGTCGTAAGAAACATACAGTGGTGTGCAAAACTATTTGCCCCCTTCCTGATTTCTTATTCTTTTGCATGTTTGTCACACAAAATGTTTCTGATCATCAAACACATTTAACTATTAGTCAAAGATAACACAAGTAAACACAAAATGCAGTTTTTAAATGAGGGTTTTTATTATTTAGGGAGAAAAGAAATCCAAATCTAGATTTTCATGTGTGAAAAAGTAATTGCCCCCTGAACCTAATAACTGGTTGGGCCACCCTTAGCAGCAATAACTGCAATCAAGCGTTTGCGATAACTTGCAACGAGTCTTTTACAGCGCTCTGGAGGAATTTTGGCCCACTCATCTTTGCAGAATTGTTGTAATTCAGCTTTATTTGAGGGTTTTCTAGCATGAACCGCCTTTTTAAGGTCATGCCACAACATCTCAATAGGATTCAGGTCAGGACTTTGACTAGGCCACTCCAAAGTCTTCATTTTGTTTTTCTTCAGCCATTCAGAGGTGGATTTGCTGGTGTGTTTTGGGTCATTGTCCTGCTGCAGCACCCAAGATCGCTTCAGCTTGAGTTGACGAACAGATGGCCGGACATTCTCCTTCAGGATTTTTTGGTAGACAGTAGAATTCATGGTTCCATCTATCACAGCAAGTCTTCCAGGTCCTGAAGCAGCAAAACAACCCCAGACCATCACACTACCACCACCATATTTTACTGTTGGTATGATGTTCTTTTTCTGAAATGCTGTGTTACTTTTACGCCAGATGTAACGGGACGCGCACCTTCCAAAAAGTTCAACTTTTGTCTCGTCGGTCCACAAGGTATTTTCCCAAAAGTCTTGGCAATCATTGAGATGTTTTTTAGCAAAATTGAGACGAGCCTTAATGTTCTTTTTGCTTAAAAGTGGTTTGCGCCTTGGAAATGTGCCATGCAGGCCGTTTTTGCCCAGTCTCTTTCTTATGGTGGAGTCGTGAACACTGACCTTAATTGAGGCAAGTGAGGCCTGCAGTTCTTTAGATGTTGTCCTGGGGTCTTTTTTGGCCTCTCGGATGAGTTGTCTCTGCGCTCTTGGGGTCATTTTGGTCGGCCAGCCACTCCTGGGAAGGTTCACCACTGTTCCATGTTTTTGCCATTTGTGGATAATGGCTCTCACTGTGGTTCGCTGGAGTCCCAAAGCTTTAGAAATGGCTTTAAAACCTTTGAAATTGAACTCAGGTGTGATAAACCACAGTTAAGTTATTTTTTAACAAGGGGGGCAATCACTTTTTCACACAGGCCCATGTAGATTTGGAGTTTTTTTTCTCCCTTAATAACGTAAACCTTCATTTAAAAACTGCATTTTGTGTTCAATTATGTTATCTTTGACTAATAGTTAACGGTTTTTGATGAGCAGAAACATTTAAGTGTGACAAACATGCAAAAGAATAAGAAATCAGGAAGGGGGCAAATAGTTTTGCACACCACTGTATCACCAACCCCAAACACTGCTATTGAGAAGCAGAAGAGCCAGTCATCTGTGAGAGTGGGTTTATTATGTTCCTTGGTGGACCTTAAAAGGGAACTATCACAAAAATTAAAATTGAATAGAAGCGTCAGCATACTGAAATAAGAAACTTCCTAAATACAATCAATGAAATATTTCGAAGAAATAGTTCAAATCCCTCTAGCAACCAGGCATTGGTTTGAATAAGAGACTGGAATATGGAGAGGCCTGAACAGAAAGATGAGTAATAAAAAAATATCAATAACAATGCATTTGTAGCCTTACAGAGCATTTGTTTTTTAGATGGAGTCAGTGACTCCTATTTGAAAGCTGGAAAGTGTCAGAAGAAGGGAAATAATCAAAAAAAAAAAAACGATACAAAATAAATAACGAAGACCAATTGAAAACTTGCTTAGAAATGGTCATTCTATAACATGGTAAAGCTTAACTTAAAGGTGAACCACCCATTTAACATCTATGTTTTCTAAAACAGAACCACCAGTCCTTTAAGATAAATGTGCATCAGATCACAGAGCACTGTACTCAAAGGGGAGAATAAAAAAAGAACAGAGACAGAATTCGATTGACTGTAGGTCCTTATAAATGGTGTCTCGGTGCAATAGAAAAGCAAAAGCGCTCACCGGATGGATGACAGGAAGCTGGGGCTTGTGATAAATTGCGGGCAATAGTTTTTATGTTTATCTCAAACTTTTGACCAAGAGGTTGGCAAAACTCCCAGACGAGACTAACTTTAAGAATCTAACTGGTGATTTGTATTGCTAGGATAAACTAGCGACTATGTAGACAGGAGTCTAGTTTTTCCCTTAGACCAAATTAAAGGGCTGGTTCACCTTTAGGTTAAATTTTAGTATATTATAGAATGGCTAAAGGTGCCCATACACGGAGAGATCCGTTCGTTTGGCGATGTCGTCAAACGAGCAGATCTCTCCCCGATATGCCCACCTTGAGGTGGGCAATATCGGGCGGATCCGATCGTGGGCCCTAGGGCCCAACGATCGGATCCTAACGAATAGCAATGGGCGGTCGGATTGCGGGACCGCATCAACGAATAGATGCGGCCGCGATCCGCCGGGATTTTTTGTCCCATCCGATCGAGATCTGGCCGACTTTCGGCCAGATCTCGATCGGTGAAGCCCATCGGGGGGCCCAATAAGATGCCGACACGTTCTGTCGGCAGCTTTTATCAGCCCGTGTATGGCCACCTTAATTCTAAGCAACCTTTTAACTATTTGCCTTCTACTTCTGATTCTTTCCAGCTTTGAAACGGGGCTCACTGACCCCTTCAAAAAAACAAATGTTTTTTAAAAACTACAAATGTATTAATCATCTATTTCTATTCTATATTCCAGTCTCTTATTCAAATCAGTGCATGGTTGCTAGGGTAATTTGGACCCAAGCAACCAGATTGCTAAAACTGCAAACTGGAGAGCTACTGAATAAAAAGCTAAGTAACTCAAAAACCACAAATAATAAAAAATGACAAACAATTGCAAAGTATCTACATCATACTAAACCTTAACTGAAAGGTGAAAACCCCCTTTAAAAGTATAAAAATCAAAAGGGTGCTAGTAGAAGAGCACCCGCTAGGATTCTGTTCATTTTCTAGCTCCATGATGTCCTGAGTAGTGACGAGTAAAAATTTTTAGCCAAGTTTCGTTGTGAAATGACGCCCATAGACTTCAATGGGAGAAAACAAATGGATGGCTGTGGACTTTAATGCATTTCAACGAATGTTCGCTGTTAAGCGAATTTTCGGTGAAGGGAAACTGGTCAGATTCACTCGTCACTAGTCCTGAAGAACAAAAAGTTTATGGCATATTTTAGATAGGGAACAACGTATACGTCCGTGGCAGAAGGCACTTTCCCTATCTACCATTTGAAAAAGTTCCTCACCGTACACGTTCCATTTCACTGGCCGTTTTTACCACAGCGAAAGGTTCTCGCCGGCTCCAGTCCCAAAAGTGAATCTCACTGGCGGTGGCGATAAGCAGCAGCTGTACTGTGGGGTGGAAAGCCAGGGAGGCGATGGCATTGTTACTGTCCGTGAACCAGCTTTCACTGCCGCCCTGAAACATGTAAAAAAAATATCAAATTAGGGTCTAGGGATGCACCAAATCTAGAATTTTGGATTCGGCCAAACCCCCCAAATCCTTCGCACAAGATTCGGCTGAATACCAAACCAAATCCGAATCCTAATTTGCATATGAAAATTATGGGTTTACTTCCTTGTTTTGTGATGAAAAGTCACGCATTTCCCTCCCCGTCACTAATTTGCATATGCAAATTAGGATTCAGATTCGGTGTGGCTGGGCAGAAGGATTTGGCCGAATTCGAATCCTGCTGGAAAAGGCCGAATCGCGAAACCGAATCCTGGATTCGGTGCATCCCTATTAGGGACATGTGCTGGGAAAGAGACAAATACAAGCTATGTCGGGGATAAACAGAAAGAATTCTGTAAAGACAATTCATTACGTGTGACCAGAAATACATAAAGAAGAACACTACTTCCTGCTTTTCAGCTCTCTTGGTTTCCATTGTTTGGTTACCAGGCAGTAACTAATCAGAGACTTGAGTGGGGCAACTGGGTCATAACTGTTGCTATTGAATCTGAGCTGAATGCTGAGGATCAATTACAAACTCACTGAACAGTTACGTCCCATGTGGCCCCCCTTTATAGTAACTAACTACTACCTCCTCTTCAGCTCTCTAACTCTGAGTTAGTGTTCTGGTTATTATATTAGATATCCAGTCACCCCAGCCTTTATACATTACATTTTTGGCTAACTATATTCGAAATATTTTTTATTTTGCACTGCCTATCTATTTACCCAGTTTTTATTTTTACACTGAATAATTCCTTTAACTCGGACTCTTCACCTTTCAGGATGTGGCACATCAGGTACCAAAGGGCAGGGCACTGCACTGTACATCATCTATACCCAGAGTGTGGAGAACAAAGGCATCTAGAAGGTAAATGAGGCCAGAAACTAAAGGGCTGTAACTTGTAAATGGCATGGGGTTACTAACTGCAGGAAAAGGCAGAGTATATCTGCACTATAAACTTTATCACGGCTTTACTGGTGTTTTAAGCAAGATTGGAAATGCATTTGAAATGCATATTCTTGATCACCTAAATCCTGACTGTCCATCTTGTGGTGCACCTGCTCTAGCCAGCAGTCATGTTTTAATGTCCACTTTTTCTATAAATCCTTATAGCAGCAGGAGATTTCTTTCTCTAGGTCACCTTTGAAGTTAATCCCCGTAAATTTGCTTTGGATGCTGTGCCCACCATCTGCAGCTTTGACCACAATACCATATTATAATGCTAATGGAAATGAGACAGAACAGGCTGACAGATTCATATAAACCTTGGGCATAAGTACTGCTATTGATCTGCTGGTACAAACTGGTTCTTCCCGTTCAGATAACCATATATTTAAGGCTTTAAACACTGAAACACTCACTCCACCAATGAATGACTTGCTGCTTCTGAGTCCATATATGTTATTTTTTACTTCTTCAAATTAAACTTCAATTTAATTTAAAGGGATTCTGTCATGATTTTTATGATGTAGTTTTTATTTCTGAATTACACTGTTTACACTGCAAATAATTCTCTCTACAATATAGTTTCTTTACTGAACCAGCAAGTGTATTTAGTTGTAATATTGGTGTGTAGGTGCATCTCAGGTCATTTTGCCTGGTCATGTGCTTTCAGAAAGAGCCAGCACTTTAGCTTTCAACTGCTTTCTGGCAGGCTGTTGTTTCTCCTACTCAATGTAACTGAATGTGTCGCGGTGGGACCTGGATTTTACTATTTGAGTGTTGTTCTTATATCTACCAGGCAGCTGTTAACTTGTGTTAGGGAGCTGCTATATGGTTACCTTCCCATTGTTCTGTTGTTAGGCTGCTGGGGGGAAAGGGAGGGAGTGATATCACTCCAACTTGCAGTACAGCAGTAAAGAATGACTGGGAAAACTCTATTTGCTCTTTTGAGAAATGGATTCAGTGCAGAATTCTGCTGGAGCAGCACTATTAACTAATGTGTTTGAAAAAAAAAAAAACAAAAACATTTTTTCCCATGACAGTATCTGAAAACTGCAGCACTTACTTTGGGCAGGATTATCCCATGACTTGGGTATTTCTAAGTGCCGTTTGCACATCTTCTCTGACTGTTCTCACTCTAACACTGTAATAACCTTGAGATGTGTGCACTGAAGAGCCTATGAATCATTTCTAGATGGGAACAGCGTATCTGCTGCTGAAGTCTATGCTGTTAATGATAGGATGATCCTCATCAACAAAAAAGGATCTAACACGGTCATGGGTCATCAACGGAATGAACCTTCCATTATCCTACTCCCACTATACTGGGATTGTCAAACATACACCATTTAAGACTCTTCTTCCTGGAAGATCTTTAGCCTTTATCTGGGTCTGTTCTTTCCTCCTGAAGATTCCCCAAAACCTTGGGAGACCGCTATGTTGATCAATGCCTTAAAAATCTAAATCTGAAGCAGCTGATCTATTCCGTCCCTGTATTCTCAGCAGAATGAGAGAATAGATCAAGGATCTGGAATCTGAACCTGTCAAGGGTCCAAGATACTTACATGTAAGTCCCAAATTCTAACCTCGCCATCGAGGCACCCTGATGCAATGAGTCCTGGGATAGTGGGATGGAAAGTCACACACCATGGAGTGCGCCGATGTCCCACGAGAGAATGGATACAGCGCCCAGTCTTAACCTCTGTGATGTAAATATTGTGATTTACATGGGTGGAAGCCAGCAGAGTCCTGAAGGAGGAGAAGGAGAAAGTATTGCATAGATTAGGAAATGCAGGTGTGTACAATGGGCAATGCATCTTGCCTCTGAGATCATTTAATGCAGTTATTCTGTAAAAAACTCTGCAGTGTCCCATATAGCTGCATCTTATGAGAAAAGAGAACATACCATGTGCACGGCGCCGGTCTATGGCAAAAAGTTCATGAGCAAGGCAGCAAAACTATTAGCCACTTTTCTGTGCACAGATTAATAAAGAAGAATGTATTAATCTGAGCACAGAAAAGTGGCTAATCGTTTTGCTCTCTTGCTCATGAACTTTTAGTAGCACACGGACGCTCTCATTTTTACTAATTAATTCACAAAAAGCAACATTTTAATTCAAATTAATTTGTGTGCTACAGTGTACCTGGTTTGTATAAACTCAGAGTCAAGCCCTAAGCAGATATGAAGGGAATGCTGCTCGTTAGGCCCTAATCATTAGGCTCAGTGTGCAGTTTCTTGGCAGAACCCAAGGAAGACCGTGATGATCGTGCTCTGCCAGGTGGCAAAGCAGCTGCATGCTATCACGAGTGCCAGTGGGCACAGGCAGGGGGGGGACTTACCTGTCTGGGCTGAATGCCAGTAGGAATGTAGAACGCGGGCTGTCGGGAAGCTCCACCTTCTGCAAGACAAACAAGGTCACGGGTTTAGAAATAAACAAGGCAGAAACACAAGCAATGCCCTCATGCACCAGTGAATCGACAAGAGCCCTCTGGAGAGACTTTAACCCCAAGAGTTCAACTTCGGGCTACTTTATGTCTGCTCACAAACTGCAAAGTACTATTTGATTTTAACTAGGTGTATAAGTTATGTAACCCAATTACTGATGCGTGCCTGACATTACATACAGAAGAATAATTATTAGGAGATGGCATAGCAGATCTAAAGTTGGGCATACACTATTAGGGCAAGGCCAGACATGGCGTTTTTACGCTGCGTTTTTAAAAAAGCTCAGTCGGGCGTAAATACGATAAACTGCACTACCACTGAAACTAATGGAAAAAGCAATATGGCGATTCTCACATGGCGTTTGGAAGCCGAAATCCGCCACGGGACGCCAGATCTGGCGTTTATCAGCAGAAAAGCAAGAAACTACCAAATCAATAGATTCCATAAATTCAACACTTGCTTGTTCTGTGACAAAAAATAACGCAATTTCCCTCCCACCTTCATTTGCATATGCAAATCAGGACCTGGATTCGGTTCGGTATTCGGCCGAATCTTTCGTGAAGGATTCGGGGGTTCGGCCGAATCCAAAATAGTGGATTCGGTGCATCCCTAATAGTAACATAGTATGTTAGGTTGAAAAAAAGGTACATGTCCATCACGTTCAACCTCATAACTCTATTTTAACTAGGGATGCACCAAATCCAGGATTCGGTTCGGGATTCGGCCATTTTCAGCAGGATGCGGCCGAATCCTTCTGCCCGCCGAACCGAATCCTAATTTGCATATGCAAATTAGGGGCAGGGAGGGAAATTGCGTGACTTTTTGTCAGAAAACAAGGAAGTAAAAAATGTTTTCCCCTTCCCACCCCTAATTTGCATATGCAAATTAGGGTTCGGGTTCGGTATTCGGCCAAATCCTTCGTGAAGGATTCGGGGGTTTGGCCGAATCCAAAAAAGTGGATTCGGTGCATCCCTAATTTTAACCTGCCTAACTGCTATTTGGTCCAGGAAGGCAAAAATAATAATAATGATCAAATATATCTTATAGGGGGGCTCCCTTTCCTAGCAGAAGTATTAGAGCTCATTCAAATAACTGATTCCTGTACAAACAAAATCTAGGCTATTCTTACACTTCTCACCTTGCCCTCCCATTTCATAAACCGGGTCTTATCCTCCACCAGGCATTGCAGAAGACGTTGGGCTCCCTGAGCTTGCAATCCTCTCTCCCGTCCAGCCAGGATCCGGACTGCATTCTTCTCAGGAGCTACCTTCATGTCACCACCAGTGCCGTCACTGCAAGCTCTTGGAACTAGACACAGGAGCTGACATCCAGGAGCAGGCGGACTTCATGGAAGCCTAGTGCACAGGGAAAGGAATGAACAGCCTGATAAGAACAATATGTTCGAAGGACAGAAACATTTCTTGCTAATCTCCTCTACATACACCCCCAAATTACTCCCCATCAACATTCTCTATACAGGAGGAAAAAATGGCGCCAACAAATATTGTAGTTAAAGTGCAAGATAATCTATGTAATACTCGAAGGTGCATGCAGTGACCTTAAATGGGCGGTTCACCTTTAAATTAACTTTTAGTAAGCTTTTTTTATATATAGTACAGGTATGAGATCAGTTATCCAGAAAAACGTTATCCAAATTACAGAATGCCCACCTCCCAAAGCCGATTTCCTTTTTCTCTGTAATAATAAAACAGTAGTTTGTACTTGATCCCAACTAAGATATAATTAATCCTTATTGGAAGCAAAACCAGCCTATTGGGTTTATTTAACGTTTACATGATTTTCTAATAGACAATGTATGAAGTTCCAAATTACAGAAATTACAAACACCCAAGGTTCCAAGCATTCTGGATAACAGGTCTCATATATACATATAGACAGGTATAGGATCCCTTATCCGGAAACCCAATATCCAGAAAGCTCCAAATTACGGAATGACTGTCTCCCATAGACTCCATTTTATCCAAATAATCAAAACTTTTTCTGTGTAATAATAAAACAGTCGCTTGTACTTGATCCCAACTAAGATATAATTAATCCTCACTGGAAGCAAAACCAGACTATTAGGTTTATTTTATGTTTAAATAAATTTCTAGTACACTTAAGGCATAACGGAAAGATCCGTTATCCGGAAAACCCCAGGTCCCGAGCATTCTGGATAATGGGTCCCATACGTGTGTGTGTGTGTGTGTGTGTGTGTGTGTGTGTGTGTATATATAGAATGACCAATTCTAAGCAATTTCCCAATTGGTCTTGATTACTTTTTTTTATTATCGTTTTTGAATTATTCGCCTTCTTCTTCTGACTCTTTCCAGCTTTCAAATGGGTGTCACTGACCCCATCTAAAAAACAAATGCTCTGTAAGGCTTAGGGATGTACCGAATCCCCTTTTTTGGATTCGGCCAAACCCCCGAATCCTTTGCGAAAGATTTGGCCGAATACCGAACCAACCCCTAATTTGCATATGCAAATTAGGGGTGGGAAGGGATTTTTTTTTTACTTGTTTTCTGACAAAAAGTCACATGATTTCCCTCCCCATCCCTAATTTGCATATGCAAATTATGATTCGGCCAAATCCGAATCCTGCTGAAAAAGGCCGAATCCTGGATTCGGTGCATCCCTAGTAAGGCTACAAATGTACTGTTATTGCTCCTTTTTATTACTCATCTTTCCTATCCATACTCCAGTCTCTTATTCAAATCAGTGCATGGTTGCTAGGGTAATTTGGACCTTGGCAACCAGATGGCTGAAATTGCAAACCGGAGAGCTGCTGAATAAAAAGCTAAATAACTCAAAAACCACAAATAATAAAAAATTAAAACCAACTGCAAATTGTCACCGAATATCTCTCTTTATAATACTGAAAGATCATTTAAAGGTGAACAACCCCTTTAATACATCTCTGGTTCACTTGTTTGTGCATAGGGCAGTGGCCGACGGGAATATTTGTCCCCCGCGATTATTCAAATGCGATGGAGGGAGACAAATCACCTGAAAATGTGTCTCCAGCCAGTGCCCTAAATAGGATCTCTTGTTGAGCGCTACAGCTCAGCCTGTTTTGGGCATTACCCTGTGTTCTGTAGATTAAATGGAACTCAATGGGGACAGAGCCAACAACTCATTAAGCTGCGTTGGGAGGGAACTGTTGCCTCAATACAGGCTGGAACACAGAGTATCTTTTTTGCCCAGTCCCCTCACATAAAAATGCCATCTAAAGCACCAAATAAGCTTTGCCCCAAAATGAGCTAATTTATATAATAATTCCATAGGAATTAACTAATTATAGGAAGATGCAGAAAGGCTTTTCTCTCTTGCACATTAAGTGGCACCTTTATCATGGGTCAAATTTATTTATGTGAGTTTTTTTTTGACTCACATGAATTCTATTTGACTCGAAATTCGAATATTCGACTAGTTATTATTAAAATCGAACATGTAAAACTCGGAGGAAAACTCGGAGGAATTTTGCAAAGTCGATTTCCGTTCCCTCTCTACAAACAACTCCAAATTGATCCCTGGACCTCTTCCATTGACTAATACAATGATTTGGCAGGTTTTAGGTGGCAAATAGTTGAATTTGAATTCTTAAAGCGCCAGAGTATGAAAAATATCCAAAATGACATTTTTCAAATCAAAAAAAAAAAAAAAAAAAAATTAGAATCTTCAATTCAACCCTTAATGGAGAACTAAAGCCTAACTAAAGAAGTAGCTAGAAATGTTGTACATTACATTTTGGGCTTTTGTACCAGCCCAAGGCAACCACAGCCCTTTAGCAGTAAAGATCTGTGTCTCCAAAGATGCCCCAGTAGCTCCCCATCTTCTTTTCTGCTGATTCACTGCACATGCTCTGTGCTGCTGTCACTTACTGAGCTTAGGGACCCACTCACAATATACAGTACATATAGAATAGAAATGTCACAATATAAGGCTGATTAGTAATTAATACACATAATTACTACATGGCAGCACAGAAACCAGTGCAATTAGCATCAGAATTTAATAATCAGCAAACCTGTAGCATCAGCTTATATTACAGGGGAAGCTCATTTTCTGCTGGATAATTAGTGACGAGCCCTAAGCTTAGCTTCTCAACAGCCAATCAGAGCCCACTGAGCATGTGAGTGTCACAGACACTTTCCAAGATGGTGACCCCCTGTGACAAGTTTGAAGTCCTGGATCATTGCTGCTATTGACAAGCTCAAACTTTAGCCTCGTGCAATAAGTTCACTATATAAAATATGGCATTTTTAGCCATATTCATTTTTATGGTTTAGTTCTCCTTTAATAAATCTGCCCTTAAGGATTCACTAGTCACGTTTGCTACAATCTGCGCCTAAAGTACTGAGCTTCCAGGCTCAAACACCAGAGACAGGGGCATTCGAATTCAAACTTAGATTTTGAAAAAAACGGTAAAGAATAAAAAATGTAAAGTAATTGAAAAAAGTCTCTATTTCTGAATGGAAAAAAAGTGTTTGGAAGGTGAACAACCCCTTTAAAGCTTATGAAAATTCCAAAATATCCATAGATAGTGAACAAAAAAAAACAGATGTCCCTAATGAATCCTGGGTTGCACCAAACTGGAACCTTTTTAATTGGCCAAACCAATTCCGAACCCATAAAATCATATGACAACAGAAGGTTTCAGTTTCTTTCTTTCTCACGTCCTTCTTTCTTTTTTTCTTTATTTCACAAGTTTGTGCAAATGAGGGTTTGGCATTGGATTTGGAGTTCGGTATTTTTCTGCTCAGCAGTTCAGAACTTTAAAGTCACGTGATTTTAAGACATTGGATTCGATTCAGCAGAACACGTGCCAAACTGATGCCAAACTGAATGCTGATTCGGTGCATCTCTTCTGACAAGAGGGACCATATATATCTGGATGAGCAGCCATGTTTTGCCTTCCAAACAGCTGAACCACAAAGTAGAGTCATGCGCGGGTCCATTTTTTGGAACCCGTACCCGAATTCTCACCCGTTTGGACCCAGTGACCATCAAGAATCAGGAAGTGCTGTCATTGTAAAGTGGAAGTGACATCATTGGAAGTAGACGTGATCAGAAAAAAGGAGTAAATATCGCTATTGAGAAGACCCGCGTCTATACCTGCACCCGGAACTTCTACCCGCAACCCGCAGGGTACCGAAGGTTTTTGCGGGTATCCGACCCACTGCAGGACTATACCACAGCTGACTGTCAGTCTTCTAGATCGTCACTTACTTCTCCCAGCATTCTGGGAGCAAACACTTTTTTTGGACAGAAATCACTGTAACTCATGGAGCTTCTTACTAGGGATGCACCGAATCCAGGATTCGGCCGAATCCTTCTGCCCGGCCGAACCGAATCCTAATTTGCATATGCAAATTAGGGGCAGGGAGGGAAATTGTGTGACTTTTTGTCAGAAAACAAGGAAGTAAAAAATGTTTTCCCCTTCCCACCCCTAATTTGCATATGCAAATTAGGGTTCGGATTCGGTTCGGTATTCGGCCGAATCCTTTGTGAAGGATTCGGGGGTTCGGCCGAATCCAAAAATGTGGATTCGGTGCATCCCTACTTCTTACGCAGGTCAGTACCACAAGACTAGAAGATAGCGGGACTAAACTTCAGGAAAACATTGCTACTAAAAGTAATAACGGCTCACATACATGAAATCTAGGAAACAACAGCACAGAGGGAATGGCCATCTAACTAATGTTTAACCACAATAACATTTAATGTTTCTGCCCAAAATAATTTAGTAAGAAGCAGCAATGTTTTCTTATTTAAGGCCCGTGAAAATAAAAGGAAGAACGAGAAAACATTGGCAGCCGCACTGTACACAGAGTACAAGTATCAAACAGAATTTATTGGCAGGACAATATTTTGATTCGCAGCCGGGCCATTACAGCTTAAACCATTTTGCTTCGGAGTGGGGGGAAAGGGGACAATTACACAGCCACATGCCAAGGAGACGCACAATGGAAACGCCCCGATTGAAGAAGAAACCACAATTCACTTTGCACTCCAATAACGTAGCCAGCAAAGTCATGCTGGGAGTTGTAGTCTCATCGAGCTCCTCTAAAGGATCCAAATGATGATCGGAAAGCCTATGAAGAGGCAACAGTTTGTCACCCGTGCTGGAAATCGGGCAAGGAGTATAACACAAGCAATCGTCCCATTGGTCATTGTCTTTACCCATGTGACTAATGCCCAGGGAAGTACATGCTGTAAATTCAGATTAACCAGCCAGATAATTGCTTTAATTCTTCTACCTTCACTAGACAAACAAAAGCTAACTGCTGATTGGCTGCTGTAGCTATTTTGTTCCTGCAACCACATAAAAACCAGAAAGTGTTTCCTCATTTCCTTCCTGTGAATTTAAGGGATGTGCAGAATCCACTATCCAAAAAAAAAATCAAGAACATAAAAAAATATTTTTTTTCTATTTCCCTCGTCTCCCTAATTTACATATGCAAATTAGGGTTTGGATTCAGTTCAGCATTCGGACAAATGTTTCACAAAGGATTCGGGATCTTGCTAAAATAGTGATTTCCATGCATCCCTAGCGAATTTGTGACATTGCTGGAAACCGCTGTTCGTCTATTCCTACTAGGGATGCACCGAATCCAGGATTCGGTTCGGGATTCGGCCTTTTTCAGCAGGATTCGGCCGAATCCGTCTACCCGGCCGAACCGAATCCTAATTTGCATATGCAATTTAGGAGCGGGGAGGGAAATTGCGTGACTTTTTGTCATAGAACAAGGAAGTAAAAAATGTTTTCCCCTTCCCGTCCCAAATTTGCATGTGCAAATTAGGGTTCAGATTCGGTTCGGTGTTCGGCCGAATCTTTCACGAAGGATTCGGGGGTTCAGCCGAATCCAAAAAAGTGGATTCGGTGCATCCCTAATTCCTACACTTCCCGAATGATCTCTTTCCTCTTTCATTTACATTAGGGATGCACCGAATCCACTATTTTGGATTCGGCCGAACCCACGAATCCTTCGTGAAAGATTCTGACGAATACCAAATCCTAATTTGCATATGCAATTTAGGGGTGGGAAGGGGAAAATATTTTTTACTTCCTTGTTTTGTGAAAAGGTGATTTCCCTCCTGCCCCTAATTTGCATATGCAAATGAGGATTCGGTTTGGCCGGGCAGAAGGATTCGGCTGTATCCGAAACCTGCTGAAAAAGGCCGAATCCTGGATTCGGTGCATCCCTAATTTAAATTTTTAGCCCAACCCTTAACTGATGAAGATCATTATTTGACAAGAAGTTTGTCATTCTGCAGAGAAAGCGCATGGCTGAAATCCATGGAATCTGGCATTGCTGCAAAGACTCCATAGACGTGAGTGTCTGGCCAGGAGAATACAGATAAGAGTCAAAACGGCTATGCCCACAGGCCGGCAGTTGCCAAAGCAATCCCACAGATTTCAAAGCATAGAAAATGTTTTCTTTTTTTTCATCACAATAAAAAAAAAAAAAATATCTCTTAATATGTATCTACTTTATATAAAGGTGACATTTCCTTTAATTCAGACACAAACCTCCCCTTAAAGTTGTCTGAGCAAACATTTGCCGTGGGCATGAAGCCACGGGGTTTAAATGCAACTCGGAAAGTGTTATTTCTAATTATGATAAATGTTATGAATATTTATAGTTGAATGGTTACAATTAGAAATAATGAGAAAGGTATGTCGCTCCATAAATAAACTCCCATAATGAGAGTCCTTAAATGCAGAGATCATTTCCACAAAGAGCTTTCTAGGAACTGATAACATTCGATAAAACTCCCGTATTCGCTTGCAAAAATCGCACACACATATGATATATTAATTTGAGCCATATTGAAAATGAGCTTGTGCAGTTAACACAGATCCCCCTGCTACATACAGGACTGCCATTCAGCTGCATAGGATTACGGCTGGAGGGCAGCACACACACACACGGGACCCATTATCAGGAAACCCATTATCCATAAATCAACGAAATAAGGAAAGGCCATCTCCCGTAGACTGCATTTTCTCCAAATAATCCAGAATTTTCAAAATGATTTCCCCCATCAACATTCTGTATACAGGAGGAAAAAATGGCGCCAACAAATATTGTGGTTAAAGAGCAAGATAATCTATGTAATACTCTAAGGTGCATGCAGTGACCTTAAATGGGTGGTTCACCTTTAAATTAACTTTTAGTAAGCTTTTTTTATATATAGTACAGGTATGAGATCAGTTATCCGGAAAAATGTTATCCAAATTACAGAATGCCCGCCTTCCACAGACCCTATTTTATCCAAATAATCCAAATTTTTAAAGCCGATTTCCCTTTTCTCTGTAATAATAAAACTAGGCATGCACCGAATCCACTTTTTTGGATTCGGCCGAACCCCCGAATCCTTCGTGAAAGATTCGGCCGAATACCGAACCCTAATTTGCATATGCAAATTAGGGGTGGGAAGGGGAAAACATTTTTTACTTCCTTGTTTTTTGACAAAAAGTCATGCAATTTCCCTCCCTGCAAATTAGGATTCGGATTCGGTTCGGCTGGGCAGAAGGATTCGGCCGAATCCCTACTGAAAAAGGCCGAATCCAAATCCTGGATTCGGTGCATCCCTAAATAAAACAGTCGCTTGTTCTTGATCCCAACTAAGATATAATTAATCCTTATTGGAGGCAAAATCAGCCTATTGGATTTACTTAATGGTTACATGATTTTCTAGTAGACAAGGTATGAAGATCTAAATTACGGAAAGACTAGTTATCCATAAAACCCCATGCTCAATTTTATCTAGAGAGAGAGAGAGAGAGAGATTAGTTTAGAGTGAGTGTTGTTATTTATTGATAGTCCAGTGCTGATGCTTCCACCATTGCATGGGAAATGTCAACTGCCACGTAAAGGGGTTCACCTTTAAGCCCACTTTTAGTATGTTATATAATGGCCAATTCTAAGAAACTTTTCAATTGGTCCTCATTTTTTATTTTGTACAGGTTTGAGACCTGTTATCCAGAATGCTCGGAACCTGGGGTTTCCTGGATAATGGATCTTTCCGTAATTTGGATCTTCATACCTTAAGTCTAGTAGAAAATAACCATTAAATAAACCCAATAGGCTGGTTCTGCTTCCAAAGACACAAGCAACGGTCTTCCAAAACTGCCACATTTGTGTTTCCAAAGCTGCTGGATTCACCTGCATCAAGTAAAATGATTAAGATATACTAGATATAGTTACAGAAGCCTGTGGGAACCTGGCTATTGTTTTTAAGTTTCGATAACTATATATTTTAGTGCACTGTGGGGATTAACTAACTATTCAGGACCCACACTGCTTGGAAAGGCTGACCATGAATTCTTTTAATACATGAAATATGCCCTTACAATATCTTTTAGGGGATACGTCTTCATAAACAATATTTTGTGGGTCACAATGTGAACATCTCATGCTGGGAGGGGTGTTGTACTCCAGCACGGAATACCCACTTGCCCCTCAATTTTAACATAGTGAAATAGAGCTCAGATGCAATTTAAGCACGGCTACACATCTATGACTAAAGCACATGCACCCATTTTGATACTTTACATAAACTAATAAGCACCCGTGTATATGTAGCCTCTTAAGCATGGAAATTATTAATTTAATTAATTCATATTGGTATGGTTATTTAAAATAAATGTATATATGGAATAATCTACCCAACTTCAGAGTTCCCTGTATAACTCAGCCTGCAGACTTGTGCCTTTATATGGTCACAGAACAACCCCTCAGTGACTTCTAATATCCTTATCATTTACAGTAGGGGGTACATTATCCCTTATAATACATGAGTGATACTCAGAGTTCCCTGTATAACTCAGCCTGCAGACTTGTGCCTTTATATGGTCACAGAACAACTCCTCCATGACTTCTAAAATCCTTATCATTTACAGTAGGGGGTACATTATCCCTTATAATACATGAGTGATACTCAGAGTTCCCTGTATAACTCAGCCTGCAGCCTTGTGCCTTTATATGGTCACAGAACAACCCCTCAGTGACTTCTAATATCCTTATCATTTACAGAAGGGGGTACATTACAAATTGAATGTTAATGATGTCATCTCATGTTTTGATGTATAACTTTTATTCGACTAAAGTCATGTATCACAAGATTGCAAAACATTTCAATAAAAAGGAAGTTTGAAAAAAAAAGAAGGGGGTACATTATTCCTTATAATACATGAGTGATACTCAGAGTTCCCTGTATAACTCAGCCTGCAGCCTTGTGCCTTTATATGGTCACAGAACAACCCCTCATTGACTTCTAATATCCTTATCATTTACAGTAGGGGGTACATTATCCTTTATAATACATGAGTGATACTCAGAGTTCCCTGTATAACTCAGCCTGCAGCCTTGTGCCTTTATATGGTCACAGAACAACCCCTCAGTGACTTCTAATATCCTTATCATTTACAATAGGGGGTACATTTTGTCTAGTCAGCCATAGGATACAAATGGTATGACTAATGAGTGGTTAGAAGGATATATTTCCAGGCTATTCATGGCTTGTGTCCGATATATGTACAAAGATATATATTAGAATGGAGCAGACAAAAGACACAGTTGTATGATGAATCCCAATGAGACATTAGTATTATAACTATAGGATATAGATGTGTATAATATAATAATAATAATAATAACAATATGAAGGCAGAGAAAGGCTCCCATATGTGAGAGGAATGAGACACACACATATAAATAAATAAAACAGAGAGAGGGTGCTTGTGGGTAATACGGTGCTCGTGTCACGTGTCCCTCCCTGTGCAGCCGAGTCCCACACAAATACGCACCTATAAAGCAGCTGGATAAGGCCGGAGCTCCAGCCCGTACGTGGGAATGAGGCCTGTCAGGGCCGCGCTGGATCCCAGAGTGTGAGAAAAACGACCGCGCCCCGGACTGAACAAGCACCGCCGAGGCTACAAAAGGAAATAAATGAAAGATAATCCGGTGGGACGAAGCCAGAGTATTGCAGAGAACCGGGGCAATGGCGGCCGCCAGACGGGACCAAGCGAACGCCGAAAACAAAAACGGATCTCTTCTGAGCGCATCGATTGGGCGTCCAACTAGGAATCAGAGGGCGGGGCTTAGTCAAGGCTAACTAGCGGAGCGCCGAGAGAACTGTCAGGGGAAGAGGTAATTGTGCGCTCCGCTGATCGCCTAGCAACCGGCCCGTGGTGTTAGTGGGGAGCAGACTGGGGATCTGGCCGCGGCCTTGTTTTTATAATTAACACTAAAAAAGGAAAATGTTCTAATAAATAATCGATGATGTGTGGGGGAGGTGGTGCAATCGATGCTATAGTTGAACTCAATCAAATGGTGTCCCGGGTAGAACTAGTGAGATCTTGTAGTTGTACCACTCACGATCTGCCCCTCAATTCCTCCATCAGCTGGAAATGTACACAGAGAGTTGCAGTCCAACTAGAGCTGCCGGGGTATAAATGCTGTGATTAAATCATACCGGGGCCTTGAGTGAAATTTTGTCTCATTAGATCCCTCCTATTCCCCAGTATAAGGGAGACAGGAAAGATCTGGCAGCTGTGGTTTTATTTCTTTAGGAGTCACATGATCAGCAGCTCCACGCGGGGGCAGATTTATTCGATTTATTATGCTGTGTACAACTGAATTGTCCATAAAAAAAGCAACGGCAAATTTATCAAGGTGTGTTTTATGTTACAACATGTGAACGCCAGATCTGCCGCCGTTATTTTACATTGCAGAAATAACTCTAAGAAGAAATGCGTAAAAAATATAAGATGTTTTTTTAAGCCTGGTGGATTATCCCGCCATTTTTTTTTTGCTCCATGTAATAAATAATGCCCTAATTGTTTTGAAATGTTTTTCAGTCCATGAAGAAGATGAGGACGTACATGGAGACTTAAAGAGAGAGAGGTGCTAATACAGGATCGGTGAGTTTCTGTCTTGATATAATGTGAAGAACAAATAGCTTAAGTGGGAGCACTTTAACTGGCTTCAGCGTGCTCCACGTGCGCCGCCATCCCCTGCAGTGATGTCTTGTCCATAATAGATTCAAAGAATGGAGCACCGAGGAGGCCATATGTTAAAGCAGTGATCCCCAACCAGTAGCTCGTGAGCAACATGTTGCTCCCCGACCCCTTGGATGTTGCTCCCAGTGGCCTCCAAGCAGGAGCTTATTTTTGAATTCCTGGCTTGAAGGCAAGTTTTGGCTGCATTAAAACCAGATGTACTGCCAAAAAGAGCCTCCTGTAGTTGCCAGTTCACACAGGGGCTACCAAATAGCCAATCACAGCCCTTATTTGTCACCACCAGGAACTTGTTTCATGCTTGTGTTTCTCCCCAACTCTTTTTTACAACTGAATGTGGCTCACGGGTGAAAAAGGTTGGGGACCCCTGTGTTAAAAATCTTTAAAAAGTCAAGATTTATTCAAAAATTTATTTAAAATCTCCATAATTACAACAGCAATATATAATATGGGCAGTCTGATATGGCTGGATTTACTATGGGCAGTGTTTGTGGCCTGTAATGGGTATAATATGGGCAGTGTTTGTGGCCTGTATGTGTATAATATGGGCAGTGTTTATGGCCTGTATGTGTATTATATGGGCAGTGTTTATGGCCTGTGTGGGTATAATATGGGCAGTGTTTGTGGCCTGTGTGGGTATAATATGGGCAGTGTTTGTGGCCTGTATGGGTATATAATATGAGCAGTGTGTGTATGAACTATATGTGTTTGCGCTGAGTGGACAGTATGTGTGGGTAAATTATGAGCAGTGTGTGGGACTGTAGGCTTTCGGTATAATATGGGTAGAGTATGGGCAGTGTTTGTGTAACTGAATATGCGTGTTTCATTTGAATAAGTTGTTCTTCGGGGTAGTATGTTTGGGCTTTATGACTGGGTATAATATGGGCAGAGTGTGGGTGCTGTACAGGTATGATATGCTGGTCCTGTTTTTGTGTTTACAAGTAGGAGGGTGCCATTCTCTCCCAGTACTGCAGCGCTGGTTAGTCGTTAAAGGGTGTGCTTGCAGATTTTTGATACTACGATATACCGTAGGCAAATGTGTGAGGGCTGCATGGGTTTGATTTATTATAGGCAGTATGTGAGGGCTGCATGATTTAGTATGAAACATTTATGGGGCTGTATATTTGGAAAAGTGTTGGGGTAGGGGTGGTGTTGAGGCTAAATGTCTGATAATATGGGCAGTGTGTTGGGAGATAAAAGTACTTACTGGGTGCTCAAGTCTGAGTGGTAGATGCCAGTAATGTGACTAGTTATAGTATTGGCACAATGTATCATTTAGAAACCGAAAACTACAAATCTTATGAAATGGACAAGGTACTGAAATGTATATAGCTTTGGAAGTGGAGAAAATTATGATTTCTGTGTTGCTTTTGTCTCTCTGCTACACATCTTTACAGGAGCTGGAGCATCCTGAGGGGGGAGCATTTGCACAGATATGGCCATACCCATTACTGTCCTGGATTGTGACTTGCTGCTGTATGGCCGAGGGCATCGCACACTCGACCGATTTCGCCTCGATGATGTCACAGACGATTATCTAGTGACCACTTATGGCTTTCCCAGGCCATTTATTGATTACCTTGTTGATTTGTTGGGGGCCAGTCTATCACGACCTACACATCGATCACGCGCAATCAGCCCTGAAACACAGATCATGGCTGCTCTTGGATTCTATACCTCGGGATCCTTCCAGACTCGCATGGGGGATACAATTGGGATCAGCCAAGCTTCCATGAGTCGCTGCGTGACTAACGTCACAGAGGCTCTGGTAGAGAGGGCATCCCAGTTCATCTCCTTCCCTAGAGATGAAAGATCAGTGCAAGGGCTGAAGGATGAATTCTACAATCTGGCAGGGGTTCCTGGAGTTTTGGGGGTGGTAGACTGCACTCAAGTGAATATTAAAGCCCCAAATTCAGAGGACTTGTCCTATGTGAACAGCAGAGGCCTGCACTCCTTAAACTGCTTGCTTGTGTGTGATGCCCGAGGTTCCCTGTTGTGGGCTGAGACCAGTCGTCTGGGCAGCATGCAGGACAATGCGGTGCTTCACCAATCAGAGCTCAGCGGCCTGTTTGAAACTAAAATGCACAAACAGGGCTGGCTGCTAGGTATGTCAGAAACTGGCTAATTCTAAAAAAACTTTTCTATTTGCCTTCTTCTTCTGACTCTTTCCAATGTGGGTCACTGGCCCCATCTAAAAAGCAAATGCTCTGTAAGGCTACAAATATATTCTTATAGCTAACGTAAAGTTGACATGGAGGTAGAGAAACCAGAGATGCTGGCTGCATTGATCATTTTACCAGCTCAGCTAGATAGCTTGCTTATGCATCAGCTCAGAGCTGCCCTGCCAGAAGCAAGGTATTAGCAGTATAAAACAGTTTATATAGTCTGATAATGCTCTAAAAAACAAATCTGCTAAATCTGAGATCCCCTTTATGGCAAATATCCTTGTTAAAGGTGTTTAAGGGATAAGGAAAGCTACAGAAGCAGTTTATTGCCAATAGATTGGCCACAATAGTGCAAGCTATAACACTACATTTATTCTGCAAAATGCTTTATCATACCTAAATAAACAGCTCTAGAAGCTCTCTGTTTGTTTAGGATAGAAGCTGCCATATTAGCTTGCTGTGACATCACTTCCTGCCTGAGTCTCTCCCTGCTCACTCATAGCTCAGGGCTCCGATTACAGCAAGGAAGTGGGGGGGGGGAAGGGAGGGGGAGAGAAGAGCAAACTGAGCATGCTCAAGCCCTAGTCCTGGAGGTTTAAGCTGAAAACAGAAAGTCTGATACAGAAGCCCATGAGTACACAATAGAAATGCTGTGTTTCTTTTGACAGAGGACTCGCATTACTTTAAGGGTTTACCGGTGTATTTATATAGACCTTTCTCATAAAGCTTACTTAATTTTAGCCTTTCCTTCTCCTTTAAAGCATGTCTCCTGAACCATATCTGTGTAAGTGTAGGAAGGATTGCCGATATCCCTAACGGATGCTTTTTTGCTTTTTTTTGCAGCGGATAATGCCTTCATTCTGCGACCTTGGCTGATGACATCGGTGCAGATACCAGAAAGCCCATCGGATTATCGCTACAACATGGCGCACACTGCCACGCATAGTGTGATGGAGCGTACTCAGAGATCCCTTCGACTACGTTTCCGTTGCCTTGATGGGTCGAGGGCCACCCTGCAGTATTCCCCTGAAAAATCTGCTCAGATAGTATTGGCATGCTGCATTTTGCATAATATTGCTCTGCAGCACGACCTTGATATTGTAAGCGAGTCTGGGGCAACCAGTCTGGAACCTGAAGAAGAATGTGTGCACATGGAACCACTAGAGTCAGAGGCTTACCGTATGAGGCAGGAGCTAATCCTTACACATTTCAGTTGATAAAGAACTCCAAATATACTTTCTCCATTGCTCCCAGTAAATACAATTGGCCAGGCCTCTGTTATTGCCAGAATTTCTTTTGTTGATAATGAAACTTTAAAGGGGTTGTTCACCTTAATTAACCGTTAGTATGATGTAGAGCGTGATATTCTGAGCCAATTTGCAATTGGTTTTCATTTTTTATCATTCATTTGTTATTTAGCTTTTTATTCAGCAGCTCTCCCGTTTGCAGTTTTAGAAATCCAGTTGCTAGGGTCCAAATTCCCCCAGCAGCCATGAATTGATTTGAATAAGAGACTGGAATATGAATAGGAGAGGCCTGAATAGAAAGATGAGAAATAAAGAGTAGCAATAACAATACATCTGTAGCCTTACAAAGCATTTGTTTTTAGATGGGGTCAGTGACTTCCCCCCTCATTTGAAAGCTGAAAAGAGTCAGAAGAAGACAGCAAATAATTAAAAACCTAAAAGAAGAAAAAAATTATTGCCAATTGAAAAGTTGCTTAGAATTAGGCATTCTGTAACCTAATAAAAGTCAACTTAAAGGTAACCCACCTCTTTAAATTACTTGCAGCCGCAGTGTGCCTAAGCAAAAGGTTATATAGTAAGAGGAACAGTTGTTGTTCCAGTCTAGTAACCAATGGTTACCAACAAGTACTGTAATAGATTAGTAATGGTAACTGTTTATTGGTTGCTACCTGTTACGACTGCCAGTGTTAGTCGGGCATGGGTCACACGAAGAACTGCCACGCACGAGCCATGTATTTTTTTTAACACAATTTCTCTAAATAAAAGATTCTCAAAGCTATCTGCTTAGTGGTTAAACTGCTTACTCTCTTTTTATTGGTTTGGTGTAATTACAGTCCTGTTGTTCGTCTTTTATTTGTGTTTTCTAGAAGAACAAGAAGGGAAAATTCTGTATAAGCAGTCTGGCCAAGATTTATTTTAAAGGCCATCTGTCATTTCTGGAACACAGATATTGCCAGGGTCTAGTTAGTTGATGTCTGCCACAAACTGACATGCTGTAAGCACAAACGTTCTCATATGATGTGTAATCTCAGAGACCATGTAAGAAAACCACTCATTTACTTTATTTATTTAATTGTGGGACTGATAAATATTACTGGAGTCACTTGAGTAGTACCTACAGACTGTGCACTCTCTCTCGCTATATATGTATTATTAACATGTATTTACATAGCACCAACATATTTTGTAGCGCTGATAGTAACATAGTAAGTTAAGTTGAAAGAAAGACATACATCCATCCAGTTCAACCTTTTAAGTCTATATATAACCTGCCTAACTGCCAGTTGATCCCGAGGAAGGAAAAAAAAAAGACATTTGAAGCCACTCCAATTTGCCCCAGAGGGGGAAAAAAATCTTTCCTGAATGGCAATCAGAACAGTCCCTGGATCAACTTGTACTATGAGCTATCTTCCATATCCCTGTATTCCCTCACTTGCTAAACACCATCCAACCCCTTCTTATACCTATCTAATGTATCAGCCTGTACCACTGATTCAGGGAGACAATTCCACATCTTCACAGCTCTCACTGTAACAAACCCCTTCCCAATATTTAGCCGGGACCTCTTTTCTTCTAATCAGAATGGGTGACCTTGTGTCAGCTGGAAAGACCTACTGGAAAATAAATCATTAGAGAGATAATTATATGATCCCCTTATATATTTATACATAGTTATCATATCACCCCTTAAGCGCCTCTTCTCCAGCGTGAACATCCCCAATTTGGCCAGTCTTTCCTCATAGCTAAGATTTCCCATACCTTTTACCATCTTAGGGGTAAATTTATCAAAGAGTGAAGTTCCGCCAGTAGAGTGAAATTTGGCAGTTCTCAATTAATTTCTATGGGATTTTGAAAGGCGTATTTATCAATGGGTGAAAGTGAAAGTTTACCCTTTGATAAATACGCCTATAAAAATCCCATAGAAATGATTGGAGAGTGGCGGAATTTCACTCTAGTGGCGGAACTTCACTATTAACTTCACTCTTTGATAAATATACCCCAAGTTGCCCTTCTCTGTACCCTCTCTAATTAAATAATGTCCCATTTGAGCGCTGGAGACCAAAACTGTACATCATTTTCTAGATGAGACCTCGCCAGCGCTCTATACAGTAGGAGAATAACATGCCCCCCTGTGAATCTCTGCCCCTTTTAATTCAGAATCTAGGAAAAGATTTAGTGAGCTCAATAGTTCAAAACAGGCTGTATACACCCGCAGGTTTGATATACCTGTTCCCCCGTGGACAATTCTGCCTACCTACGTTGGGAACGGATAGGAGCTTCTCCCCCACCGTCCACCTATGCTGCCCATTTTAATTCAGCTCAATACCTTTTTTGCCCTTGCAGCTGCTGATTAACATATATATATATATATATATTTATTTCAGTTCTCTGCATGTTCTGCCCATTGAAGCTTAGTGCAAACACAGCAGATACAAATACATGCTGAAACACCAAGAAGCCGCTTTAGGCTAATGGCACAAGGAGTGCTTTGTATGCCCCTATGACCACTCAGAAATGTTTTATAATGGAGCATGTCTCATGCACATGGAATTGTGGAAAGTCCACCTGTCTCCTCTTCATTTGCCTCAGCCAGCTTGTACACCAGACAGGGACATATTGACCACCAGATAGTAGTGGCAACAAAATGCCCCATATACCATTAGGCCATACACATACTGTAGTCAACTGATGGGCCAGATAGAGTTACACATTCAGCCTATGAGCAAGCGTCCCAGATTATAACCATACAGGCCACAAACACAGCTCATTATATCCATACAGCCCATACACACTGTCTAATTTTTGTTTACATGATGCAGTTGTTTTACATATGAGCTGTTTTATGCAATATCTTTTTATAGAGACCTACATTGTTAAGGGGGGGTATAGTTTTCCTTTAAAACATTCAGAAAACTGAACAAAAATGAGACTAATTAATGTGTCTAAGTGACGCACTAACTCAGCCCCAACAGCATAACCCCACATCCACATCGTTTGCCTTCCTCTGACGTCATCATGCCCAGCCCAACATCACTGCCCCACCCCCAAGGCTATCTGCCCGTCCCCCATTATTCAGGTTTATCCGCTAGTAAAGGTAGCAACCCTAAATTGCACCTACTTCATCCCATCCCCATGCGCGTTCCATTATTTATTCTTATTATTTATTATTATTCCTATTACCACTTTAACCACGCCCCCATCCTTTTCCGCAATAATTCGGAGTCAGCTTTCCCGAAACGCCAAGGGGCGGTTGCTAAGCGATCGCAGCTCATTAGCGGAACGTACAACCTCTTCCCTCTGACAGTTCGCTCGACGCTCCGCAAGTCAGCCTTAGTCAAGACCTGCCCTCTGATTGGTTGACTCTTTGTTCCTTGTTGGACGCCCAATCGATGCGCTCAGAAAAGCTTTGTTTTTGTTTTCGACGTTCGCTTTATTCCGTCTGGCGGCCGCCATTGCCCCAGTTCTCTGCAAATATTCTGGCTTCGTCCCACCGGATTATCTTTCATTTATTTCCCTTTGTAGCCTCGGCGGTGCTTGTTCAGTCCGGGGCGCGGTCGTTTTTCTCACACTCTGGGATCCAGCGCGGCCCTGACAGGCCTCATTCCCGCGTACGGGCTGGAGCTCCGGCCTTATCCAGCTGCTTTATAGGTGCGTATTTGTGTGGGACTCGGCTGCACAGGGAGGGAGTCATTCCTCTCACATATGGGAGCCTTTCTCTGCCTTCATATTGTTATTATTATTATTATATACACATCTATAGCCTATAGTTATAATACTAATGTCTCAAAGGGAATCATCATACAACTGTGTCTTTTGTCTGCTCCATTCTAATATATATCTTTGTACATATATCGGACACAAGCCATGAATAGCCTGGAAATATATCCTTATAACCACTCATTAGTCATATCATTTGTGTCCTATGGCTGACTAGACAAAATCTACCCCCTACTGTAAATGATAAGGATATTAGAAGTCACTGAGTGGTTGTTCTGTGACCATATAAAGGCACAAGGCTGCAGGCTGAGTTATACAGGGAACTCTGAGTATTACTCATGTATTATAAGGGATAATGTACCCCCTACTCTAAATTATAAGGATATTAGAAGTCACTGAGGGGTTGTTCTGTGACCATATAAAGGCACAAGGCTGCAGGCTGAGTTATACAGGGAACTCTGAGTATCCCTCATGTATTATAAGGGATAATGTACCCCCTACTGTAAATGATAAGGATATTAGAAGTCACTGAGGGGTTGTTCTGTGACCATATAAAGGCACAAGGCTTCAGGCTGAGTTATACAGGGAACTCTGACTATCATTCATGTATTATAAGGGATAATGTACCCCCTACTGTAAATAATGTTATTAGAAGTCACTGAGGGGTTTTGTGGCCATATAAAGACACAAGGCTACAGGCTGAGTTATACAGGGAACTCTGAGTATCACTCATGTATTATAAGTAGGGTTGCCACCATTTCCAGAAAAAAATACCGGCCTTCCTATATATTTATCTTTTTCCCTATAAATAACATTGGGATCTACCAATTTTTACCGGCCAGGCCGGAAAAATACCGACCAGGTGGCAACCCTAATTATAAGTGATAATGTACCCCCTACTGTAAATGATAAGGATATTAGAAGCCACTGAGGGGTTGTTCTGTGACCATATAAAGGCACAAGGCTGCAGGCTGAGTTATACAGGGAACTCTGAGTATCACTCATGTATTATAAGGGATAATGTACCCCCTACTGTAAATGATAAGGATATTAGAAGTCACTGAGGGGTTGTTCTGTGACCATATAAAGGCACAAGGCTACAGGCTGAGTTATACAGGGAACTCTGAGTATCACTCATGTATTATAAGTGATAATGTACCCCCTACTGTAAATGATAAGGATATTAGAATAGGGAGTGTTTGCTGGAAATCACCAGTAATGTACAAGGCACAAGATGGTAGGCCTGGCCGTACCAAAAGCTGGACCTGCCACTTGCCTAAATCTCCTGAACCCACCAAACTGGATATATTTGTATATAACTAATGTCTTCCTAGCATTCCTCGAATGTTATATAAACATGCTTGAATTTGTGCTCCTGCAACATCCAGGGCAGTGTCCTGCCTATAAATTCTTATTGATAGTGTACAGTGTGGCTGCCAATGTTTTTTCGTTCTTCCATTATCTCAAGTTCTTGTACTTTCTCTACTCTACTTTTAGTTGCCATGTCTTCCTGAAGTTTAGTCCGGCTATCTTCTGGTGGAGCAGTGTGACTTCATACTGACTTTAGTAAGAAGCACCATGAGTTACTCTGCCCCAGTGATTTCTTTCCAAAAAGGCTTTTGCTTACTGAGAATGCTGGGAGATGACAAGATCTGGAAGACAGACTGACAGTCAGTCGTCCCGTTTTGTCTGTCTGTCATCTGCAGCCCTCGTCCACTTTTTGGTTCAGCTGTTTGGAAAGGCTCGTTGGAAGAGATACTTGTGTTCCAGCCTGTATCAAAGCAACAGTTTTCCCCCAACGCAGCTTAAAGGGGCTGTTCACTTTTAAATTAGCTGTAAGCAGGGGCGTAACTACCGGGGGTGCAAATGGGCCAGGGCCCGCACCCCCCCAGGGCCCCCCCCCCCCGGAAGATCGTGCGCGCTGCAGCCGGCTGGAGTCGGCTGCAGCGGCACAGAAAAATCGCGCACACGAGGGTGGGGGCGGGCCCGTCTGCACGGCTCGCACCAGGGCCCTCCCCCACCAAGTTACGTTACTGCCCGTTAGTATGATGTAGCGCAATTGTCCCCAACCTATTTCACCCATGAGCAACATTCAGATGTAAAAAGAGTTGGGGAGCAACACAAGTATGAAAAATGTTCCTGGATGGTGCAAAATAAGGGATGTGATTGACTATTGGTAGCCCCTATGTGGACTGGCAGCCTACAGGAGCCTCTGTTTGGCAGTACATCTGTTTTTTATGCAACCAAAACTTGCCTCCAAGCCTGGAATTAAAAAATAAGCACCTCCTCTGAGGCCACTGAGAGCAACATCCAAGAGGTTGGGGAGCAACATGTTATTCACCAGCTACTGGTTGGGGATCACTGATGAAGAGAGTGATATTCTGAGACAATTTGCAATTGTTTTTCATGTTTTAATATTTGTGGTTTTTTGAGTTATTTAGCTTTTTATTCAGCAACTCTCCAGTTTGCAATTCGCAGCCATCTGGTTGCTAGGGTACAAATTACCCTAGCAACCATGCATTGATTTACATAAGTGAGTGGAATATAAATAGGAGAGGAGCCTGCATAAAAAGGTGAGTTATAAAAAGCAACAATAACAATACATTTGCAGCCTTGCAGAGCATTTCTTTTTTAGATGGGGTCAGCGACCCCCCTATTTGAAAATTGGAAAGAGAAGAATATTGCAAATAATTGACATTTTTTTAAAAAAATATAATGAAGACTAATTGAAAAGATGCTTAGAATTAGCCATTCTATAAACTTCTATAAACTGAACCACCCCTTTAATAAGTGGTTGGCTCTTTCCCCATTGAGCGCCATTTAATCTACAGAACACAGCCGACTAATGCCCAAAACAGGCTGAGCTGTGGCGCTCAATAAGAGATCCATTTTAAAGGACACAGTGAGGACTAATGCTGGGTTTTCATAAGGATCTAACATGTTTATGGTGATGACCTGCTTGAGTACTGATGGAAGGAGTATAAACAACTTATTGTAATAAGTGATACTGACTCATCCCTCTCACAATACTCGGCAAGATCTTTTGTTCCATCCATGTAACACCTAAAGGTGGCCATAGACGTAGAGATATGCCGAAACTGAAGTGGGCGATATCGGGCTGATCCGATCACCATCGGATCAGAACAGAGACCAAACGGGCGGACGGATCGCGGGACTGCATCGATGAAAAGGGGAGCTCTACATACGGGCCGATAAGCTGCCGACTTGGTGTGTCGGCAGCTTTTATCGGCCCATGTATGGGGGCCATAAGTCTTACTTGAAGGACTCAATCCTTCCTCTTCCATACTAGTCCTGGCAGGAATCCCATCATCTGAGCCATACTCCCTCTAACATGGCTCTTTCGGCCCCCAATACATGGGCAGATATAAGCTGCCAATAGATTAAGTTGGCAGCTTATTGCCCAGTGTAAGGGCCACTCCAACAGCCTTCCCCGATCGATACCTGTCTGAAAGTCAGTCAAATAGCCTGCTTGTTGCCAGTGCCTTTGCACACACCAAGACCGTATGAAGCTGACTTGGGCTTTCTCTTGCCCAAAGCATTCTTGTGCCCAGAGCATAAAACTTGTTTGACTTTAATCTGTAGAGCTTTCCCAGAACATGATTAAAGTTCAAACCTTGTCCTGACAGTCTTCTCATGCCCAGAGCCTGCTCACACTAGAGAATCTTGACCAATATGCTGAGTAGAGCCTTTGTATGCCCAGAGCATGCCATGCCAAGATTCTTCTCCTTGGATATGATTGTATTTTTGCCTTGTGCATACTTGGGCTTACCGTATTTTCTTGACCTCCCTTACTTACAGTGTTCTCCTGACTAGGACATGCTTTTTCCAAGAGTATGCTCATACTTAGCTTAGATCCTATGTTTGACTAGACTAGAGCCTCTCTCCATGACAGTGATCAAAAAGTATTTGCATTAGTTATTGTACCCCGAAGAAAAGTTTAGTTGGGAAACTTCATAGTTGGGTATAAATGGGCAAAAACCAACACTTGTTGGTCAGTGACAAGATCAAGATGAAGGCTTGGACAACAAGCAGAAGTGCCTGCCCAGCATTATTTGGATACAGCATCCAGCGACATTCTGGAATGAGCCTCTGTCTAGTTTGTGGCCGTGCTTTGCATATGCTAAATTTTTAAAGGAGGAAAAACTGCTGCTTTTGCTTGAACGAAGGATGAATGCATTTGTGCTAAGTACTTCTGGGATTCATTGCTAAGATGAACTTCAAATGCTTAATGGTATCTTTAGGCTGCCGTGTGCCTCGGAGATATAACTGCTGAAAGTGCTGAGCTTGGTACGGACGCCACCAAAACGCTGAGTTTGGCATGAGGCACCACCAAGGAAGAGAGGATACGCCTGGAGGCTGCTTTGTTCCTATTGGTCCCAGTGTGCTGCCTTCCTGTTAGTGCTGTTCTCAGGAACATGGCTCAAGGCCATAGCTGATTTAATGAGTTACTGTAATCCCAGTGTGTCTGATCAACTTCTTATCAAACATTTTAAATGTTCTTTAAAGCTTTGGTGTGCACTTTCTACTTCACTATACTTAGTGCTCCACTTCTCTCTGTCTATACCTCAAAGATAGAGAGGTGGGACATTATTAAGCTGTGAAAAGTAAATTCAGTATCCAGGTTGGACTCCTAGGGTCCAGATCATTGGGAAAAGTGTTTAAGAGGGAGGCAGAAAGTAGAAAAAGGGTCAATAGGGTTTATTTATGTCGCAGCTGCAGAATACTTGACACTGGACCACAGGTACCGATTCGGCCAAGACTGTTGAAGAGACATGGGGCACTAGTTCTGGCATTCAAATCTTTATGTGCCAAGGATCTGTCATAATAAACCATAATATTGTGTTATAGCTGATTTTTACTGTTCCTTCTCTCTAGGGAAACTGACACAATGGACACTGACCTTAGCCCCCAGGACCGGAAGGATTTGGACAAGTTTGTCAAATTCTTTGCACTAAAGGTATGGAAATATAACGTGTGCAATGACTTGTCTGAGTTTCTAGGACATTTTTTTATATAGGAATTATGGAGGCACCTCATCCCCTTTTTTGCACATGCATAAATTTGTTTAATCGTCACTAGCACCTCAGGGATTTCTGGCTCATCATGCCAGCAAATTCCGGCGCCACCAAGGGTACGGTATTTGGACAAGTCCGTTTCCCAGGATTCGAGAGTTTGCGCGTACCCCCAAAAACTGGGTTTGGAACTGCACAAATGGACATTTAAGATCCCATTTCACTTTTCATTGTTTCTTGCTCATCTTTCTTCATTCTCTCCAAGACCCGATATGTTCTCTCCTTTTGTTAATCCCAACCCTGTCTTACTCTCCATAATTCTTCCATAATTTCCATGTAGCTCATTCCCTTATTCTAACCCCATGCCTCTTTTCTATCCTTTCCTTTATATTATTGTTCGCTCTGATCCCTGATTTTCATCCTATTTTTAGTTCTCCTCCCTGTCAATTTCTTGTTCCTCAATTGTTACACCACAGCCACTAATTATCTCTCCATCTTTACCCAATACCCTATCTGTATCTTCCATCATTTCCGTAAACCTATTCATCATCAATCATCCATTCCCTCATCCCGATCCCTCATTTCCATCTTTACATACCAATACTTTGTAATAACGATCAAATCTCTGACCATTCTCTTACCCACCTTTGAACTTAATTTGGAAAACATGCCAAGTCCATACCAGGGAACCCACATAGTTAATGCAAGAACAAGGATAATAATCTGTCACAATCATTGGCTTTAGATTGATCACCTCTCTATGTACAGCAGCCATCAACAAGAAGCTTATTATGTGTAAAACAGACAGGATCTCTCCAAGCAAACCTACTTATTTATTTAGGTCAACTCCATGCTTACTGTCTCCATAGAGTGTTCAGGTGATTGTACAAGCTCGACTAGGAGATAAGATCTGCACCCGCTCTTCCTCATCTCCTACAGGCTCAGACTGGGTAAGGTTTAGTATGTAAGAACTTGCTAAACTTCATGGGGGCATGTTGGTTTTCTGCATGATATAAGTAAATCGGCAAAGGCAAATTACTTTCTCATGAACTTGCATTGCTTCTTCCTTACATATTATAATTATGGCTTTTATAGTTTAACTTGGCAATCAAGGATATCCCGGAGGTGACCCATGAAGCAAAGAAAGCTCTGTCAGGGCAGCTGCCTGCAGTGGGACGTTCCATGTGTGTGGAGATTTCGCTGAAGACATCCGAGGTATGGTCCCTTTCCAACCAGTGGTCAGTCATAGTAGCTAACCTTAAAGGGTACGTGCAGTTAGGATGATACCTTAACCTTTTTGCATTATTCTTTTTGGTTTAATAAATACTATCTCACCCAGAGCATAGATATTCTTTCCTGCTTGTGGGCTGCTCTCCTTCCCATGGTCAGGAGTAGGGTGGTGCTTTAAACCAGAGGAAAAAGCTGAATGTGTTTCTTTTATATTGATCTGTATGAGCCAGGGGAAACATTATTGAGTATCTTGTAGGGCCTAAAGCTGCTGTGGGACCCCCAACCTGCTTCAGACTACGTCCTGTCCCTCTGCCTGAGGAATAAGAACATAATTTTAACAGGCAGTAAAGAAAATAAGAGCTAAGGTTGGAAGAAATTTGAATTTACTTAAGGTAGTAAGTTACTAATGGATGCTAAGACAAAAACAGTAGTAACATCACTCAATACCCAGCAGAAGAGTGGAACAACCTGTTTACTGCCCATCCCATGAAATTTCTGTGTATATAGAAAATTGATATCTGAATCCTCTCTTCATCCTTCTTTTTAAGGGTGATTCCATGGAGCTGGAAGTCTGGTGTCTGGAAATGAATGAAAAGTAAGTTCAAAAGGGGAAGGGCAGAGGGAGTTTAATTAAGTCTGTGCCTTGTCTGAAAATAGCTGCTTGTCATAAATTATATATTTATGTAAAAGCATTGGTTAGTAAATGCACTTTCTGCAGTAACATTAAAAAAAAAAAAAAAAAAATTAAAGGTTAAGTTCACACTTCAAAAAACAATGTTGCATTGATTACAGCAGCATATTTGTTTCTGCTATTGGCTGTTTGCATCATTTTATGTTGCTGGGCTTGGCCATCCCTTAGTCATTTCTCTATAGTACAGGTATGGGGGAATGGAAACCCGTTATCCAGAAAGTTTCGAATTACGGAAAGGCCATCTCCCATAGACACCATTATAAACAAATAATCCAAATCTTTAAAAACAATTTCCTTTTTCTTTGTAATAATGAAACCGTAGCCTGTACTTGATCCAAACTATGAAATAATTAATTCTTATTGGGAGCAAAACCAGCCTATTTGGGTTTATTTAAAAATGATTTTCTAGTAAACTAGAGGTATGAAGATCCAAATTATGGAAAGATCTGTTATCAGGGAAACCCCCAGGTCCCAAACATTCTGGATAACCGGTCCCATAAATGTAGTCGTTTGTATTGCTCTGCCAAAACCAGACATAATGCTTGTCCTGCTCACTCTGGATGCCTCCTGTGTAAAAATCAGAGAAAAAAAACTATGCTCTGTTTTTGTTTTTAAATGAAGATGAAGTTTTCCTTTTAAGCTGAGGTTTGACTTTGTAAGACAATATCT
Source organism: Xenopus petersii (assembly GCA_038501925.1). Classification (NCBI taxonomy): domain Eukaryota; kingdom Metazoa; phylum Chordata; class Amphibia; order Anura; family Pipidae; genus Xenopus; species Xenopus petersii. The sequence continues at coordinate 8,762,770 of CM076678.1, read as the reverse complement.
GTGCTTTTTATTTATTTATTTCACAATATATCAGAGACCTCATCCATTGTTAGTTCTAGGACTGGCTGTACTTGGCACATAATAGCACTTGTGTATTTAGTCCTCGGTTTGGCTGTGTGCATTGCTGCAGGCGCTCTTACCTGTCTGCTGGAATTAACTCTTTACTTCTGGTGTTGTAGGTATGACCGGGACATTAAGGTCTCTTATACTGTATATAACAGATTGTCGCTGCTGCTGAAGTCATTACTTGCTGTCACCAGAGTGACCCCGGCTTACAGACTCTCCAGGAAGCAAGGACATGAATATGTCATTCTGTACAGGTAACAAATGAGTGTTTTGGTCACTTTTGCAAATCAGTGGGCATTTTGGACAGGTCTACTGGTGGTTCCAGTGGGTATGCAGAACTGGGCTGTCTTTTCTAGAGTAGAATAGAGCTTAGGACACTGCATACTCTTGGTGTACTTCGTTAGTTCTATTTACACAAAAGCTAAATGGCCTCGGGCCTGGTAGCAAAGCCACATACTTGGGCTTCTTTGCACACTATGCTACAGCCATTGCTCCATCTCCGAGGCTGTTCTACTCCCTGCTAAAAACAATACCAAAGCTGGCCATACACTAATAGATGACTTTTCAAACGATGTGGTAAGCCAAATTTGGCTGATACGGTTAGTTGGATCCCACCAGGAAAATCACAGTGGACCCTGAGTTTGTCCATGCTGTGTGGCCACAAAGTGTTCCCTTTTCCCCACTGGCATGCACAATGCTAGTCTGGTAGCCAGTTTGCCCACAGTTGTTGGTCCAAGGGTCAAAGATTGAATCTGCCTAATTTGGCCCAACATGGGGGTGGCTCAAGTACATCAAAATCATTTGACTACCTTGCCAAGCAAGCTGTTAGAAGTGCAGCCAGCTTAAAGGAACAGTAACACCAAAAATGAAAGCATTTTAAAGTAATTAACATATAATATACAGTTAGCATGCACTGGGAAAATCTGTCTGTTTGCTTCAGAAAGCATAATTAAGCTGCTGTGTAGCCATGGGGGCAGCCATTCAAGCTGTAAAAAAAGGAGAAAAGGCACAGGTTACATAGCAGATAACATATAAACTATAGTACTAGCTACTCTGTATCCTGTGCTTGAATGGCTGCCCCCATGGCTACACAGCAGCTTGTTTATATAAACTATAGTAGTACTTATCTGTTATCTACTGTGTATCCTGTGCTTGAATGGCTGCCCCCATGGCTACACAGCTGCTTGTTTATATAAACTATAGTAGTCTTCTGAAGCAAACACGCCAGTTTTAACAGTGCATTCAACACTACATTATATTTTATTTACTTCAATACAATTTGAGTTTTTGCTGTTACTGCTTATTTAAGACATAGCTTGCCTATAATCGAGGTTGTAACCAAACAGCCAGAGATAGGGAGCAGCTTCGGCTAAAACTGCTTTCTAGGTATGTTTGCCAGAAATTCCCTCTCTTGTGCAGCCAACAGATTGCAGAGCATCCTTTACATATTCCTATGCACTTCCATAAATATCCTTTTCAGCATTCACCCTTCCCTTCTTTAGGATTTACTTTGGAGACGTTCAACTCCTTGGTCTTAAAGAAGGTAAGATGTATTCTGTATATTTACTAAACTTATATGTGTGTTGGCTCTCATTATTTCAATAGCACTAGGCCAGTTATAATATTATAAGATATTATAGCTGATCATTATTTACTAGACACGGACAGACTTTTTGCCTGTCTTACTACATAATCCCCACACTCTGCTGTCATGCAGATTCTGTTCACAGTAAGCTAATTATCTGCTTATTTAAGGAAGCAATAGTTCATAAATCATAATTACAAATATTATCCCTTTAATTTATATACTACTGCATGCTGCTCTACTGTGAAAATGTCCATATTTACAAATATTGTTCTACCTATTTATATCCTCTCATATATACTGACAGTGCCCGTGCATGGGTTGTTGCTAGACTAGTAATGTGTTGTGTTGGCTGGGTGTCTGCACATTGATGCTCAAGAGAACACTCCGGTTTGTCTAATAAATTCTCTTGTGTGAAATTGGTGTTCCTTTAAATAAAACAAACATTTGGAAATGCAACAATAAACTCAGATTAAGTGTCCCCTCTGTTTAAGTTTTCACTCAGTTCCTGTCCTCTGTTAGGTTTCCAGGCTGTACGAATTGGAACGGTTGGAACACCTATCGGCACGCTGACACTTACCTGTGCCTACAGAACCAACCTGGCTTTTATGTCAACCAGGTAAGGCCAGAACCCTCTGTTAGCCATCTGACATTAAAGGGCATATCAAGGCAAAAATAAAATCCCATTTTTACTTTCGTTAATTACAAAATGTGTACTGTTTTTATAAGAAACCTGACTGTATGCAGTGAAATTCCCCCTTCATTTTACTTGCTGTGGATAGGAAACTTCAGACGGCCCTTAGCTGCTCTGCAGGGAAACTATAATACTTTTGAACAGCAGGGGGAGCCCCCCACCTTACTTCCCAGTAGAGTCCTGTGTGGAAACCAATTTGTTAAACCCGACCTGCACTTGGACCCACAACCTGCGTTTTTACCCATTTGGACCCGCTACCTGACCCGTAAGTACCTTATCCGCAATCCGATCCGTGACCCGCTGACCAACAAGAATCAGGAAATACTGTCATTGTAAACCGGAAGTGACATCAACAGAACTAGGCGTGATCAGAAAAAAGGAGTAAACACGCTATTGAGAAGGCCCGACCCGCAGAACCGCAGACCCCCATCTATACCCACACCCAAAACTTCAACCCGCAGCTTACCCGCTTTTTTTGTGGGTAACCCGCTTGTACACGACCCGCTGCAGAACTCTACTTCCCAGCCGTGCAGAACTCAAGCAGCTTTGATTGTTTCCCTCCAGAGCAGCCAGCAACTGTGTAGAGATTCGTATTGGATTTTATTTTTGCCTTTACATCCCCTTTAAAGTTTCCAACTCCAGTGGCAGGGACAAAGATCATGGAGTCAGATTTAAACAGATACCGTTTATCTAAATGCTTAAATGCTGCAGCCACTGGTTCTGCAGAGTCTGAGAAAGGTTGTATTAAGCAATATAAAAATTATAAAATCCACATTAGATTACATGACAACACAGGACCCAGTGCAGTCTGTATATTCTGATTATTAATCAGTCTTGCTGTATCGGCTTCTGGCAGATATTATTTGACTTGTGCTGTTTTGATAATTTATGACGATCCCTAAGCAGCTCAGACCACACTGAGCATGTGCACAGTCTTGGTCTTGCAAAGATGTATAACAAAGTTACAAGATGGTGACCCCCTGCGGCCAACTTTGAAAGCATAAATCATTTGTTTGATTAGACTTCTGGTGCAGAAAGTTCATGTTTATGTTTAGTATACAAGATACAGCATTTCTAGCCTTATTCTAATTTAGACTTTACTAGTGAAGCAAGTGAAGCATATGTATATATACAGTGTGATCATTTCTAAGTGAAATATTAGAGCACACACTCTCTCTAAAATACAGCATTTCTATATTATTCTATTTTAGACTTTAATTCCCCTTTAACACAGCTGTAGCCAAGCTATGCATTTTCAGGTGTTCCTAAGCTACAGAACAACATGCAAAGGGACACATTGGCTATCCCTTCTGTTTAGTGAAAGGGAGCTAGCACTACTGACCCCTGCACCAAGACCCTCACACTGAATAATAACAGCCTTCACACATCATACAGGATGTTCCCATGCACATAGCAGGGTAAACACCTTAAAGGGATACTGTCATGGGAAAAAATGCTTTTTTTCAAAATGCATCAGTTAATAGTGCTGCTCCAGCAGACTTCTGCACTGAAATCTGTTTCTCAAAAGAGCAAACAGATTTGTTTTATATTTAATTTTGAAATCTGACATGGGGCTAGACATATTGTCAGTGTCCCAGCTGCCCCCAATCATGTGACTTGTGCTCTGATAAACTTCAGTCACTCTTTACTGCTGTACTGGAGTGATAGCACCCCCTTCCCTTTCTTTCCCCCCCCCAGCAGCCTAACAACAGAACAATGGGTAGTCACCAGATAGCAGCTCCCTAACACAAGATAACAGCTGCCTGGTAGATCTAAGAACAGCACTCAATAGTAAAATCCAGGTCCCACTGAGACACATTCAGTTACATTGAGTAGGAGAAACAACAGTCTGCCAGAAAGCAGTTCCATCCTAAAGTGCTGGCTCTTTCTGAAAGCACATGACCAGGCAAAATGACCTGGGATGCACCTACACACCAATATTACAACTAAAAAAATACACTTGCTGGTACAGGAATGAAATTTTATATTTTAGAGTGAATTATTTGCAGTGTTAATAGTGTAATTTAGAAATAAAAATATCATAAAAATCATGACAGAATCCCTTTAACTATTATGAACCAGCACATGGGTACCTGAGGGGTGCAGCACAGCTAGGCCCAGTAGGTAAATAATGTGTTTGTTGCATTGCAGGCAGTATGAGTGGACCCAGCCCATCATGGGGATTATAATTGATCACTTTGTTGACCGACCCTTCCCCAGCACCTCACACATGCATCCCTGCAACTACAGGTGAGGACAAAGTTAGCATGCACACAGATCATAGCATCCCTTCCCTCACTGACGCACTAGGAGCACACTGCTAACCCAGGAGAATGCATTTAAAGGGGAACTATAACAAAAATGAAAATTGAATATAAGCTTCCTCATACTGAAGTAAGAAACTTTCTAAATACAATCAATTAAAACTACTGCATTGTTTCTTGAATAATCAAGTTTATATTCACTGTTCCTCTCTTAGCATCTGTTTATCTTCATTCAGGATATGAATGATCCAATATATCTTATAGGGGGGATTCCTTTCCTAGCAGATGTATTATAGCTCACTCTATTAAAATCCTGTCTCTCTACATGCAGAATTTGTGCAAAAGGCAGTTATTTTTAGGGATGCACCGAATCCACTATTTTGCCAATCCTGGCTGAATTCCGAACCGAATCCTGGATTCGGTGCATCCCTAGTTATTTTGTTAGCTTTTGTTTGTACTGGAATCAGTTATTTGAGTGAGCTCTAATACATCTGCTAGAAAAGGAATCCCCCCTATAAGATGTATTGGATCATTCATCTGACACCCAACTGCTGCATGCAGGAATATAAACTTGATTATTTGAGAAACAATGTAGGATATTTAATTGATTGTATTTAGAAAGTTTCTGACCAGTTTGAGGAAGCTTATATTAAATTTTCATTTTCCCCTTTAAGTTGGGTAGAGAGCTTTCCATGTCTCAAAACAGGATAACGAATAACCAGTGTAAAGCTGATCTCTAATCTATGCCACTGGCTGTAGGCGTAGCTGGGCGTGTAGTTCAGCAATATCTGATGTATCACATGTTGGATGTATGAATTTGTAGTAGTATTTTTTTCTTTTGTGTGGGCAGTGCGTTGCTGGCTCTGCAGGGACTGCTGGATGTAATACAAGCTTTAAGCCAGCGGAAGGATCACCTGCTACAAATTAGCTGAAACAAACATTTCTGCAGCTGTGTGTAGGGTAGGGGTTAGCTTTTTTCTTTGCAGGAATCATTTATGTAATTCTCTCCGGAGAGAGAAGCTGCCATGCTGCTTTCAGAAAATTGCTGCGCTGACCACTAGGTGGTGCATGTGTTCTACCAAAGTGCTCTCATTTCTGACCCTTAAAGTATCTGTAACACCGAAAAATGTGTGTTTTAAAGTAATTAAAATACTGTCTTCTGTTTCTCTGCATTGGTAAAACCGATGTGTTTGCTTCAGAAACACTACTATAATTCATATAAACAAGCTACTGTGTAGCAATGGTGGAAATTGAAAAAAAGACTATATGGCACAGGTTAAATAGCGGATAACAGATAACACCATTATGTTCTACAGAGCTTATCTGCTGTGTAACCTGTGTAACAGCAGCTTATTTATATAAACTATAGTAGTACTTATCTGTTATCTACTGTGTATCCTGTGCTTGAATGGCTGCCCCCATGGCTACACAGCAGCTTGTTTATATAAACTATAGTAGTACTTAACTGTTATCTACTGTGTATCCTGTGCTTGGATGGCTGCCCCCATGGCTACACAGCAGCTTGTTTATATAAACAATAGTAGTGTTTCTGAAGCAAACACACCAGTTTTACCAATGCAGGGCAACACTGAATTATATTTGAATTACTTAAAAGCACTTTCATTTTTTAATGTTACTGCTCCTTTAAAACTGAAAAACTGCTCTTTAAAAATTTTAATGTATGTTAAAATGTACCTATAGGTCACATTTGATTGCTTTTCCCTGATTTGCTTGCTTAAGTAATTGTTACTTGAAGTACCTAAAGCGGACTGCCGCTGTACAAAGAAGACTGCCCCTCATAGAGGGACATGGGGGGATTAGATTGGTAAATGTAAAAGCCCCAGACAAATACTTTTAGGGCAGAGACACACGTGGAGATTCAGGGAGATTTAGTCCACAACGCCAAATCTCCTCTTCTTTGGGGCGACTAATCTCCCAGAAATGCCTTCCCGCAGGCTAGAATCGAAGTCGCTGGCAGGATGGCACTTGGATCAACTTCGTTTTCTGAAGTCGATCGAAGTTGCCTCACGAGGAAACTTGGGGCCTCTTAGGAAAACGAAATCGATCCGAGTGCCATCCAGCCGGCGATTTAGACAACTCTGCAAAGACAGTTATTATAGATGTAATAGAATTAGGGATGCACAGAATCCAGGATTCGGTTCGGGATTCGGCCTTTTTCAGCAGGATTCAGACTTGGCCTAATCTTTCTGCCCAACCAAACCAGAATCTGAATCGATGAGGGAATCGAGTGACTTTTTGTCACAAAACAAGGAAGTAAAAAATTTTTCCCCTTCCCACCCCTAATTTGCATATGCAAATTAGGATTTGGTTCCATATTCTGCCTTTCACAAAGGATTCAGGGTTTTGGCCGAATCCAAAATAGTGGATTTTGTGCATCCCTAAATAGAATGTCAGAGCTCAAGTAGAGACTGACGGCAGCAGGTAAGTACTGCAGGTTGATTTGTGCAATGCAGCTGCATTCAGATCAGTCTCAGAAAACAAATCACAGTTAATTAGCAGCACTCTGACTCCACTGCACTACTCAATGCTAGATTGGTACCTATGGGCTGCACTGTTTGACTTGCAAGGATTGTGTTTTTTAATCAGATTTTCATGCAGCTTTCCCGTTTTTTCCTACATTTCTAATAGGGATGCACCGAATCCAGGATTCAGTTCGGGATTTGGCCAGGATTCAGCCTTTTTCAGCAGGATTCAGATTCGGCCAATCCTTGTGCCTGGCCGAACTGAATCCGAATCCTAATTTGCACATGTAAATTAGGGGCGAATAGGATAATCACGTGAAGATTTTTTTCCACTTTTTCCTTTCCTGCCCCTAATTTGCATATGTAAATTAGGATTAGGTTTGGTATTCGGCCGAAGGATTCAGGGTTTCGCCCGAATCCCAAGTAGTAGATTCGGTGAATCCCTAATTTCTAAGATATCTCCTTATTCGGTCCTTGTTTGAAATTTCCTCACAGGGGCGCTGAAGAGCAAGTGCTTACCTACCCTGCCGTGGAGGAGTCTCAAGAATTCTGTGCAACGTCGTTTTCTACTTCCCCTCCTTCACAGGTAAGAACTCTCCCCTCGTTATACAGCAATTTAGTGTAGCCTTCAAAGCTTGTTATCCTGCCCCGCTCTAGTGTAGCGGCCGCCCAGTTCAGTGGTTCTTTCTTGTCATATAGAAATCTGTACCCCCTACTGTAAATAAGTCACTGAGAGGTTCTGTGACCATATAAAGGCACAAGGCTACAGGCTGTGTTATACAGGGAACTCCGAGTATCACTCGTATTATAAGGGATAATGTACCCCCTACTGTAAATGATAAGGATATTAGAAGTCACTGAGGGGTTCTGTGACCATATAAAGGCACAAGGCTGCAGGCTGAGTTATACAGGGAACTCTGAGTATCACTCATGTATTATAAGGGATAATGTACCCCCTACTGTAAATGATAAGGATATTAGAAGTCACTGAGGGGTTGTTCTGTGACCATATAAAGGCACAAGGCTGCAGGCTGAGTTATACAGGGAACTCTGAGTATCACTCATGTATTATAAGGGATAATATACCCCCTACTGTAAATGATAAGGATATTAGAAGTCACTGAGGGGTTGTTCTGTGACCATATAAAGGCACAAGGCTGCAGGCTGAGTTATACAGGGAACTCTGAGTATCACTCATATATTATAAGGGATAATGTACCTCCTACTGTAAATGATAAGGATATTAGAAGTCACTGTGACCCGTGACAATTTAAAGGCACAAGACTGCAGGCTGAGTTATACAGGGAACTCTGAGTATCACTCATGTATTATAAGGGATAATGTACCCCCTACTGTAAATGATAAGGATATTAGAAGTCACTGAGGGGTTGTTCTGTGACCATATAAAGGCACGAGGCTACAGGCTGAGTTATACAGGGAACTCTGAGTATCACTCATGTATTATAAGGGATTTTAAGTTTCAATAAAGTGTGACATTACAAAGCATTGTTTTATTCATGGCTCTGGTGTATAATAACACTATGCTGGAGATCTGCCGACGGAGGTGACTTGCTACCTGCCATTCATATCTTACCTCTCTTTCTCTCTGTGGCTTGTACGTGTCTGTATGTGTAGTGTGTGTTCACTGTCAGTAAGGCTCAGTGTCAGACAGTTACTCCTGTGGTGACGGACTCTCTCAGGGTCCTGACGATGGGACAAGCCTTCTCACATCAAGTGAGTTTAAACTTACCCCCCACTAACAAAGTGCGTGTGTTGTTAGAATGGAGGGGAAGGGAAAGTCATTGCAGCCTGTGGGTCTCCAGCTGTTTGCTAAACTACAGCTCCCACTTGGGGAGGCTGGTAGTTGTGTGGCAGCTGCTGGCACAGTTCTGTGTGCAAAGGACATACAATTTGGGTCTTAAAGGAACAGTCACAATAAAAAATGAAAGCGTATTAAAGTAGTTAAAATATAATGTACTGTTGTGCTCCACTGTTGTGTTTGCTTCAGAAACACTAATATAGTTTATATAAACAAGCTGCTGTGTAGATAACAGATAAGTACTACTATAGTTTACATAAACAAGCTGCTGTGTAGCCATTCAAATCTGAAAAAGGAGAAAAGGCTCAGGATACACAGCAGCTCTGTAGTATACAATGGGATTCTTCAGAACTTATCTGTTATCTACTGTGTATCCTGTGCTTGAATGGCTGCCCCCATGGCAACTCAGCAGCTTGTTTATCTAAACTATAGTAGTACTTATCTGTTATCTACTGTGTATCCTGTGCTTGAATGGCTGTACTTAGTAGTACTTATCTGTTATCTACTGTGTATCCTGTGCTTGAATGGCTGCCCCCATGGCTACACAGCAGCTTGTTTATATAAACTATAGTAGAGTTTCTGAAGCAAATACACCAGTTGTACCCGTGCAGGGCAACACTACATTATATTGTCATTCCTTTAAAACCCTTTAATTTTTTGGTGTTGGTGTTCCTTTAAAGATGCATGTAGATGGTTTCTAATTCTCAGCCATCCTTATGTAGTAAAAGGAATCTATGGTGTTGCATAATTTAGCATTGCTATATAAAAATAGAGCATTGTGCATAAATGCACATCAATTCCCGTTGCTCAAATGATTTTTTTTTAGGCAGAAATGCAACCCAATTTGCTACTCACTGCACTTTCTGATGCTTACAAGTGGGAATGAGCCTTAATGTTTGTATAGAGCCAGTACCTGGTGTCCTGTTTCCTTTACCCGTAATGATGTTTTGTACTGGAAAGGGCCATGAGCGCGTCTCTCAGTCTGTCATCCTATTGGCTGCAGACACGGCTAAACGATCTTGGCCCACACAGGCAGTTAGTGCTTCTTAACCTTTGCAGCTCTTCCATTCTGTTATTATTACATCAGCTTCTCTCCTCCCTTCCTCCTTTCTTGCTCTGTAGCTCTGCAGCTCTCGTCTCTCCTATCAACCGGCAGTCCCAGGAGCAGGACCCTCGGAACTGGCTTACCCAGTGGCCTTGGCTACGGGAGTGAGTGCAGCCCACCCGCACCAGGTACTTCTCACAACCAGGAGCAACACGCCATGTATTTATATAGAATGCTGCTGCTTTCTGTACCTTCAGTGAAGTGCATGTCTCTGGCTCTGTGATCTGGTTACGTTTCACAAAGGGAAACAGTATTTTGTTACAATCGGAAATATTTATTTTGTAAATCTTAAGCTTTATTGAAATAGTTACGGTTTTTGGGGAGGTTTTTTTTTTTTTTGCACTGGTAACTTTTTTACCTTTTAGATTTCCTAAGAGTAAGTCATCACTACTGCATATAACATGCAATCCTTACCCCAGACTGCTGCCTTATATATGTCCGGTTCAGAATTTGGCTTTTTTCAGCTGGAAAAATCCATGTGCCTGGCCAAACCAAATCCAAAAAAAAAATCACGTGATGTGCAGGCCGGGCCAAAACCCGTGTCTTTGGGTTGCGGGCAGGTTCTGGTTGATCGGTTCCTTCCGCTCTCCCTGCTCACAACCTAACACTTCCGGTAGAGTCCTGCGCGGAACCAATTTATTAAACCCAACCCGCAACCCACATACTTACCTGCTGCTCGACCCACAAGTACCTTATCCATGACCTGCTGACCATCAAGAAACCGGAAGTGCTGTCATTGTAAACCGGAAGTGACATCTTTAGAAGTTGCGGTGATTGGGGAAAAGAAGGGGTGAAACGGGAAGTGCTGTTGTTGTTGTTGTTGTAAACCGGAAGTGATATCATTGGAAGTAGGTGTGATCAGAAAAAATCCGTAAAAATCGATATTGAGAAGACCCGTGACCAGAACCGACACGCAAACGCGGAGAACCGCTGACCCGCATCTATACCTGCTAAAGGTTTTTGCGGGTACTCAACCCACTGCAGGACTTTAACTTCCGGCTTCCCCATTTATAGATTTGTGCCTGTCACTGCAGGATGGGCGCTGGTCTTTAAATGGAGGGGTCGGGCAGGTTGGGGTCAGAAGTGGTGCCCCGCCCCACAGAAGGGGGATGAGGCACAGCCAGCATGATTATATTAAAAGGATTGTGTGTAGCAGAAGTGGGGCACTAGGAGGCCACAGCATTCTAGACATACACTGGATGCAGCCCATATGAGTTTTGGATGAGGAGGAAGGAGAAAATACGATTACCAAGCACTACTGTGTTTCTAATAGGCCTGCAAAAATACTGAAGGATTCCCAGCAGTTTGATATTTTCCTCCAAACTTTTTTGACATCAAGAACAATTCTGCTCTACGGGGTTTTAGCGTTTAGTGCTGGTACCAAGCTGCACTAAGCATTAACACACGTTCAAATCCTTGCTTTCCAATACAATGGCATGCTAATCAGAGAATCTGCTTTAACAGGCTGTTCATGGTAGTTCTTTGATCTGTGTTTGTTTTTATCTCTGTAGATGATGGCACCAGGAAAAGAAAGTGGTTTGCCAGCAGAACACGACCGAACCCTTTCTGTGTCTCCCGCCAATGTAGCAGGGGCAACGTCCAGCAGGTAAAGCCCTTAAGCTGGCCATAGATGCAAAGATCCGATCGTACGAATCATCGTACGATCGGACTTTCCCATCTCCCGACCCACCACTAACCATTCAGATCAAAGTCTTACCAGTCAGATTAGTTAAAGAACAGATCAGCAATGTTCTGCCCCTGACAGCAATCGTATGATATCTATGTCCAACCAAAGCTGGTGACAGTCTCCCACTGAAAATCGTACGATCGGCAATACACACAGATATTATCGGCAGGCGACAGAAATTTTCTAACCTGTCCGATCGACCAAAGACCGATCTCCGCCGGACGAAAAATGTCGGGACTCTCCACACACGTTCCGAAAATCGTAAGAATCCTCGATTCGTACGATCAGATCTTTGCGTCTATGGCCAGCTTAACTCTCTATAGCATTTAGTGATCTAGAAGTGAATATTCAATGCACTCAATCACCAATCATTGTTCCCCACAGCGAGGAAGCAGATTCCCCCTCAGGTAGCAGCGCCACTGGGACAAAAAGTTCGCCCAACAAGAGCCCACATATCCTATTTACAAGGAAGGTGGGAGCTTTTGTTGACAAACCTTCCCCCCAGGTAAGTCGGAAGCTAGCACTTCCTTGTTACTGTAGATTATACAGCAATATTATACATTACATCCCATGGCTCTGTCTTCCATGTCTGTACCCCAATTCTGAACCCCATTCTACTGGTCTGTCTTTGAATTCATTGAATCCAACATTGATCATGCCTGTCTCTTCCTCTATACACACACACAATATATTCATACACTTAAGCCTTTCATTCTGCACCTCTAGTCTCCGGTCTCTTCCTCTATACCAGTGATCCCCAACCAGTGGCTCGTGAGTAACGTTGCTCTCCAAACCCAACCCTTGGATGTTGCTCCCAGCTTCCTCAAAGTAGGGGCTTATTTTTTAATACCTGGCTTGGTTGCATAAAAACCAGGTATACTGCCAAACAGAGCCTCCTGTATGCTGTCAGCCCACATAGGGGCTACCAATAACCAATCACATCCCTTATTTGTACCACCCAGGAACTTTTTTTTTTTATGCTCATGTTGCTCCCCAATTCACACACACACACCTCTAGTCTCTCTCTCTCTCTCTCTCTCTCTCTCTCTCTCTCTCTCTCTCTCTCTCTCTCTCTCTCTCTCTCTCTCCCCCCCTCTCTCTCTCTCCCTCTCCCTCTCTCCCCCACACACACACACACAATATATATATATATATATATATATATATATATATATATATATATATACACACACAATATATGTACCTTCAGTCTCCTGTCTCTTCCTCTACACACTCACACACATCCATCAGCCTTTCTTTCTGCACCTCTAGTCTCTGCTCTCTTCCTTTATATATACACACACAATATATTCATATACTTCAGCCTTTCATTTTGCACCTCTTGTCTTTACTATGTTCCTCTATACACACACACACACACAATATATTCATACACTTCAGCCGTTCTTTCTGTACCTGTTTTCAGCAATTCTTCTGCTTTACTAACAGGTCACCTATGCCAGTACTGATATACCGTTTGCCGTGTTTGTGCCAAAGCTCACAGATAATGAGGACACTGACCCTATGGTATGTTTATGTATGGCTTCCTTGGAACCAATCAATGATTAACCTTCTAACGTGGCAGGATATGATGCACTGAGATACAATGGAATACTTAAATATGATACTCTGGAGAAGGAAATGTGCTCTTTACTTGTTTATACTTACCTCACATCAGGGGCCAGTGCTCCTATCAGCAGAAAACTGCACCAGTCCGGAGTTATTCCAGCGAGCACCATGGAGCGATCGGCTTTCAGCTTCTTCTTTCTTCACGCGGGTGCTCATGCGCATTAGCATAAAAAGATGACCTTTAACGAAGAAGTCGGCTAATTCTAATACTCTGCATGCGTGTGCCCTGGACAGGATTGGACTGGGGCCCATCGGGACTGCAATATCAAGGCCCCCTCTGCCCCCCCAGCTGCGCCATGCATATGCACACTATGTTTTTGCTGTGACCGGCCCAAAGAAAGGAGGTTGTGGCAGAAAGAAGACACACGTGTCCATGTCTGACCCTGGCCCCAGGAAATTTTAGAAAAAGGAAGCGGATCGTTCCGTGGTGCTCACTGGAATAACCCCCGGACCGGAGCAGTTTTCTCCTGATAGGAGCACCAGCCAGGGAGTGAGGTAAGTCTAAGTTCAGACTGAACCATGGGGATAAATTCACACACAAAACTGTACCCCCTTCAAAATGGCTCATAAGGGAATGTTCTATGTGCAGAGTAGGCTACACCTGCATAAGTCACTCTATCTCTGATAGCGACAATAGAAATAAGAAAAGGCATTATTGTCCCTGTAAATTCTTTGTCCACTGACTGGCACCTGGCAGTTTCCGTCTGACTGTATTACTCTTTTTAGGTTGTCTACCCTGAGACCCCAGAAGAGGAGTCGCCTGAAGCCAGGAGCCTGCACAGTTCCTGTTCTAGCAATGGGACACCCCAAGATGATTTTGTAATGGTTGACTTTGTAAGTGGCCAACTCTGACTTTTTCTTTATATTTCTTTATAAATGTCAGCTGTGCTATCTGTCAGGATGGGCCACTGGTTAGGAACTGGTAGGAAGTAATCCTTAGTAACTCTGGCTTTCCATCAAGCCCTTAACGGACACTAAGTGAAATAAAAAGATTTCAAATGATAAACTAAATTATCAGTCTGCAAAAATCTTAGTCATAATCGGAGCATGCAGCTTTGTGCATTTGGGTTCATCTACATTTTAAATGTCTGTCCAGGCCTGGCTTTGTGCATGGGGGGCATTATTGTGCTGATTGGCATTTCTCATGAGTTTTTGATTTTTGTTTTGTTTGTTTCTGAGAATGTAGAGTGAAAAGAACTCATTTCTTTCAGAGACCTGCCTTCTCCAAAGATGACCTTCCCATGGATGTGGGGACCTTCTACCGGGAGTTTCAGAACCCTCCGCAGTTAAGCAGCTTATCCATAGATATTGCCGTGCAGTCAATGGCGGAGGACTTGGTGAGGACCGGTTAAAATGGCTCTTTACCCGAGGCCTCATGACCATTATCAGTTGGTCTAAACGTGACTTTGGGTGCTTTCAAAATTTTTCATCCAGCCCGATCAATGAGAAGACTTGGATATCGGTAGCCTCTTTTCCCACCATACACGCACCGAATATCATACGAAAATTTGTTTTGTACGATATTATCTGTGCGTCTATGGCCATCTTAACAATGGCCGATGTCTGGGTTCCTTCAAAGGCACCCAATCATAATTTCCTCCAGCCCGATCGACGAGCCGACTGATATCCAAGTCTTCTGCCAATATCGGTCTCCTCTTTTCCCACCATACACGCAACAAATATCGTTGCTTCGTAAGATATTATCTGTGCGTCTATGGCCACCTTTAGACAGGTTGGAGGGGGGTTTAACCTGTATAGCAGGGAGGCCACAACAACAGAATAATAACTGAAGATGATGGTCTGAAGCCAATGTCACTTTAGCATGTTCTATTTACTTTCTCCCCACAGGATTCTCTGCCAGAGAAACTGGCCATGCATGAAAAGAACGTGAAAGAGTTTGATGCGTTTGTTGATTCTCTGTAGACAGGGGGACCACGGCCTGTATAAACTTATACCCCTCAATCCAGATCTGTCTGCTGCTCCCTATACTGACGGCACACTTGGCTCTGTCCTGTGTGCCCCCCAAACACCTGCCATTGTTAGAGGACCCAATGGGGGCTGTCTCTTCTTATACCAGCCTTTCTGAAGGCTAAATAGCACCTTACAACACACCATTACTCTACAGTTGGATCTGAAGTCAGGGCTTGCCCATTTTTTCGTCCTACATAAGGAGCAACCAATGATGGAGCTGGATTGGTTGCTCCACCTTGGGTAACTCAGCTCAGCAGCTGGATGAGAAGCTCACACAGGCCTCACACCTCCTGCACCTCACGCAAACTGTTTCTCTGCTGTAAATAGAACCATTTGCTCTGAGATTTTGACATGAACATGACAGACGCCCATCTATCTACCTGCCTGGATACGTGCTGACCTTCAGGACTTCTTACCTGCTGAATGTACCCACCGTACTGAGAGGATGATCACAGTTAAATTTCCCTGTAAAAAATATTCTTATTACTACGTCACTCCGTAGAAGCCCTCTGAGTCTGTATAATGATCCGCTGCTTATCTCAAAGCCTAAAAAAAGTCTGCAGCTGGGGGAAGGGAGGGGTTTGTTTATACAGCGGGCTTATTAGTGGCCTGATGATAAATACTCAGCAGCTCCTAGGAAACTGAAATGAGACTTGCTTTCAGTGTCAAGTTTTCCCTATTAGGAAATTTCAAACAACTGAGACATTTCTTAATTAAAACAAAACGAATGCCCCAAGCAGGCGCTGTTCGTTAACCAATGTTAAAAACCTCGCTTTAAGATTCACTATACTTTTGGTTTGATGTTGATTTAGTGATTTTCTGCTGTTTTTGTCACGCTTGAGACCAGGGTCACTGACCCTACAACTACAGGTTAGGTCCGCTATTAAACTGAAGGACTCATTTACAAATGTAGTGTAATGGGCTAAGTGCAATGTTCAGACATAATTGCCATGATTTTTTTTTTTTAAATAATTCAGCGTAATTATTTATATAGCAACGATATATTCCCCAGAACATGAAAAGAGATTAAATATCATTCATATTAGTCCCTGCCCCACTGGAGCTTACAATCTATGGTCCCTATCACACTAGGGGCAGTTTTATCAGGAGCCAATGAACCTGCCTGTATGTGTTATGAGTGTGGGAGAAATCTGGAGGAACCCCACTCTGACACACAGAGAACATACAGACTCCTTGCAGATATTGCCCTGGCTGGAATCAAACCTGGGACCCCGGAGCTGCAAAACAACATTTTCAGAAGAATCATCTGGGAGCACAACATATTCACATTCAGTTGTCCACAGCTTTAAACCCGCCCTTCCTCTCCCTCCTCTTCGGGTCCGTTCTCTAACCCAGACACGCTGCAAAGGGGAACTATTGCTTGTTTAGAGGCTGATGGGAGTTGTAGGGTAAAGATGTTCTGCAGTGGATCAGCCACATGCTACAAGTTGGGGTTCAGTACACACTACGATAAAAGGATTTTTCTGCTGCTAATTGCGCCCCATTGCATCTGCTGGGAAGAAATCTTGGCACTGTTAATAGAAGAGATGTAATTCAGATATGTATTATAAAATAAATATATGTCTTTCCAACGTGTGTCCAGTTTCTTCCCCTTTAACCCATTCCCCACCCCAAGCAGTGTATCTAATCTCTCATTGTACAACCTATAACATCTGGCACAATTGACACTGTGTGATCCTTTGGTTTTAACATGTATCTGAGATTCTGTTATTCCCTGTATGTACCATTATGACGTTAAATGTTCCTGCTGAATTGTGCTTAGTACAGGGAATACCTATGCTGCCATAGGTTTATGGGATCTCTCTGTAGAGACTATGAGCAATCGTAGGGGCTGTTCCTGCTGAATTGTGCTTAGTACAGGGAATACCTATGCTGCCATAGTTTTATGGGATCTCTATGTACAGACTATGAGCAAACTTAGGGGACTGTTCCTGCAGAATTGTGCTTAGTACAGAGGAATACCAGTGCTGTGTTACAACAAGGGAGGAAGTGAAATGCTCGCAATGCACATTTTATAATCACAAGATGAGATTTATTTCCTGGCCGTCTCATGTCCAGCCCTGCTATGTACTAAGGGCACATGTATGGCAGCAGTATCAGTGTGTGGCCTGTGCTTTTATACCAGAGACAGGAGTGTTTGTGCTGGGCCTGGAGGAGCCTGGAATGACCCTACTTGTTGGCTCTGGTTTAATGAAAGGGGAGAAGGGGAACGTGCAGGGGGGCGTGTGCAAGTGTTAGTGACTAAAGGGGAAGTGGTGGAAGGACAAATAGTGGGAGGTGCCTGAGACGTGATACTGGGCAGTCTGCTCATAGGGATGTTCTGTGCTGCAGGTCATGCCAGGTCACTCAGTTGAAGCGAGGCACCTTTAAATTAACTGTTAGTATGACGTAGAGAGGGATATTATGAGAAAATTTGCTATTGGTTTTCATTTTTTGTTATTTGTGGTTTTTGGGTTATTTAGCTTTTTATGCAGCAGCTCTCCAGTTTGAAAGAAAGAGGAGTAATAAAAAGCAGCAATAACAATACATTTGTAGCCTTACAGAGCATTTGTTTTAGATGGGGTCAGTGACCCCCATTTGAAAGCTGGAAAGAGTCAGAAGAAGAAGGCAAATGCAGACCAATTGATAGGTTTCTTAGAATTGGCCATTTTATAACATAAAATGTATTTAAAAGGTGTTGTAGCAGCTCTCCAGTTTGCAATTTCAGCCATCTGGTTGCTAGGGTCCAAATTCCCCTAACAACCATACATTGATTTGAATAAGAGACTGGAATATGAATAGGAGAGGCCTGAATAGAAAGAGGAGTAATAAAAAGTAGCAATAACAAAACATTTGTAGCCTTACAGAGCATTTGTTTTTAGATGGGGGTCAGTGACCCCCATTTGAAAGTGGAAATAGTCAAAAAAAGAAGGGAAATAAATCACAAACTATAATAAAGAAAAAATGAAGACCAATTAAAAAGTTGCTTAGAATTGGCCAGTCTATGACATACTAAAAGTTAACTTAAAGGTGAACCACCCTGTTAACAGAGGACAGTCCAGCAGGTTAGTATATCAGGAGGCAGTGAGAGGGAAGGGTTAATAGAGGAATATATATATGTATATATTAACAGAGCAGAAGCGTGCAGCAGGGGAAGGGTTAACACTATCAGTTTGTTTATGCAGGACCAGTAGCCAATCAGCGCGCTTTCTCCGAGGGCTGGGCTATATGCCGCTTTCTATTGGCTAAGAGTAACGACGCCTCCGCCAATGAGAAGTAGTCAGAGCAAGAGCTGAATCAGAAGCCCCGGGTACAGTAGGAGCAGCGGGAGAGACACATAATGACAGTCAGGAGCGGCGGCAGGTAACGAGCACGTGATCATTGTGGGGCTCTTATAAACAAACGGATTATTGGGGGGACCCACAGGTACAAAACATGCGCCGCGTCCGCTTCTTACATTTACACTGCTCTGCTGCTAATTGTAGATTGTCAGCTCTGTGGATCAGTGTTCTCTTTAACCCAGACCAGTCTCTGTATATATTTATGTGTGTGTGTGTGTGTGTGTAATGTATGTGTCCTGCTGTTGTACTGCGCTTTATACTTGTATGTGACTCATCTTTTAGATTGTGAGCTCTTCAGGACAGGGTTCTCTTCTCCCTTTGTATGAGTTTCTGGTCACTAAGTAAGTATTTCTGTGTGTTCTTTCAATACACTCTGTAGTACACCCATTTATTGTACAGTGCTAGGGAATATGCTGGTGCTCTAAAAATATATATTATTATTATAGGGGCATGTGACTTTGTACTTATCAGTGATCTGCTGACCTCACACACTCACTCATATCCACTCTCACACTCATACACACTGATACACTCTTACACACACTCACATACTCACACACACACTCACACACACACTGACTCACTCACTCACAAACACACTTACATACACACGCACTCATACACTCATTGACACAATGACACACTCACATACACACTCTCACACACACACTTACACACACACACACTCACTGACACACACTGACATATTGACACACTCTCATACTCACACTCTCACTCATGCAAACACTCACTCTCCCACTCACACTGTCAGCTCTATGTCATGCCCCACACCCTCCTCCGCTGCAATAAACAGACCCCCCCATGTTGCACAGCCCCCCCCCACCAGCTCTATAATGTTCCACTTCAGGTTCTCCCCCCCCCCACCTTTAAAGCAATTGTGACCTGGGCGAGTCGTGTAACCAGTCATCCCAGTCAGGTCACATATCTCCTTATAGGCAGGTTCTCTCTGTATTGGGCGACTGACTGAGGGGAGCTTTATATGAAGCACAACTACAGCTGCTGTTCAACTACATCTCCCAACACTCTCTGAGAGCCACAGTTGTAGTCCAAGAGCAGTTGGAGGGCCACAAGTTTAATTTCTCACCGCTAAGCGAATTATTTGTCTCCTTGTGCCTCAAACTCTCACGTTTTATTTCTGAGGCGCCAGTCATTGTACAATAATGGACATCTGAAGGTGGGAGGTCATCTCAAGAGCTTACAATCTAGTCAGAGAATTCGTTAATTCCTGTAAGAAATATTTGCTTTCTCCTCCAGACTCATATAAACAAGACTTTAGAATCCCCCCCCCCCCACAGCCTCAGGGTCTGTCACTATTCCTGACTATTTAAGGGAATCCGACTCCTCTTCACCTGCCCTTATGTGTCATTCATCTAATTACACCGACACTCACACTCACACTCACAGACAGACACATCCAATGAGCCACCAGCCTGCTGCTCAACCACAACAATAACAGACAGCTGCAGTCAGAGAGCCTTAACTGAACTGTGTAGAGTAAGATGATCACCTTCTAGGGGCCCAGGAGGTATAAGGGGCCCAGGATGGCAGTCACTGTCACTGCATTTTGCCTGATTTCAAATGTCTTTATTCCCCCAGGACTGAATCTCTGGCTCTTCCAATGCCCAGAACTTGTGTGCCCAGGAGGTGGGTGTGGGATGCCAATTGCCTGACCCCTGGTACTGAGCTTTCTCCTTGCCACAGAGGGGTCTACTTCCACACGGACCCCGTAATGGAGAGTCACGGCACGGCGGGCATGCGAGGGACTACAGGTGTGTGTGATTGTTGGTGAAAGGTATAGGGGTAGCTGTAGGGAGGAGTGTAGGACTGTAGGGGTAGGTGTATGGGTAGGGGTAGGTGTAGGTGTAAGGGTAGGGGTAGGTGTAAGGGTAGGTGTAGGGGTAGGTGTAGGGGTAGGTGTAAGGGTAGGTGTATGGGTAGGGGTAGGTCTAGGGGTAGGTGTAAGGGTAGGGGTAGGTGTAATGGTAGGGGTAGGTGTAAGGGTAGGGGTAGGTGTAGGGCAGAAAGCAGACCCTACAGCTGCAGGGGGCTCAGGAGTTATGGGGGCCCCATGAGGCCCTAAATAATGACCAATTTCAACATATTTTGGTAAAAAAGAGCAACCTTTGTTTTTTTGGGGGGCCCTTAAATGTATTTGCTGTGGGGCCCAGTAACATCTAGTTACACCACTGGTGTAGGGGTAGGAGTAGGAGAAGGGGTGCTTTGCAATTCAAGTGCAGGGGTTCCCATCCCCACAGCAGCACAATAGATCCTATTAAGTTGTACCTACAGGGATGGACACAAATAAAATGAACTTCTAGTGTTGTCCATTCAAGCGCTACCAATTCCTTCTGTGACCCTTATGGCCTTTGGGTACATTTCCTTATACAAAGGTTCCATGGACCCCCCCCCCCTTACACTAAATCTCTGCGCCCCTCTCATGTCCCTTCTCCCTTTCCTCCTTTTTATTGGTTTCTCCCCTTTTATATAAATGTTCTGCCCACAGGTTTCCTACAGGGGGAGCACTACTGGGAGATTGAGTTCCTGGAACCCCCCTCGGGACTCTCCGTCATGGTCGGCATTGGAACTGGCAGAGCCGCACTGCATGCTGGGGATTTTCAGTTTGTTGATTTGCTGGGTAAGAATCGCCCATTTGGATAGAGGTTAATCCAGGTTGTTTTTATAATTATAATAATGTTTTTGCAAAAGCCCGAACCTCCTATTGAACTCACTCATACAAACATCTGTCCATACCTCCCTTTATTTGAATATATCATTGCATTTTGGACACTAAAAAAAGCAACACTTGTTGCCACTCCTAGTAAAGTGCTTTAACACATCCAGTTGATTCCCAGTTATACCAGTTATACACCTGGCCATGCCCCAATCACACTACTAACTAGGGTGCCACTGCACGTGACTAAGGGTGGCAGGGCCAGTAACAAGGGATACAGGGCCAGTAACAAGGATGGCAGTGCCAGTACTAGGGTGGCAGGGCCAGTAACAAGGGTGGCAGGGCCAGTAACAAGGGTGTCAGGTCCAGTAACAAGGGTGACACGGCCAGTAACAAGGATGACAGGGCCAGTAACAAGGATGGCAGGGCCAGTAACAAGGATGACAGGGCCAGTAACAAGGATGGCAGTGCCAGTACTAGGGTGGCAGGGCCAGTAACAAGGGTGGCAGGGCCAGTAATAAGGGTGGCAGGGCCAGTACTAGGGTGGCAGGGCCAGTACCAAGGGTGGCAGGGCCAGTAACAAGGATGACAGGGCCAGTAACAAGGGTGTCAGGTCCAGTAACAAGGGTGACACGGCCAGTAAAAAGGGTGACAGGGCCAGTACAAGGGTGGCAGGGCCAGTAACAAGGGTGAAAGGGCCAGTACTAGGGTGCCAGGGCCAGTAACAGGGGTGCCAGGGCCAGTACCAAGGGTGGCAGGGCCAGTACCAAGGCTGACAGGGCCAGTACCAAGGGTGGCAGGGCCAGTAATAAGGGTGGCAGGGCCAGTACTAGGGTGGCAGAGCCAGTAACAAGGATGACAGGGCCAGTAACAAGGGTGTCAGGTCCAGTAACAAGGGTGACACGGCCAGTAAAAAGGGTGACGGCCAGTACAAGGGTGGCAGGGCCAGTAACAAGGGTAAAAGGGCCAGTACTAGGGTGCCAGGGCCAGTAACAGGGGTACCAGGGCCAGTACCAAGGGTGGCAGGGCCAGTAACAAAGGGGCAGGGCCAGTAGGCAGAGCAAAATCTGGAAACATTTGGCACAGTTGGCATTTTGGGGGCAAGTTTACTTTATGGCACAGATGAAGAAGGTTGTGGAGACACCTGATGTTCTTTAGACTGGTCTGAATTGGGGTCTTTATGGGCCTAAATTGTCTCAATGATGTTTTACGGTCACTTACAGGCCTCAGAGAATTCAACACAAAACAAGAACCCTCTGTGACCACTTGGTGGCGCTCTGATATTATCTGCAGAATGAGAACCTCCTGCTCCCGCGAATACACATGAACACAGAGAGCAACGCCTTCATAACCGCTCACATAATAATGATAATAATGGTATAATGTAATAAAGATTGCAATGTTTGCATAGCAACCCATAGCAACCAACCAGCAAGTAGCATTGCTTCAATTAAAGCATCTGATTGGTTGCTATTACAAACTTTTTTTTTTTTTTTTTTACCCCCCAGATTTTCTATGGTGCCGACTAAGGAAGATTCACCCACCCTTCCCTACTTTCTAAATCTTTCTTTTAAAGGGTGGTTCATCTTTACGCTAATTATAGAATTATTCAAATAATGCATGGTTGCTAGGGTAATTTTGACCCTAGCAACCAGATGGCTGACACTGTAATCTGGAGAGCTGCTTGGTAAAACAATAAATAAGTCAAAAACCACAAGTAATAAAAAATTAAAACCAATAGCAAATTGTCTCATAATATCACTCACTATGTCATAAAGGTGAACAACCCCTTTAATATAAAGCAACAGATAGATTAAGATCATGAGCAGCAGCATTAGGAGCTCTCTGGTTGCACCACAACTCCCAGAATCCTCAGCAGAATTGACATTGCTTGTTCCTCTTATCAGGAATGAATAAAGAGAGCTGGGGTCTGTCCTATAAAGGTACCACATGGCACGGAGGAAGCAGCCGCCCATATACAGAGCCGTTCTATGAGAAAGGGACAGTTATCGGGGTGCACTTGAACATCGATGAAGGAACGCTGATCTTCTATAGGAACAGGCAGAGTTTGGGCTTGGCATTCACAGGACTGCAGAAGGTACCCTCTCTTAGCAGTATAAGCATGGGGTCTTGCATGACTCCCAAGGCCTCCGAATCTTAAAGGATAAGTAAACGTTTAAAATAAATGAATGTAAAATTAATGAGGGGGCCATTCTAAGCACTTTTGTCATTTGCATTCATTATTTATTTCCTTTTTATTCCAAGATATTAAGGGATACATGTACTGTTAATATGAATGAATTTTGTTCCAACAGCGCCACCTGCTGTTCATTCATATTAACAGTACATGTATCCCTTAATATCTTGGAATAAAAAGGAAATAAATAATGAATGTAAATTACAAACGTGCTTACAATAGCACCTTCATCAATTTTACATTTGCTTATTTTAAAGGTTTACTTATCCTTTAATTGTTACATATGTGTGGAAGCTGCCATGTTTGTCTAACCATTACTTATACATAGCAGTTACAGATATATATGATCAATGGTGACGATTTCTGATAGGGCCAGAACTAGGGGTATTCAGGTGATGCAAGTGGAGTGATAGAGCAGCAGGGGGAGCTTGGGGGGATTGTGGACCAAGCAGCAGGTGCGGTTTCACCTATGGGTCGCCTGGAGTGGGGGGGGGCATGGGGCAGGCTTTGGGCAACAAGCCAAGTAAATCTCTAGTCTTTTTGCCTGTAACATTGCTATTTTATTAACAGGTGCAATCTCCATTATATCCAATGGTCTCCTCCACTGCTCCATGCACAGAGTTGGCCGTCGGACTGCAATACTCCACCCTGCCTTCCCTGCAGGAGCGATGCCTCAGCACCCTGGCCCACAGCTTGCCACAAACAGACATGGTGGACTGTCTCCCACTTCCCGCCACTATCAGGTGGATTCTGAAAAGCTGGAAAGATCACATAGGTCTGAGCCTCCAGGGACCCGAGATGTAACCGTTAAAACTGGCACAACCCAGAGTATGAACTGCTGTTAGGGTTGCCACCTGGCTGGTATGTTACTGGCCTGGCAGGTAAAAATGATGGTTGATCCCAATGTTATTAATAGGGAAAAAAGATAAATATATAGGAAGGCTGGTATTTTTTTCCGGAAAATGTGGCAACCCTAACTGCTGTGTAGGAGGCCTAAATTGTTTGGTTATGGCTGAATCAGGAAGTGAAGTATAAACAGGAAGTGGTGCAGTATCAACAGGAAGTGGTACAGTATCAACAGGAAGTGCTGCAGTATAATCAGGAAGTGCTGCAGTATAAACAGGAAGTGGTGCAGTATAAACAGGAAGTACCCCATTGATCAGAGGACTGTCTTCAGCTCCTCTTCCAGTGCAGCACAAATCTAAAGTAATATTAGTTCCTCTTCCCTTAACTGCTGATGATGCAACCAGTCGGGCTATGTACTGTATTCAAACGGGAGGCAAGTCTATAAATGACAAGGCTGTGGGATCAGAAATGAAGGACAGGGGTAGGGTTACCACCCAGCCGGTATTTTACCGGCCTAGCCGGTAAAATACCTGCCAAGGCCGGGGCCGGTATTACAAATTTACCGGCAATGTAGCTGCTGGTAAATTTGTAATATGATCAAAAGGAGCCCTCGGCCTGCCCCCAATCCCCTGCAACTTACCTTTTTTTTCCTCTTATAGCGTCCGCGGGTCTCCGTCGCGTGGCCCGCCCCCTTTGACGGCACGCCCGCCCCCTTTTGACGTCACGTCCTGCCCCTTTTGAGGCCCCGCCTCCAGCAGCCGGTAAAATTTTTTTATAAAAGGTGGCAGTAACAAGGGTGACAGATAGGGTTGCCACCTTTTCCAGAAAAAAATACCGGCCTTCCTATATATTTATCTTTTTTCCCTATTAATAACATTGGGATCAGCCATCATTTTTACCGGCCAGGTGGCAACCCTAGTGGCAGGGCCAGTAACAAGGGTGACAAGGCCAGTAACCGGGGTTGCCACCGGTATTTTACCGGCTTGGCAGGTAAAAATGATGGCTGATCCCAATGTTATTCATAGGGGAAAAAAGATAAATATATAGGAAGGCCGGTATTTTTCTCTGGAAAAGGTGGCAACCCTATCTGCCACCCTTGTTACTGCCCCTGTCCTTCATTTCTGATCCCACAGCCTTGTCATTTATAGACTTGCCTCCCATTTGAATACAGTACATAGCCCAACTGGTTGCATCATCAGTAGTTAAGGCAGTAACAAGGAGGCAGGGCCAGTAACAAGGGAGGCAGGGCCAGTAACAAGGGAGGCAGGGCCAGTAACAAGGGTGACAGGGCCAGTGACAGGGCCAGTGACAAGGGTGGCAGGGCCAGTAACAAGGGAGGCAGGGCCAGTACCAAAGGTGGCAGGGCCAGTACCACTTGTTCCTCTTCCCTTAACTACTGATGATGCATTCCAGTCGGGTTATGTTCTGTATTCAAACGGAGGCAAGTTTATAACTGACGAGGCCGTGGGATCAGAAATGAAGAACAGTTCTGCAGAAAGTATCAAACAAACACTGAATTAACTCAACCCGTGTCAGGAGAGAAGTGTTTTATATTAGATAAAGCCCACTGAACTCTCCATGCAATGGTTAATGGTATATCCGGGGGAAGTGTCTTGTGTAACATTTATACAGACCTCTGTGATGATGTTTCTGCCAGGAGGGAGAGTGAGCTCTTCAGACAACACTATGTGGCTCTGTGGGTGCCCAGGGCTTAGAGTCTGGAATCCTGTGGATATGAAGGAATAAAGCTGTTGCTGCAGCAGTGACTATTGGAATATTCCAGTTCCAGCCCAACCTTAGAAGTCCAACATTAGGTCAGGGCCCCCTTAGCTCACCCTAAAATGAACTACAAACTGCTGTGCTTTGATATAGGCCTAGTGCCCCTAATTATTCTTATTATTTAAAAATAGTGACTACTACCCATTTAAATGTATATTAGATCAGATTCTTTACTGTGGATGATTTTTATTATTTTTTAATATATAAATCACACTTATTTTACACCTGACCATTTTGATACAAAATAAATATTGTTTCTTATCAGCTCATCTGTTCTTGTTCTTACCCAACCCAGACTTCCATATACACGTATCCAAAAATAAATGTATTGTCAAATCATTAAACATCGCTTGTTTAGAGCTCCGGCTAAAATATCACTCAGACCTTTATTTTCTCTAAACACTGTCCACTCGGTTAACTTTTAGTTGCCTGTAAAAAGGGAGAATTAGTAAACCCAAATTTTCTATTCGTCTGCTGTGACATTAGAAATTCTGGCCTGAGAACAAAGACTTGTAAACAAAAAACAGACTTTTGTCTGGAGAAATATAATATACAGTTATTTAAACGAGCCCAAAGAGGAAAGTGTCATATTTACGTCTTGATTCTGCAGGCACCAATTATAGTAACAGTGGATAATAGTCTCTGGGAAGGGAGTGTGACTGTGGGATAGCAGGTATAGTAGGGAGAGATGGTGCCTATAGTAACAGTGGGATAATAGTCTCTGGGAAGGGAGTGTGACTGTGGGATAGCAGGTATAGTAGGGAGAGATGGTGTCTATAGTAACAGTGGATAATAGTCTCTGGGAAGGGAGTGTGACTGTGGGATAGCAGGTATAGTAGAGAGAGATGGTGTCTATAGTAACAGTGGATAATAGTCTCTGGGAAGGGAGTGTGACTGTGGGATAGCAGGTATAGTAGGGAGAGATGGTGCCTATAGTAACAGTGGATAATAGTCTCTGGGAAGGGAGTGTGACTGTGGGATAGCAGGTATAGTAGGGAGAGATGGTGTCTATAGTAACAGTGGATAATAGTCTCTGGGAAGGGAGTGTGACTGTGGGATAGCAGGTATAGTAGTGAGAGATGGTGTCTATAGTAACAGTGGGATAATAGTCTCTGGGAAGGGAGTGTGACTGTGGGATAGCAGGTATAGTAGGGAGAGATGGTGTCTATAGTAACAGTGGATAATAGTCTCTGGGAAGGGAGTGTGACTGTGGGATAGCAGGTATAGTAGGGAGAGATGGTGTCTATAGTAACAGTGGATAATAGTCTCTGGGAAGGGAGTGTGACTGTGGGATAGCAGGTATAGTAGGGAGAGATGGTGTCTATAGTAACAGTGGATAATAGTCTCTGGGAAGGGAGTGTGACTGTGGGATAGCAGGTATAGTAGTGAGAGATGGTGTCTATAGTAACAGTGGGATAATAATCTCTGGGAAGGGAGTGTGACTGTGGGATAGCAGGTATAGTAGGGAGAGATGGTGTCTATAGTAACAGTGGATAATAGTCTCTGGGAAGGGAGTGTGACTGTGGGATAGCAGATATAGTAGGGAGAGATGGTGCCTATAGTAACAGTGGATAATAGTCTCTGGGAAGGGAGTGTGACTGTGGGATAGCAGGTATAGTAGTGAGAGATGGTGCCTATAGTAACAGTGGGATAATAGTCTCTGGGAAGGGAGTGTGACTGTGGGATAGCAGGTATAGTAGTGAGAGATGGTGCCTATAGTAACAGTGGGATAATAGTCTCTGGGAAGGGAGTGTGACTGTGGGATAGCAGGTATAGTAGTGAGAGATGGTGCCTATAGTAACAGTGGATAATAGTCTCTGGGAAGGGAGTGTGACTGTGGGATAGCAGGTATAGTAGGGAGAGATGGTGCCTATAGTAACAGTGGATAATAGTCTCTGGGAAGGGAGTGTGACTGTGGGATAGCAGGTATAGTAGTGAGAGATGGTGCCTATAGTAACAGTGGGATAATAGTCTCTGGGAAGGGAGTGTGACTGTGGGATAGCAGGTATAGTAGGGAGAGATGGTGCCTATAGTAACAGTGGGATAATAGTCTCTGGGAAGGGAGTGTGACTGTGGGATAGCAGGTATAGTAGGGAGAGATGGTGTCTATAGTAACAGTGGATAATAGTCTCTGGGAAGGGAGTGTGACTGTGGGATAGCAGGTATAGTAGGGAGAGATGGTGCCTATAGTAACAGTGGGATAATAGTCTCTGGGAAGGGAGTGTGACTGTGGGATAGCAGGTATAGTAGGGAGAGATGGTGTCTATAGTAACAGTGGGATAATAGTCTCTGGGAAGGGAGTGTGACTGTGGGATAACAGGTATAGTAGGGAGAGATGGTGTCTATAGTAACAGTGGATAATAGTCTCTTGGAAGGGAGTGTGACTGTGGGATAGCAGGTATAGTAGGGAGAGATGGTGTCTATAGTAACAGTGGGATAATAGTCTCTGGGAAGGGAGTGTGACTGTGGGGTAGCAGGTATAGTAGGGAGAGATGGTGTCTATAGTAACAGTGGATAATAGTCTCTGGGAAGGGAGTGTGACTGTGGGATAGCAGGTATAGTAGGGAGAGATGGTGCCTATAGTAACAGTGGATAATAGTCTCTGGGAAGGGAGTGTGACTGTGGGATAACAGGTATAGTAGGGAGAGATGGTGTCTATAGTAACAGTGGATAATAGTCTCTGGGAAGGGAGTGTGACTGTGGGATAGCAGGTATAGTAGGGAGAGATGGTGTCTATAGTAACAGTGGGATAATAGTCTCTGGGAAGGGAGTGTGACCAGGGCTGGTCCTATCAAATGTGGGGCCCAATTGGGACCATGTTGGCGGGGCCCCTAGACAAAATGTTGCTGGCTACTGACACAGCAAGTATTTAGGAAAATAAGGGCATACAGGCACAAAATAGAAAGGAAAAGGGCAGTGCGGGGCCCCCAGAGGTGCGGGGCCCAATTGGTCCAATTGGCCTAAGGCCGGCCCTGAGTGTGACTGTGGGATAGCAGGTATAGTAGGGAGAGATGGTGTCTATAGTAACAGTGGATAATAGTCTCTGGGAAGGGAGTGTGACTGTGGGATAGCAGGTATAGTAGGGAGAGATGGTGTCTATAGTAACAGTGGGATAATAGTCTCTGGGAAGGGAGTGTGACTGTGGGATAGCAGATATAGTAGGGAGAGATGGTGCCTATAGTAACAGTGGATAATAGTCTCTGGGAAGGGAGTGTGACTGTGGGATAGCAGGTATAGTAGTGAGAGATGGTGCCTATAGTAACAGTGGGATAATAGTCTCTGGGAAGGGAGTGTGACTGTGGGATAGCAGGTATAGTAGTGAGAGATGGTGCCTATAGTAACAGTGGGATAATAGTCTCTGGGAAGGGAGTGTGACTGTGGGATAGCAGGTATAGTAGGGAGAGATGGTGCCTATAGTAACAGTGGATAATAGTCTCTGGGAAGGGAGTGTGACTGTGGGATAGCAGGTATAGTAGTGAGAGATGGTGCCTATAGTAACAGTGGGATAATAGTCTCTGGGAAGGGAGTGTGACTGTGGGATAGCAGGTATAGTAGGGAGAGATGGTGTCTATA
The DNA here is from genome assembly GCA_038501925.1 of Xenopus petersii. Taxonomy (NCBI): domain Eukaryota; kingdom Metazoa; phylum Chordata; class Amphibia; order Anura; family Pipidae; genus Xenopus; species Xenopus petersii. The sequence continues at coordinate 8,733,039 of CM076678.1, read as the reverse complement.
GTAACAGTGGATAATAGTCTCTGGGAAGGGAGTGTGACTGTGGGATAGCAGGTATAGTAGGGAGAGATGGTGCCTATAGTAACAGTGGGATAATAGTTAATATAAATAACACAAAATAAGCTCTTGCCAAACAACCAATCTCAGCAGCTGACACATCAAGGATAACAAATTACCAAAAAATAAACCAACAAACTGTATTTATGTTACATTTTTATTTCACTGTTTTTTTTTTTTTTTTTAACTGAAGTACAAAATGTGAAATCACAAGCAGAGTAAAAATATGAGTTACACAGTTGCACCATATGAACATAACCAGCAGGGGGCAGGGCACTGGCCAATGTGTGAGAGATTCAGAGGATCAGGGTCATAATCCCTTGGGGTGATTTTCTTTTAAGAATTAAAAAATGCCCAGTAGGGAACACGTCTCTCCGCCAGGCTGGGCTGCAAAGCAAGACGACAGTTGAGGAAGTCAAGCACCCAATAGTGTCTTAATCTGGGATACACCGAATCCACTATTATCGATTCGGCCGAACCCCTGAATCCTTTGCGAGAGATTCAGCTGAATACTGAACCCTAATTTGCATATGCAAATTAGGGGTGGGAAGGGGAAACTTCTTTTACTTCCCTCCCTGCCCCTAATTTGCCTATACAATCAGATTCGGTTTGGCTGGGCAGAAGAATTCGGCCGAATCTGAATCCTGCTGAAAAAGTACGAATCCTGAATTGAATCCTGGATTCGGTGCATCCCTAGTCTTAATCTAGTCCTCCAGTCTGAAGGTCTGCTGCCCCTTTAAAACCCACCCTGCCCAAATTTGGCATTTACAAGTCAAGCTCTATTATAATCCTTTCATGTGCCGATTGCCCAAATCATCTCCAGGGAAGGATTGTGGGAAGTGGCAAACAGTTGGCAATTATGGTGGGCACAGTGGGGCTCATTTATCACTATTGGGCAAATTTGCCCATGGGCAGCTACCTATAGCAACCAATCAGTGATTAGCTTTTTAAAGCCAGCCGCAAGTATAAAAATGAATGCAGCAATTTGATTGGTTGCCATGGGTTACTGCAAATTGGACCAGTGTTGATAAATGCCCATACGTCATGCTCCTTCCGGCAAAATGCAGAAATGCTGTAAATTGTAACGTAATTCTGATTCCTCTTGCAGTGATATTGTACCAACTAGGAATGCACCAAATCCAGGATTCGGCCTTTTTCAGCTGGATTCACCCGAATCCTTCCACCCGGCCGAACCAAATTTGCATAAGCAAAAACAAGGAAGTAAAAAAGGAAGTAAAAATATTTTCCCCTTCCCACCCCTAATTTGCATATGCAAATTAGGATTCAGGATTAGGTCAGGATTCCGCCTTTTTCAGCAGGATTTGGTCGAATCCTTCTGCCCGGTGGAACCAAATTTGCATATGCAAATTAGGGGAAAGGAGGGAAATTGCACCACTTTTTGTCACAAAACAAGGAAGTAGAAAATGTTTCTCATCCCTAATTTGCTGATGCATAAAAAGGATTCGGCCGTATCTTTCGCAAAGGATTCGGGGGGGTTCGGTGGAATCCAAAATAGTGGATTTGGTGCATCCTTAGTACCAACCAATCCCGGAGGGGGGGTGGGTGATGTGACAACAAATAGGAGCAATGAATTTTATTTCTATAGCTGAGCTGGTTGGTCCCAACTCTTGGCACAAGCTGAAGCTGCTACAAACAAGGCACCGACTTCCCAAATGATGGGAACGATCTGAGGCTGGAACCCAACCCCTAATGGACCCTAATAAGCCCCAGCCTTGGATCATTCCCATCAGCCCGTGGACATATATATATATATGATGCTGGGGGGACGGAGGGTGGGTAAAGCCATGCCAAGTTAATAAAAGCTGTAGAGTTCTAAGTAAATACGTTGGGGCAAAGTGCAAACTTTGCACTTTGCACCCAAACTTGCCGGTCCCTCTGTACCCTAGTATTTGCACCTCTTCCTCGTGTCTAAATTAAAAATCAAAACCTCATATATCTTAAAAAAAAAAAACTTGCTTTTAAAAATTCATCTAATGAAAGAAAAATAACTTTTTGCCAGGTCACAAACAAGGACAGTAATAACACCGAATCCACTTTTTTGGAATCGGCCGAACCCCAGAATCCTTCACGAAGGATTCGGCCGAATACCGAACTGAATCCGAACCCTAATTTGCATATGCAAATTAGGGGTGGGAAGGGGAAAACATTTTTTACTTCCTTGTTTTCTGACAAAAAGTCACGCAATTTCCCTCCCTGCCCCTAATTTGCATATGCAAATTATGATTCGGATTTGGTTTGGCTGGGCAGAAGGATTCGGCCGAATCCGAATCTTGCTGAAGAAGGCCGAATCCTGGATTCGTTGCATCCCTAGTAATGACTCAATTAAAGGCATCGTTCTCCTTTAATTGAAATAAAACAGGGATATCTTGAGATCGTTTGCAATTGGCCTTCGTTTTTTTTAATAATTGTTTTTTTAGCGTTTTAGAGAGCAGCTCTCCAGCATGGAGCAGCTACCTGGTTGCTAAGGTCTAAGTTAGGAATCTAGGATTCGGTTCGGGATTCAGCCTTTTTCAACATGATTCGGATTCGGCGGAACAAGTAAAATTTGTTTCCCCTTCTCACCCCTGATTTGCATATGCAAATTCGGATTCAGTTCAGAATTCGGCCAAATCTTTCGTGAAGGATTCGGCCGAATCCAAAATAGTGGATTCGGTGCATCCCTAGTCTAAGTTACCCTAGCAACCAGGTAGCGGTTTGAACGAGAGACTGGACAATGAATAGGAAGATTAAGGAATTAAAAAGTAACTATAGAAATAAAAACGTAGCCTCGCGGAGCAACAGGTTATTAGCAGTGGAAGCTGGAAGGCATCATTCTATAGCTATAAAAAATGAAGACCAACTGAAAAATTGCGACTGCACGTTGACCCTAGGCAGAATATCAACAGGGCTGAAAGCGGCCATCTTCAGCCACTTCGGTAATCTTCGGATAGAGACCGTCGGTTCGAAATTTTCTGCGCATTCGCAGTTGTCATGAAACAGAAAATTGCTCCAACTGCGCATGCGCCGCTACCCTGGTCTCATTCCAAAGATTTCCGTAGAGAAGAAGATGGCGCCTGTGAACTCCGCTGGACAGAGGAATAAGTAAAGAGTTAGGGGCATTTAGGCTGGGGGAGGAGAGAGGGGGTTTTATTAAGGGTTTGTTTCTCCTTTAAAGCAGCCTTTGATCAACTGCAGATTTGCTGCTGCTGCGAAGGGTATTTAGTAACATCAATAAAGGTTTATACAATACAGAAAAGCAGTTTTCACATGTAGCTGCTTCCAGCAGATCCAGGGGCAGAGGAATAATGCAGCCAGATGGAAAACAAGAAGGAAGAGTTAGTAAAAAACACAGCCACAAGGGGGCGCAAATTCCTACCAAGAGTTTGATACCTTACAGAGCATGGAATGTAAAAAGAGACATACAGACTGCGGAGCATAATGATTCCAGGTCCCTAATGACTCCCTATTAGAAAGTGTATGTGCAGTAGATGGTGCAGCAAGGCAATGGCACTCATTATTATAATTATATATGAATAAAAAGGTGGCACAGCAAGTTACAGAGCTGATTTACACCCGGATCCTGCCCTCTGCTCTTATTTACATTCATTAAAACCCGACATGTTTAAAAGAAGGAGCAAAAGAGATCAAGAAACGAGCGACGTTAGGGGCGATAATCAATAGTTTTGTCTATTGGCTGCTTGCTACTCCTTAGGAAGCAGCCAGCCAATCAGAACGGAGATCCTAAGTTGGTCGTATGCTAGTGCTTCCCCCACCTACACATCTGATATACCACCAATTCTGTCCGGCAGCTCAGGAGTTTGGAAATCTATCACCCCAAATAATGAACAGCCCCATTGATAATAATAAATGGGATAATATACAGTTATATATATATCAAACCAATCAGATCTGCAATTGACCGTTATTCCCCAACTGTACCAAAAAGAGAGAGGAGCCGACCATATAAAGGAGAGGGAATAAAGCATAAACAAAGAATCTGAATTAAAAGCGCCACCTGCCCAAATATATATATATTTATATATCAAAGCCCACATTAGGTCACCTCTAACCAAATGACTTGCCCTTACACAACCATGACATACGTAACAAAAGTGCCTCTCGCCCGCCAGAGGCACCCGCTGTCTCCGAGCGCCACTAGAAAGTGAACCCACGCGGGGCGCATGCATCACACGAGTCATTGTGCTATCACTTCTATTGGAGATGCCAGCTCCAACGTGTCACAGGAATGCACAGACACACGCTTACAGGGGGGGCAAGTAACACACACTTACAGGGGGGAGAGGGGGCCGGGTGGTGATAAACTGGCAGTTTGGAGAGTGCGGTGTTGGGAGTGGAAAAGCTCAAGGCTCGGGATCCCCAAACAGCTCTCTCCAGTTGTCTAGCAGGAATTTGGTGAAGGTGTTGATGGGGTTAATCGCTTTTAAAGTCATGGCAGCATCTTTGGCCCACAGGAGGTTCGGGCCGAACACCACAGCCAGGTTAGTGGTCGTCATCTTGTTCTCTTCGCTGTGAGAAGAGACCTTAGAAACAAGGAGAAGATTGAGACAAAGTCAGACCATGTTTCTCTCTGTGGATATAGTACAGCGTATAGAGCCTTCCTTTACTGCAGTTATGATAAAAATAAATGATAAATGACACCCTCCCAATGTCACGCACCCAAGTACTAACCTGTACAAGGAAACCTGTAAGGAACTGAAGGACTTCATAGTTCTCCTTGGGCAAAGTCTGCAGGACTTTGCGAGTAGATTCAATCTTCTGCTCCTGGTCTGGATGAGGGAAGAGTGGGAGAGAACAATACAGAGGTCAGACAAAAGCCCTAAAAGCTGAGCTTGTGGCGGAATTTACCTATAAGGACATGATGATGATGATGAGTAGTGTCATCAGCAATCATCCGTCAATCATCATAATCCATCTTCCATTAATCATCATCAAGATTCATCTTCCATCCATCCTCATCATTCATCATCCATCATCTTTATTCATCATTCATCCATCCTCATCCACATCATTCATCATCATTATTCATTCATCCGCATCATTCATCAATCATCATCCATCCACTTTCATCATTCATCCATATCATTCATCATCATCATCATCCATCCTCATCATTCATCGTCCATCCACCCTCATCATTCATCATCCATCATCTTTATACATCATCCACCCATCTTCATTCATCATCCATCCATCCATCCTCATCATTCATCATCCATCATCCATCATCTTTATACATCATCCACCCATCCATCCTCATCATCATCATCCACTCATCTTCATTTATCATCCATCCATCCATCCTCATCAATCATCATTCATAATCCATCAATCCTCATCATCATCCATCCATTCGCATCATTCATCGTCATTCATCTGCATCATTTATCCATCCATCATCAATCCATCATCATCCATCCATCCATCATCATTAATCTAACCTCATCATTTATCCATCATCATCTATCCATCATTTCATCCACATCATTCATCATCCATTCATTCGCATCATTCATCATCGTTATTCATCCATCCACATCATTCATCCATTATTATACATCCATCATCATCCATGCATCATCATCCACCCATCCATCATCATCATCCATCTGCGTCATTCATCAATCATCATCATCATCATCATCCATCCATTGTCATCATTCATCATCCAACCATCCATCTGCATCATTCATCATTCATCCATCCTCATCATTCATCATCCATCCATCCTCATCAATCATCATCAATAATCATCCATCATCAACCATCCATCGATCCATCATCAATAATCATCCATTATCATCAATCACTGATAGCCGACAAGCTGAAGACCTTTTACAGTGAAATAGTAAGTATTACTAAAAAGCCAACACCCACAGGTTCCTCAGTTGAGTGACCTGGATAGGGGGAGCTACTGGTAACATTCTGGTTGTCTGTCCTGTGACAATTATACTGACTGCTCTTTATGCAACTTACTGGAGAAGTCAACAACAAAGCTGTAAAGGTTGAAAGTCAGCAGCGGGTCAGGAAGCTCCCGCAGGAATGTCTTCAGGATGACGGCCGGCAGGTGAACATCTCCGTATTGCTGGAAACTGAACTGGACCCCTGTAGAACAAAGTTCCGACATAGTTAGAGAAGGGCAAAAGAGAATTTGGCAGAGAAGAACTGGATAAAGCAAATATATAGTGGATACTGGTGTCACCGCAAAGCTGTGGAATTCTATAGGAAGGGAACTGCAAGGCAACAATGACAAGTGAAAGAAGAGACAATTGCAACAGGGTATTGGGAGTTTAGAACCTGAGTCTGGCAAACCTTGTGTTCCACAGGGAAACAACACAGTACAGCAGCACCTTATACTCCATAGAACAATTCCATTCTAACAATAGAGCCCAAGTGATACATGGAAGGGGTGTAATTCCAAAGCTGGAGGGACAGAGTTGCACAAAGCTAAGTTCCTACAGGGACAACTATACTCACCCATGTTATACTTCTGCTGAACCTCCCGTACTATCTGGGTGCTGGCCGACCTCCGGAATATTCCCTCAGTGCTCAGAGCTGCAAATAGAAAAGAGGAACTAATGAAGCAATTTTCTGAAACACAGGGACCTATAGAAATGATTTCAGACTAAAGGTGGCCATGCATGGGCCAGTAAAGCTCCTCTAGATCAGATTAGCATCTTATTGGTGCATGGGGCCCCTGAAGGCCTGCCTGTGCTGTTCGATAATGACCAGTGATGGGGGTCCTCTCCTGATGTCTCTCCATAGCCCCCATTATGATCTAATCATTGGTCTGGGGGTCAAAAAACTGGATCATCAGCTGCTAAAATTAGCTTATCTTATCATTTATCTTGACATTGCTCAAACTGGACTGTAGTATGATGTAGAGAGTGATATTCTGAGACAAATAACTTTATTATTTGTGTTTTTTGAGTTATTTAGCTTTTTATTCAGCAGCTTGCAATGTCAGCAATATGGTTGCTATGGTCTAAAGTACCCTAGCAACCACACAGTGATGTGAATAAGAGACTGGAATATGAATAGGAGAGGGGCCGGAGTAGAAAGAGGAGTAATAAAAAGTAGCAATAACAATGTTTTAATCCTTACAGAGCATTTGTTTTTTAGATGGGGTCAGTAAACTCCATTCGAAAGCTGAAAAGATTCAGAAGAAAAAGGCAAATAATTCAAAATTATAAAAAAAGAAAAAATGAATGTCCACTGCTGTGGAAAGGAATTGTCAGACGGTCCCTAACTGCTCTGCAGGGAAACAATCATGCTTATGAACAGCAGGGGGAGCCCCCGCCTTACTTCCCAGCCATGCAGAACTCAAGCAGCTTTGTTTGTTTCCCTGTAGAGCAGTCGGCGACTGTGTAGAGATTTGTATTGGATTTTATTTTTGCCTTTACATCCCCTTTACTGTTTCCAACTCCAGCTGCAGGGACAAAGATCATGGAGCCAGATTTAAACAGATAAACTGGGATTCTATTTGGAGGATTATTTTGCTGCAGCCACTGGTTCTGCAGAGTTGGAGAAAGTTTGTATTAAACAATACAAAAATTATAAAATCCACATTAGATTACATGACAACACAGGACCCAGTGCAGTCTGTATATTCTGATTATTAATCAGTCTTGCTGTATCGGCTTCTGGCAGATATTATTTGACTTGTGCTGTTTTGATCATTTATGATGATCCCTAAGCAGCTCAGACCACACTGAGCATGTGCTTGGTCTTGCAAAGATGTTTAACAAAGTTACAAGATGGTGACCCCCTGTGGCCAACTTTGAAAGCATAAATCATTTGTTTGATTAGGCTTGTGGTGCAGTAAGTTCATGTTTATGTTTAGTATACAAAATACTGCATTTCTAGCCTTATTCTATTTTAGATTTTACTTCCTCTTTAAAGGTGAAGCACCCCTTTAAGGGCAAGTGAAGCATATGTATATATACTGTGTGATCCTTTCTAAGTGAAATATTAGAGCACACACTCTCTCTAGAACGCCAGCAGCAGGACGGTGCATGAATCCAAGCGTGCAGTCCCATGATATTACTACTGCAAACACTGTTATCAGAGTTCCCGCTGCTGCCCATGTATAATAATAATACAGTCAGAACCCAAGCAGCGTCCTTCCCTTTAGGTGCACTATCCAAATCCAAACACACAATCCATCTGCTGTGTGATTAAGTAGTTTGGCCCCTGGGAGTGAGATCGCTGGTCCTTACCGTTCTCCTGGAGGTAAGAGACTGTGTCCCGGATAACTTGTGGTATCATGTCATTCTCGGGGTGCTTTTCTTTCAGGCTGCAAGCAGTGAGTAAAGTATAAGGACTGACCAGTAGTAGGGACAAAGCATAATGTATAGGCATTAGATACTCACTGCAGCAAGGAAACGCCAAACTGCTGGTTTGGAAGTGGCGGACGAGGAGGGGTGGATTTCTGACTTGGTACTGGGGTCTTCATGTTAGAGCGGATGAGCTCATCATACCTAAAGGAGACGGGAAGAGACAGTGAGGCTCGAATATCCCCCTTTCCTCCATCACTCACATCTCTACAGCATGTGCCACTATTAAAGGAGAAGTAAGCCCCTTATTAAAAAACCCTACCCCACATAGACCACCCTCCCTCCTCTCCCCCAGCCTAGCTGCTACCCCAGGCAAATTCCCATAACTTTTTACTTACCCCTCGGTGCAGATTCACGGCATCGGAGCTCACAGACGCCATCTTCCTCTTCTTCAGTCTTCATCAAGTCTTCTTGAGCAATTTTCGTGACTTTCGGCGCATGCGCGGTTGTCTGCTTCAACGGCGCATGCACCGATACGATACTTACTTCCCGATGAAGATCGGAGAGAAGAAGATGGCGCCTGTGAACTCCGATGCCGTGAATCTGCACCGAGGGGTGAGTAAAGAGTTAGGGGCATTTGCCCGGGGTAGCAGCTAGGCTGGGGGGAGGAGGGGGTCTATGTAGGGTAGGGGGTAGGGTTTTTTTTTTTTTAAAGACCAGTAACATCAAAAAAAAATTTAAAAAATAAAAATAAATTGTTAGTATACATTGAAAATAACCCCACTAGGGATGCACCAAATCCACTATTTTGGAATACCGAACCCGCATCCTAATTTGCATATGCAAATTGTTTGGGGATCCCCAGCTGCTCCACCTTCGTGCATATGCAAATTAGGGGTGGGAGAAAACATTTTTTACTTCCTTGTTTTGGGACTAAAAGTCATGCGATTTCTCTCCCCATCCATAATTTGCATATGCAAATCAGGTTTCGGATTGGCCTGGCCGAATCCGAATCCTGCTGATATGGTCGAATCCTGGCCGAATCCCCAATCCTGGATTCGGTGCATCCCTAAAAAACACCAAGACAAATTAAACTTCCACTCTTCTTCAGAAAAGGCAACGATCCATCGTGCAGTGCTTGATTTCTCCTCCCTGGCTATCTCCTATAAGGAAGGCAGGGAGGAGAAATCAAGCGCTGCACATTGGGTCGCCTAATCGCTTTCTAAAGAGGAGCGCAAGCGGAGTTTCGGTAAGTTATTTCTTAATAAAGGCTTTACGATTTTAACGTTTAATTTTTCTCTGTGGTTTTTTTTAATTGTATACCATAAAAAATGTTGATGTTACTGGCCCTTTAATAAGGGGGTTTACTTCTCCTTTAAGTATCGAATCAGGAAAGCTCCAGTATTACTTGAGTACTTGTTTGGGGATCCCCAGTTGCTCCACCTTCGTGTGTTCCTCCAGGTCACTTAGGTAATTGGCATAAAAAATCTTCCGACCAAACTTGAAGCTGAAAAGAGGGAGAAAAAAAAAAAAAAGTTATGACATAAGTCAAAAGCAATGCTTCACTTTATACAGGTATGAGACCTGTTATCCAGAATGCTTGGGGACCTGGGGTTTCCTGTAATTTGGATCCTCATAACTACTAGAAAATCATATAAACATGAAATAAACCCAAGAGGCTGGTTCTGCTTCCAATAGGGATTAATTATATCTTAGATGGGATCAACTGTTTTATTATTACACAGAAAAAGGAAATCATTTTTAAATGTCGGATTATTTGGATAAAATGGAGTCTATGGGAGACGGCCTTTCCTTAATTCAGAGATTTCTGGATAATGGGTTTCCACATAACGGATCCCATACCTGTATATAATTTATAGGGCCACTTATACAGCAACACTGGGCAAGAATGATCTTTGTTGAATAACCCACAGCGACCAATCAGATGCTTGCTTTTATAATTCTAATGCCACTAGACCAGTGATAGACAACTGCTGAAGGGTTACTATGGGTTCTGGGACCAGGTAACCACTGTTATTACATATTACTTAGCTCCTTAACACACAGCAACCCAACCATAATATCCCTTGCTGTGAGGTTGATCACATTCGATTTTCTACACTCTGGACTGAGATACAGAATCTTAAATCTCCACAATGTTCCACAGAGGATTAATTAGAACATTTGAGGCCATACCCCTTGTTATGGGCAGTCACCTACACACTTGTCCACCCCTTTCCAGGCCAACAAATTGTTATTGCCCTGGACCAGTGATCCCCAACCAGTAGTTCAAGCGCAACATGTTACTCTCCAACCCCTTGGATATTGCTCTCAGTGGCCTTTAAAGTAGATACTTATTTTTGAATTCCAGGCTTGGAATCACATTTTAATTGCATAAAAACTAAGTATAGTGCCAAGTAGAGCCTCTTGTAGGCTGCCAGTCCACATAGGGGTTACCAAATAACCAATCACAGCCTTTATTTGGCACAGAAGGGACTTTTTCATGCTTGTGTTGCTCCCCAACTCTTTTACATTTGAATGTGACTCATGGGTACAAAAAGGTTGGGGACCCCTGCCCTGGACTGTCAAATCTGTAGCTCATCCACCCTCCCCTATAATGACGTTCCCTCAGACTGTACCTGATGAGGGGCTTGAAGAGAATCAACAGGGTCTTGATGAACATCGTTGGATGAACAATGTAAAGGGCCTTGATGTTTTTCTTGTATCTGCATGGAATATAATGGGATAATGTTTAGGGATGTCGCGGACTGTTCGCCGGCGAACTTGTTCGCGCGAACATCGGCTGTTCGCGTCCGCCGCAAGTTCGCGAACGTCGCGCGACGTTCGCCAATAGGCGTTCGCGTCAAAATCGTTCGACCATTCGAGCGCTAAAATCGAAGGATTTTCGTTCGAATCGAACGATCGAAGCATTGGATCGAATGAAATCATTCGATCCAATGGCTTTGATCGTTCGACTCGAACGAAAATCGTTCGACTCGAACGATTACAATCCTTCGATCGTTCGAATCGAACGATTTTCGGATGATCGAAGTTCGCGAACAGTTCGCGAACTGTTCGGCAATTTTGCCGGTGTTCGCGAACGGCGTTCGCGAACACATCGGCGGCGGTTCGCTACATCCCTAATAATGTTCAGCCTTCTATGTCTGAAAGGAGTCAACACTACCATGACAGTTACATTTCTTCCCTCCCAAACTTGCAGCGACTCACTTGCGGTCAAATTCCCGGTAGGCATCTCGAAGCCACCCCAAGGACGGCTTGTTGTCACTGGTAAGGCCATGGTGCAGGTAAACCAGAGTGTAATCGCTCTCCACGTACTGGTCCAGCGTATGCTTCAGGTACCTGGGGGTGCAATAAGAATGTGAGATCCGCTCTGTTTCCGAATACAACAGCAGCAAACGCTCAGTGAAGCCACAGCATTGCCCATAGAGTAGCATTGTCCGTTCTGTACTGGTCCATTTCTGATACTTGCAAATGGCTGCCCCTAGCAAATCCCTAGTACATGTTATCCCCTAGCACATTCTATTATCCCTAGTACATGTTATCTGTACCTATCTCCCTAAGGCATGCATCTGCTTCCCTGGGGACTAGTGGAGTCTACGTGGGGTGGGGGCACGGGGTTTATTCTACAGGGTTTCCTTCTCCCTCAAAGGGGAATTCAACCGTTTTTACAACCCCCCCCCCCCCCCCCCCCCCGGGGAAATGCCTCTAACTTTTTACTTACCCCTCGGCACAGATTCAGGTGTTGGAGTTCCACGCAGCCATCTTACGGGTCTCTGAGTGGGAGACCGGCGAAATGGTGCATGTGCAGTTGGAGCAATTTGCCGGTTTGCAACAACTGCGCATGCGCCGAAACTCATGAAAATTGCCGAAGAGCCGAAAGAAGACACAAAGACCCAGAAGATGGCTGCGTGGAACTCCGATGCCTGAATCTGTGCTGAGGGGTAAGTATAAAGCTAGGGGCATTTCCCCGGGGGGGGGCATCCCCAAGTGACTACTTATTTACCCAACAACCCGGGCCGGCGCTCCGATCAGCAGAAAACCGCACCGGCCCGGGGTTCTTCTAGCGGCCAACATGGAGAGATCCTCTTCCTGCTTCTTCGGGTCTTCTCGCAGTTGCGCATGTACAGTAGAACGGAAAGCCGAAAAAATTGCCAATTTCGCTTTACTGCGCATGCATTTCCCCCGGGAAATTTGAAAACGAGTGAAGCAGAAAGAGGATTTGTGGTGCTTGCTAGAAAAAGCCCAGGGTGTCGGGTAAGTAAAAATAGTCACTTGGGGGTGCCTAACTTGTGGCACCCCAATTGTAAAATGCTATTCCTTCTCCTTTAAGAGTCATTGCCCAGCTATAGACTGGATCCTGTCAGTGAAATGAAGTGCACCTAAAGCCCAGATGGAGAGCACTTGTTTATTGAGTTTCCATGAAAACAGCCAAAGCAAAACATGGCTCCTTTCCCAGACACACTGGCTTGTATTTCCAGCTATCAATAACTGCACAGATTGAGTACAGGCCAGGCAAATCTAGGAGAGAGACAGACAGGCGGATGAGGAGAAGCCCAGAACTTACTGTAACAGCTTGACGTGGTCAATTTCGTGACAGGCCGGCAGGCGACAGGCGCTGAACACAACAATTTTACGCCCGTACTTGTCATCGCCTGCAAAAAAAAAAACATTATTAAAGGACATGTAAAGGCAAGCAAATTAAAACCCATTTTTACTTTGTTTAATGAAAAAGAAACCTATCTCCAATATACTTTAATTAAAAAATGTGTACCATTCATATAAGAAACCTGACTGTATGCAGTGAAATTCTCCCTTCATTTACTGCTGTCGATAGGAATTGTCAGACGGTCCCTAACTGCTCTGCAGGGAAACAATCATACTTATGAACAGCAGGGGGAGCCCCCGCCTTACTTCCCAGCCATGCAGAACTCAAGCAGCTTTGTTTGTTTCCCTGTAGAGCAGTCGGCGACTGTGTAGAGATTTGTATCGGATTTTATTTTTGCCGTTACTGTTTCCAACTCCAGCTGCAGGGACAAAGATCATGGAGCCAGATTTAAACAGATAAACTGGGATTCTATTATTTTGTTTGATTAGGCTTGTGGTGCAGTAAGTTCATGTTTATGTTTAGAATACATAATACAGCATTTCTAGCCTTATTCTATTTTAGACTTTACTTCCCCTTTAAAAGCAATTATGGGAACCCAAAGGGGGTCGGTTGGAGACGTGTTTATAAACCATGGCAGGTCAGGATGGGTCCAGATTAGGGGGTCTGGTTAGGGTTGGACATACATGCTAACCCAGGAATCTGAAGTCCTGAGCCATGGATTGAGAATATTTGCATAATTAGGCAGCATAAGAAAAAGAAAACGAAAAATGGAAGGAAAAAAAGAATCGTGTTTGTTTTGACTTGTCAGTTGGATTTATTTTTCCTTTATACGGAGAGCACAAGCAGAACTAGGGTTCTGGTTCCTGTGCTGACACTTCTCATCCTGCAAAGACACTTCCTCCTCTGACCCCATTTAATTTTATGGGCAAAACAAGTCCCGGCACTGCTGCAGGATATCGTAAGGAGGACAAAGGCAGACTGCTCACACTCAGCAATAACGTAGGTGACCCATTACCCTACACAAACATATATAACTTACGTTTAGAAGGTAGGGATAAATGTGCTAGGATTTGGGTAGAGAAAACTAATTGCATCGTTTATATAAAGGCCACCCATGCATAGCTATGGTTTACTTTCATTGGTTTAAAGGAGAACAAAAACCTTCTTACAAGTTTGGCCCCTCGAAGGCCCTCCCACATCACATTTCTGGGGCCCTCTAAGCTTCCCTGTTTGTTTGTACCAAGTTCTATAAAGTAGAGTAGCACTGTGGGGTTAGTGGGAACCATTTCACAGGTGCTTCCAGTCATGTGATGGTCAACACAAAGCATTCATGGTCCAACTTGGCTTCAACAGTGCATGCTCCTGTTGGGCAACCTTAGAAAAAATGCCCTTTAAGGGCATGTTTACTAACATTGGAGATAAATATCTGGAGGGATTTCGGCAGATGTTGCCCATAGCAACCAATCAGATCTTTGCTAATGTTTTCTAACCTATAGGTGTAACTGCAGATTGGGCAACTTCTCCGGAAATCTCTCCAGATATTTGTCTCCAATGTTAGTAAACATGCCCCTGTGTAGACATTACATAATTATTAATTAGAGAAAATAAGGAATTTCAGCTGCTGCCATCTTTTTTTGTCCAGCGGATTTGGAGGCGTGCCCTAGACTACTGAACTACTGCAACCTTGTGTAAACGGAGACGGGTATTGGAGATGAGCCAAAATCCAGTTCAAAGCTGTTCAAAGTCACGTGACTATGAGGGACTTTAAATTGCATTTTCGTTTGGATGGCAGTTCCCCTTTAATTGGATCTATGGAAGCTGAGAAAGCGATTTTCCACTGCAGAAAGGGAAGTGATGAGGGCAAGTCCCCGGCCCACTAGTTACAGCGAAAAATGACTTTTCCTGTAAAAACCGACCTTCTCTCAAACTGCCACACGTGGGAAGAACCTATTTCCTTTGTGCTGAACCTTTTCACTTATTCAGCAAAATCTAAGGGTTAAAGGAGAACCAAAGCCTAAAAAGAATCCGGCTAGAAATGCTGTACTTTATATACTGAATTAACTGTACCAGCCCAGAAGTACAGCAGTCCTATAACAGTAATGATCCAGGACTTCAATATTGTCCCCAGCAGCTCCCCATGTTGGATCTTGTTAGGCATCTCTTGTGAGTCAGTGGCACTGCACATGCTCAGTGGGCTCTGATTGGCTGTTGAGAAGCTAAGCTTAGGGCTCGTCACTAATTATCCAGCAGAAAATGAGCTTCCCTGGCTGTAATATAAGCTGATGCTACAGGTTTGCTGATTATTCAATTCTGATGCTAATTGCACTGGTTTCTGTGCTGCCATGTAGTAATTATCTGTATTAATAACTAATCAGCCTTATATTGTGACATTTCTATTCTATGTGTACTGTATATTGTGAGTGGCTCCCTAAGCTCAGTAAGTGACAGCAGCACAGAGCATGTGCAGTGAATCAGCAGAAAAGAAGATGGGGAGCTACTGGGGCATCTTTGGAGACACGGATCTTTACTGCTAAAGGGCTGTGGTTGCCTTGGGCCACAATAAATAAAAAATGAAAACCAATTGCAAATTGTCTCAGAATATCACTCTCTACATCATACTAACAGTTAATTCAAAGGGGAACACCCCCTTTAAATGGTATCTGACTGTTTATTTACACACACGTAAGACTGCGCAAGGACAGGCAAATCTCGGAGCCATTCCAGTATCCCCCCCTTTATTATTAATAGAGGTCCAGGCGAGTAACTGCTGGAGAGAGTGTAGGACAGGTCTGAGATATGGAGATGAGTGAGGGAGAAGGTTCTTTCCATTTTAAGAAACACAAGAGCCCTATCTGTGTCTCACAGCATCCTGAGGTTGTGAGAAACGGCCCTTATCAGACATCCCCTGAGAGCCTGACTAAACAAGCGGCTATTCATAGGAGGGAACAGCAGTGCCTTTCTCCGGGCGGCTCTGCAAGAGCTTGCGCTCAATTGATTGTCAGTGCTGCGCATACATGATGGATTGGCTTTTAATCAAAACACTTGGTCACTGGGGTTAAAGGGGTGGTTCTCCTTTAAAGGGATACAGTCATGGGAAAAAAAACAGATTTTTTTATATTCAATTTTGAAATCTGACATGGGGCTAGACCTATTGTCAATGCCCCAAGTCATGTGACTTGTGCTCTGATAAACTTCAATCACTCTTTACTGCTATACTGTACTGGAATGATATCACCCCCTCCCTTCCCCCCACCCCCAGCAGCCAAACAAAAGAACAATGGGAAGGTTCCCTCCTCACTTTTAATCTGCATAGGCAAATTAGGATTCGGAATCGGTTCAGCCGGGCAGAAGGATTTGGCCGAATCATGGCCGAATCCCAAACCCAAATCCTGGATTCGGTGCATCCCTAGTTTCTAGCAATTAAATTTTTTTCTGGCTAATACATGGGCTTTTGGAAAAAAGCCTTGGTTCTTTGCCGAATATAAAGACATGGACACACCTGATGACTTTAATTATCCACTTGGTGGGGGGGATGGAATGGGTGTGTTTAAAAGATTTTAAGTTCTTCCTAGGGTCACACATGAGAAAGGGCAAGGCCTGAAACATGTTGTGTGATATTTAGTCTTTGAATAAGTTGCGAGCTTCCACTATTTTTATTCCTGTCTCCCATTTAAACTGCTGCCCGGTTGCTAGGTTAAATTGGACCTTAGAAACCAGATAAATGCTGTGTTTTCTACATCATACTAAGTTCATTTAAAGGAGAACAACCCCTTTGTTGAGATCTTCCAGGGTACATTTGACCTTCACTGCATCAGCTACACCATGGAATATAGCCGAAGTCTGTAGTGCATTTATTCCTGCCCTTTTTATACTACACCTCATATGGAACACAATCAGAAGCATTTGTAAGTGGGAGGAACCAGTCAATTGAGTGCATAGTGTGAAAGCTTATCAGGTGGATTATGATTCACAGAGGAACAATAGTCTCACTCACAATTGTGCCATTGGTCTTAGAACAGAGACAGGAACTCACAATACACAGTAAGGTGAAAATCTCATTAAATATTATGGGAGGAAGTTTCACTTCCTTTTTAATTTCAGGCCTGAGAACTGTAGGGCTTCCCATATAGTGAGGCCTTAAGGTGGCCATAGGCGTGGAGATCTGCTTATTTGGCGATGTCGACAAACGAGAGGATAACTCCCCGATATGTCCACGTTGAAGTGGGCGACATCGGGCTGATCCGATCATGGGACCTAGGGATCATAATGCATCTGATATGGGCTGTCGGATTGCAGGACCGCATAAACGCACGGATGCGGCTGCAATCCGACGGGATTTTTTAACCTGCCCAATCAAGATCTGACCGACTTTCGACCAGATATCAATAGGGAAAGCCTGTCGGATGGCCCCACACACAGGCCAATAAGCTGCCGACTCGGTCTGCCGGCAGCTTTTATTGGCCCGTGTATGGAGGCCTTAAAGGGAACCAATCATAACTAAAATCATTTCCTTAGTAAATACACTATGTGAAAGTTCATGAAATCTGATTTTTAAAACAGTTAGAATTGTTTGTATAATGTAAATGATCAGCTCACTATTCCTTCTGCAAGATCTCCCCTATCTCCCCTGCAGTTCTAGCTGAGGCAGACATCTTGGATTTCACTGGCTCCTCCTACCTATATCTTCCCAGCCAACTGAAGCTCTGAAATCTCGCACATGCTCAGTTGAAATTCCTTGTTGCTTGTCAACCCTTCTAAGCTATTTTCAAATCAGCCAAACCTGTGTGTTAGCTGCTGTACTGTAGTGCTGCCCCCTGCTGGAAGTTAGTGTGTGCCCTTCATTTGCATAATGACATCACCAGCAGGGGACAAGATAGGGAAATCTCCTGATACTTCTAGTGGAGGAGTTTACTAAAACAAGGCATTCTGGGTAGAATACTCAAGGCAGTGCTACAATCTGAGCATGCTCCTGAAATTTGCATATTATAGTCTCTGTTATAGTCTCAGTATGGCCTCCCTCATTTGACAAAGTAAGGGATGTTTTAAACCTGCAGTTTTTTTAAAAAAAAACTATATATGTAGTTTCATTGATTAATTAAACGTGTTTATGTTGTATTGGTCAGATTGTTAATATGTGTTTGATTTTGGCTGTGATAGGTGCCCTTTAAGGCAGTGAATGAGAGGGGCACAGCTTATTGGTTTATATGGGTCACATTTGAGGCCATAATCATATTAGGACGTGAAGGGGAGGCCTGTCCAACAATAGGGAAGGATTTTCCAAAGGACTGCATTTTTGCAGTCATTCGGTTCCAAAAAGAGCTGCTAAGTGGGTTCGAATGAAATGATCCGGACAGCTCTGAAAGTGAAATGTCAGCTCCCTGTGAGCAGCAGACGTATAAAACTGATCTTGCCTGATCTTGGGTGTGCCTAGAACTACAAGACAAGGGTTCTTATAACGTCGTTTTTACATACCTTTGGCTTTGTTTTTGTTGGATCACACTTAACAATGAGAACCAAGAAAGTCTGAAGTTCCTCTAGGCACTACACCTGCAGAATGTGGCAGTTTGAATGTATAGCTATCGTATGGAGGAGCAATACCTGCAATATCATGGCCGATGATTAAAGAAGTTGTTGATGTAGAGAGGGATATTCCGAGACAATTTGCAATTGGTTTTCATTTTTTATTATTGGTGTTTTTTGATTTATTTCGCTTTTTGTTCGGCAGCTCTCCGGTTTGCAGTTTCAACAGGCATCTGGTTGCTGGGATCCAAATGACCCTAGCAACCATGCATTGATTTGAATAAGAGACTGGAATAGGAGAGGCCTGAATAGAAAGAAGAGTCACAAAAAGCAGCAGCAACAATAACAGAGCGTTTGTTTTTAGATGGGGTCACTGACCCCCCATTTGTGAGCAGGAAAGAGTCAATAAATAAATAAATAAATGAAGGCCAGTTGAAAAGTCGCTTAGAATTGGCCATTCTTCAACATACTAAGGGGCAGATTTTACTCTAATAAATTCGAATGTAATCAACTCTAATGGGAGGTTATTTATAAAAAAATCGAACATCTAAAATAAGATCGAATGGGAACGACCTGAAAATTAGAATACGAACGGAACTCGAAATCGAATGTCAGGAAGGCTATTAGGGATGCACCTAATCCACTAGTTTTGATCCGGCCGAACCCTTTGCGAAAGATTCGGCTGAATACCGAACCGAATCCTATTTTGCATATGCAAATTAGGAGTGGGAAGGGGAAAACATTTTTTACATCCTTGTTTTGAGACAAAAATTCACGTGATTTCCCTCCCCACCCCTAGGATTCAGATTCGGTTCGTCCAAATCCGAATCCTGCTGAAAAAGGCCAAATCCCGGATTCGGTGTATCCCTAAAGGCTATTGACATCTTCAAATGGACCAACGAACCTCTGCCATTGACTTGTAAATGAATTTGGCAGGTTTTAGGTGGCGAATATTTAAATTCAAACTCTTTCCATGGTTGAGAAGTGATAAATCTCACATTCAAGTTTACATCTGAGTGCTTTTCAATTCGAATTTGTGAGTTTTCACACACATTTTTTTTTTAATAAAATTCGAATACGAATACAAATTTTCCTTTCGAACCTTAATAAATCTGCCCCTAAATGTG
Organism: Xenopus petersii; assembly: GCA_038501925.1. Taxonomy (NCBI): domain Eukaryota; kingdom Metazoa; phylum Chordata; class Amphibia; order Anura; family Pipidae; genus Xenopus; species Xenopus petersii. The sequence goes on along the minus strand of CM076678.1, from coordinate 8,713,417 downwards.
AACCACCCCTTCATGTGATAGATTTCCAGCAGCCGTAAGATCTCTTATGGCCAAATCCCTGACCAGCGACAGTTACCCAAAATGGCAAAGATATTTGAATGTTTATTTCCTTTTATGAAGCCTCATTTCACTGTGGCTTAAGAGTGGGGGGGGGGGCAGCACTATAACGTGAGCCGACACAGGCACCCGACAAGCCAAGAGGTTGGGAAGAACAAACATGACACAACAGCTAAAGTATGTCAGAAATGTCTGATTTGGTTTTCCCAATTCGGAGTGGGTCGGAGGGGAGAGAACAAGGGAAAAATAAATAAATAAATAAAACACTCAGCGTGGAAAAAGTTTTCTGGTTGAAGGGAATGGAATCCATAAAAACCAATGTCTCTGTGTGATTTGCTGCATGGAGTCCTCCATCCTGATTGTATCGAGTGTTATAGGGGAACTAAAGCCTAACTAAAGAAGTGGTTGGAATTGTTGTACATGATGTTTTGTGCTCCTGTACCAGCCCAAGGCAACCACAGCCCTTTAGCAGTAAAGATCTGTGTCTCCAAAGATGCCCCAGTAGCTCCCCATCTTCTTTTCTGCTGATTCACTGCACATGCTCTGTGCTGCTGTCACTTACTGAGCTTAGGGAGCCACTCACAATATACAGTACACATAGAATAGAAATGTCACAATATAAGGCTGATTAGTAATTAATACAGATAATTACTACATGGCAGCACAGAAACCAGTGCAATTAGCATCAGAATTTAATAATCAGCAAACCTGTAGCATCGGCTTATATTACAGCCAGGGAAGCTCATTTTCTGCTGGATAATTAGTGACGAGCCCTAAGCTTAGCTTCTCAACAGCCAATCAGAGCCCACTGAGCATGTGAGTGTCACAGACACTTTCCAAGATGGTGACCCCCTGTGACAAGTTTGAAGTCCTGGATCATTGCTGCTATTGACAAGCTCAAACTTTAGCCTCGTGCAATAAGTTCAGTGTATAAAATATGTCATTTTTAGCCACATTCATTTTTAAAGTTTACTTCTCCTTTAAAGGTGACATCAGTGTTTGGGCTACAGAGTGGAGTGGTTGGCTTGTTTCTATTTCCCTTTAGGCCCTGAGACCTGTTGTAACAAGTCCTTTCCTTTCCAGAAATACCTGATAACCATCACCTTCTATCTCCTCCCACTGCTACAAAATGGATTTCAAGCTTATTTAACTCATGGGACACAATATATCATTCTATGGGGCGTGGCGGGGTATGGGTTGGGCATGGAATGCTAGATGTTATGATTTGGGGTTCTGTACCAGCCCAAGGCCCCTGCAGATTTTAGCAGGAAAGATGTGTGCCTTTGAAGATGCCCCAGTAGCTCTCCATCTTCTTTCTCTGCTGATTTACTGCACATGCTCTGTGCTGCTGTCACTTACTGAGCTTAGGGACCTACTCACAATATACTGTATGTATGTATGTATGTATGTATGTATGTGTATATATATATATATATATATATATATATATATATATATATATATATATATATATATATATATATATATATATATATATATATATATATATATATATATATATATATATATATATATATATATATATATACACACACACACACAGACAAATATATATACAGACATACATACATATATATATATATATATATATATATATATATATATATATATATATATATATATATATATATACATACATACATACATACACACACACATATATATATATATACATATACAGTACAAGGCTAATTAGTAATGAATTCAGAATTCAGAGAGTCTCAGCTCAGAAACCAGTGCATTATCACACCTCTGCATCAGCTTCTATGGCAGACAAATGAATTTTCTGCTTTATAATTAGGGATGCACCGAAGCCAGGATTTAGCCTTTTTCAGCAGGATTTGGATTCGGGCGAATCCTTCTGCCCGGTCTAACCAAATCTGAATCCTAATTCGCATATGCAAATATGGGGCGGGAGGGAAATTGCGTGACTTTTTCTCACAAAACAAGGAAGTAAAAAATGATTTCCTCTTCCCATCCCTAATTTGCATGTGCAAATTAGGATTCGGGTTCGGTATTCAGTCGAATCCTTCTCGAAGGATTCGGGGGTTCGACTGAATCCAAAATCATGTGGGATTCAATGCATTTATAATATCCCATGATCCCTAAGCTCAGCCTCCCAACAGCAGCCCAGAGCCTACTGAGCATGTGGAGTGCCGCTGACTCACAAAAGATGCCTAACAAGATCCAAGATGAGGAATTGCTGGGGGGGAAAATTGAAGGCCTGGATCATTACTATTATAAGGCTGCTGAACCACTGTGCTGGTACAGTTAATTCAGTATAAACAGCATTTCTAGCCAGATTCTTTTTAGGGCTTAGTTCTCCTTTAAGAGCCATCATGTTCTAATCTCTCATTGGCCGTCCACTTGTGGGAGGTAACATGGAATTAGCACAATCATCTGTGGGACTCAGATTTTTTAGTTTTTATAAGATGCCATCTACATTTGGGACTGTTCTTAAATTACTGCTGCACTATTCTGCAGGAAGTCACATGATTATATATATATATATATATATATATATATATATATATATATATATTGTGGTAGAGTGACTAGGAAAAGGTGGAAAAAGGTCACTCTAGCCTTTAATTCCTCCCCAGGTACTGAGTTAGGCTCCAGGAAGGCAGTTATGAAACAGAGAATCAGCCCTCTGTTTAAAGACTTTAGTAGCCAGAGACTCCATTCTGCAGATCCAGTCCAGAGATTGGAGTTCACCTTCCACAGGAAAGCTGTCCTGTGGAAAGGCTATTTAAAGTTAATTAGAATAGGAGAGTGGGTCTCTCAACAGGGCACAGCAGGTAGGAGACCTGGCTGTGTGAGGAACTCCCAGAGGAGCTGGGAGTGCTGCCTGTTACTGCAAGAAGCAGAGGGAGCCTGTGACCCTGACAAAGTTGTGCCAGGAGGCTGAATAAACACTACAGGAAGGAGTCCTGTGAGTACAGGGGTGAACCAAACTATTTGTTGTGCTGGTTGTCCACAAGGGGCCCAGTCTAGTCAGGGACTGCTTCAAAGTGTGAAGGTAGTGCCCAGTGGGCTAGGTTTTATTTTATGTTTTGTTTGTATGATACAATGGTCACCCCTGTGAGAGAGAGAGAGAAGTGAAGAAGCTCGCACTCACAGGACTTATCAAAATCAAAAATGGTGTTTATTTCAATATAAGTAACTAACGTTTCGGCTTGCATTGAAATAAACACCATTTTTGATTTTGATAAGTCCTGTGAGTGCGAGCTTCTTCACTTCTCTACTTAATTTTTGGGCGTATTGCACCCAGGCAGCGATGACTTTTTGACGTGCTGTGCCGGCTTCCTGATTATCATTATATATATATATATATATATATATATATATATATATATATATATATATATATATATATATATATATATATATATATATATATATATATATATATATAAAAACAAGAGAAAGTTCTTACCTGCGACCTCTACAATCTGATGCCGAGCGATATCATAGTAGGGGTCGTCCCAGCGCAGGTGGGTCACAGGGTCAGGGGAAGGCTTTGAATAATTAGCTGAATAATGACAAACAAAGTTAATTGTACTAAACAAAAATAATATCCGTAGCTCAAAATCCATAAAAAAAATCCAGTTTTATTCAAAATTATTTAAATAAAAACGGCCCACCTAACATGTTTCGTACCTACCGGTACTTAAGCATCAGTTATAGTGTCACCACTACAACAGTTCCAAAATCAACAAAGCCCCTCCTACCTCAGTTTTCAAACCAATCAAATAAGTAGGGCAAACCACTTCGTTAATTGCACTGTATCTTTTCAGCCAAACATTTCAGGGGTCGTATTCCTATTTCACGTAGCTTTTAATATATATATATATATATATATATATATATATATATATATAAAAATTCATAAAAATACATCTTTGTCCCCAAATATTGCATCTAAATATCTGGACTTATTTTTGTAAAGTGGTGCCTTCGGAACTGGGGCAATATCCCAGTCGCATATTGCCCAATATAGACTGTCCGTGATTGATTTTCCTAAATAATTTCTCTGAAACAAACTTAATTATCAATCTTATGTGCAATAACTAGTGATGGGTGAATTTCTCCTGTTCGTAAAACTCGAATCTTGACACCCGCGGCAATTTTGACAATTGCATCAATTCGCAGTAATTTTGACGCCGGTGTTAAAGTCAATGGGTGTCCAAAAATTGTTGATTTCATGCCTCCGAATTTTCGATGTGGCAAACGAGGAAATGCGCCGTGAATTCGTGCCTGGCAAATTTATTCGCCCATCACTAGCAATAACCACTAACCTATGACTAATTGGTTTATAAGAGAAGGTGTTACCGTTATTTGGATAATCCTGAACATCATCGGAGGGCCAGTTTTTATCATCCAAAGACGCCAGTTTCAGTTGGTCCAGCTGGTTGGTTTCGTCCTTATCCAAGTCATCGTTAAGGTCGGACAGGGGGTCGGACGCCATCCTGATCTCTGTAAGGAGAAGAAGAATTAGCCAGAATTTGGGGGTACAGCACAATAAATCAATGCAAGGAAAGCAACTCAGGGTGGGTCTCTGTCCCTTTAAAGGAACAGTTCAATGTAAAAATAAAAACCTGGTAAATAAATAGGCTGTGCAAAATAAGAAAAGTATCTAATATAGTTAGTCAGCCAAAAACGTAATGTATAAAGGCTGGAGTGACTGGATGTGTAACATAATAGCCAGAACACTACTTCCTGCTTTTCAGTTCTCTAACTCTGAGTTAGTCAGTGACTATAAGGGGGGCCACATGGGACATAACTGTTCAGTAAATTTGCAATTGATCCTCAGCATTCAGCTCAGATTCAAAAGCAACAGTTATGGCCCATCTGCCCCTCAAGTCTCTGATTGGTTACTGTCTGGTCACCAATCAGTGGAAAGCAAGAGAGCTGAAAAGCAGGAAGTAGTGTTCTGGCTATTATGTTACACATCCACTCACTCCAGCCTATTTATTTACCCAGTTTTTATTTTTACACTTTACAATTCCTTTGATAAGAAGATTCAAATTAGTTTCCAACTGTACAAATGCAAAAGGTGCAACTGCACATTTTCTTTGTGTTTTCCAAAACCCCCTGCTGAATTTACACGCTGCCATGAAGTCGCACTGTAATTAAAGAAGCAAGAAAAACAAACTCATCGGCTTGATGTTGGGAAAAACAAGAGGAACCTGCTGGTTAATAAATGCCTCAAGATGCAAGACGGGCTCCTTCTGAAATCCAGGTTAATCATTGGTATTGAGGCGGCCGGTCTCAATATATATATATAAAATCACACACATACAGGTAAGGGATCTGTTATCAAAAATGCTCAGGACCTAGGGTTTTACAGATAATGGATCTTTCTGTAATTTGGATCTTCATATTTGAAATCATTAACCAGTGGCTTAACTAGATGTTACTACAGCAAATTAATTTTGGGGCCTCCAACATATCCAGTGTTTGTCCTGTTTTTACCAATATTTGTTGAAATTGCTCATCAATAAGAGCCTCATGGGGCCCCCTGTACCTCCGGGGCCCCCCTGCAGCCGCAGGGTCTGCTTCCTCTATAGTTACGTCCCTGTCATTAACATTTTATTTAAATATGAAATAAAGACAACAGGCTGGTTTTGCATCCAATAAGGATTTATTATATCTTAATTGGGATCAAGTACAGGTATGGGACCCTGTTATCCAGAATGCTCAGGACCTAGGGTTTTTAAGATAATAGATCGTTCTGTAATTTGGATCTTCATATTTGAAATCATTAAAATTGTATTTAAATATTAAATAAACCAAAAGGCTGGTTTTGCTTCCAATAAGGATTGATTATATCTTAGTTGGGATCAAGTACAGGTATGGGACCTGTTATCCAGAATGCTCGAGACCTGGGGGTTTTCAGATAATGGATCTTTCCGTAAATTGGCTCTTGATACATTAAGTCTACTAGAAAATGATGTAAACGTGAAATAAACCCAATAGGCTGATTTTGCTTCCAATAAGGATTAATTATATCTTAGTTGGGATCAAGTACAGGTATGGGACCTGTTATCCAGAATGCTCCGGACCTGTTTTCCAGAATCCCCCGGACCTAGGGTTTTTCAGATAATGGATCTTTCCATAATTTGGATCTTCATACCTTTAGTCTACTAGAAAATCCAGTAAACATTAAATAAACTGGTTTAGCCTCTAATAAGGATTAATTATATCTTAGTTGGGATCAAGTACAAGCGACTGTTTTATTATTACACAGAAAAAGGAAATCATTTTTAAAAAATTGGATTATTTGGATAAAATGGAGTCTGTGGGAGACGGACTTTCCTTAATTGGGAGCTTTCTGGATAACGGGTTTCTAGACAACATACCTGTATATAAGAGATTTGGAGAACGAGTTCTGGGTTTGAGTTAGGACCATTTAATGATTAAATGCGAGCAACTTGTTTCCATAGCAACGGAACCGAGCTGTAACGTACAGTCGGTTACTGATGCAGAGGAGCAGGAGAAAACAACTCATTCATAGTTACTGGAACGGAACTGCACAAACAGACAGTGTTTGGCCAAGAAACAGGAGACCAGTGAAAGCAGGATTCTGACAGTTAGTGAATTTAAATTTGACTTTATTCGGGGGTTGTTGTTATAGAAAACAATATACGGGGGAGGTATAGGGGGCCACGGACTGATAAGCAGCTTTAGTATATGTTTATGAAAAAGGTCTTATTCCTAAAGAATTAAAGGAGAACTAAACCCTAAAAATTAATATGGTTTAAACTGCCATATTTTATATAGTGAACTTATTGCACGAGGCTAAAGTTTGAGCTTGTCAATAGCAGCAATGATCCAGGACTTCAAACTTGTCACAGGGGGTCACCATCTTGGAAAGTGTCTGTGACACTCACATGCTCAGTGGGCTCTGATTGGCTGTTGAGAAGCTAAGCTTAGGGCTCGTCACTAATTATCCAGCAGAAAATGAGCTTCCCTGGCTGTAATATAAGCGGATGCTACAGGTTTGCTGATTATTAAATTCTGATGCTAATTGCACTGGTTTCTGTGCTGCCATGTAGTAATTATGTGTATTAATTACTAATCAGCCTTATATTGTGACATTTCTATTCTATGTGTACTGTATATTGTGAGTGGGTCCCTAAGCTCAGTAAGTGACAGCAGCACAGAGCATGTGCAGTGAATCAGCAGAAAAGAAGATGGGGAGCTACTGGGGCATCTTTGGAGAAAGATCTTTACTGCTAAAGGGCTGTGGTTGCCTTGGGCTGGTACAAAAGCCCAAAACATCATGTACAACATTACTAGCTACTTCTTTAGTTAGGCTTTAGTTCTACTTTAATGTTGCCCACGCATTTTGGGCGCCACTATAAACACCCGAGGGCCGCCCTTCAAAAGATGCCATCCTAGACAAATGACTGTGGCTGGGCCAGTGGTGATTGGCATGTAAGGGGCGGATCTTGTGTAGGTGGGAGTGGCTGATTGTGGCATCAACTCCCAATCGCAACCACTCTCACTCAGTGTTATATAAACCAATGGGTAGCAATCATCTGCATCCCATCTGCACACAAAAATCTGGATATTCCTTTTATTTTTTTTGCTAATTTTATATTGGATTTTAACAAACGCTAGAGGTGTACAACATAGTATGGGATAGAATAAGATTAGTTTCAAAGCAGATACAAAAAAGCAGTTTTTGCACAATATCTCAAGTACAGGTATGGGATCTGTTATCCAAAACGAAAACCCATTATCCAGAAAGCCCCGAATTGCAGAAAGTCCGTCTCCCATAGACTCCATTTTATCCAAATAATCCGAATTTTTTAAAAAATATTTCCTATTTCTGTGTAATAATAAAACAGTCGCTTGTACTTGATCCCAACTAAGATATAATTAATCCTTATTGGAAGCAAAACCAGCCTATTGGGTTTGTTTCATGTTTATATGATTTTCTAGTAGACTTAAGGTATGAAGGTCCAAATTACGGAAAGATCCGTTATCTGGAAAACCCCAGGTCCTGAGCATTCTGGATAACAGGTCCCATACCTGTATAACAGAAAGAAAATGCTCGTTTCTAAACAGTATATAATTTGGTTAGAGATAAAGATGCACCGAATACACTATTTTGGATTCGGCCGATTCTACTGGGCTACATTTCTGTATGGTTGTCGAAAGTAAGAAGGAAAAAAAGGGAAATAAACATAGAAACATATTCCCTAGTGCTCTGCCAAACCGTGTCTGAACGATTATCACGCGACTCCCTAGAGTTCACCACTACATAACAGCTGAGGTTGAACGATGACACGCAGCTACACACCCAACCTTTAGCTCTGCCCCATGATAATGGAAGGCAAAAGATAGTAAATCTCCAACTCGCCCACAGCAAAAACGATACCTGAGACACGCCCTGGGGTAACACTGTACAATCTGCATTAATACCGGTAACCTTAAAGGACCAGTAACATCAATTTTTTTTATTAAAAAATTTGTTGGTGTAGAACGGAAAAAAAAACAGGGATCCTGTCATCGGAAAACATGTTTTTTTCAAAACACATCAGTTAATAGTGCTGCTCCAGCAGAATTCTGTACTGAAATCCATTTCTCAAAAGAGCAAACAGATTTTTTTATATTCAATTTTGAAATCTGACATGGGGCTAGACATTTTGTCAATTTCCCAGCTGCCCCTGGTCATGTGACTTGTGCCTGCACTTTAGGGCACAAATTCACTAAGCGCCGAACGCTAGCGTCAATTCGCTAGCGTTTGGCATTTTCGGTACTTCGCAAATTCACTAACGAACGCTGGCGTAATTTCGCTAGTGTTACTTCGCACACTTACGCCAGGCGAATTTTCGCTAGCGATGTAACTACGCAAATTCACTAACTTGCGCAGTGTACTGAACGCTACCTTTTACACTAGACTTCCTTCGCCACCTCAGACCTGGTGAAGCGCAATAGAGTAGACGCTGGCGTGTTTTCTACATGATGGGTGATAGGCTGAAAAAGATCGAAATTTTTTTTGGGGCTCCCCTCCTTCCCCCCTACATTTCCTGACTCATGGCAACTTACCTAGACAGTGGGCACATGTGTAGGGCAAAATAAAATTTTTATTTGCTGATTTGAAGGTTTTCTAGGCATTTGTAGTGCTGATACGTATTCCACCATTGAAATTTGAATTTCGCGCCGTATGCAAAGTAACCATCGCTAGCGAAACTTCGCTTCGCTTGGCGAATTAACGCTAGCGCAACTTCGCAAACTAACGCTACCCCTGTGCGCAACTTCGGATTTAAGTGAATTTGCGGAGCGCTGGCGAAAATACGCCTGGCGAAGTGCGGCGAAGTTGCGTCTGGCGCAACTTCGCATCTAAAGGTGGCCATACACGGGCCGATAAAAGCTGCCGACAGACCGTGTCGGCAGCTTATTGGCCCGTGTATGGGGGCCCCCGACGGGCTTCCCCGATCGAGATCTGGCCGAAAGTCGGCCAGATCTCGATCGGATGGGTTTAAAAACCCCGTCGGATCGCGGCCGTATCTGTTCGTTGATGCGGTCCCGCGATCCGACCGCCCGTTTGTGAATGCTAGGATCCGATCGTTGGGCCCTAGGGCCTACGATCGGATCTGCCCGATATTGCCCACGAGCGGATCTATCCGTGTATGGCCACCTTTAGTGAATTTGCCCCCTAGGAGAGAAATGCTTTCTGGCAGGCTGCTGTTTTTCCTTCTCAATGTAACTGAATGTGTCTCAGTGGGACATGGGTTTTTACTATTGAGTGTTGTTCTTAGATCTACCAGGCAGCTGTTATCTTGTGTTAGGGAGCTGTTATCTGGTTATCTTCCCATTGTTCTGTTGTTAGGCTGCTGGGGGGAAAAGGGAGGGGGTGATATCACGCCAACTTGCAGTACAGCAGTAAAGAGTGATTGAAGTTTATCAGAGCACAAGTCACATGACTTGGGGCAACTGGGAAATTGACAAAATGTCTACCCCCGTGTCAGATTTCAAAATTGAATATAAAAAAATCTGTTTGCTCTTTTGAGAAATATGGATTTCAGTGCAGAATTCTGCTGGAGCAGCACTATTAACTGATTCATTTTGGGGAAAAAAAATGGTTTTTCCCATGACAGTGTCCCTTTAAACTTTTAAATCGCTAAGTCTTTATAAAGAAATAATTTAACAAAACTCCACTTGTGCTCCTCTCCAGTAAAAACAATTCAGCGATCCATCGTGCTGCGCTCTATTACTCCTCCCTACTTTCCTTATAGGAGATAGCCAGGGAGGAGAAATCGAGTGCCGCATGATGGATCGTTGCTGTGTCGCCGTTTCTGAAGAGGAGCGCAAGCGGAGATTCAGTAAGTTATTTCTTAATAAAGACTTAGCGATTTAAAAGTTTAATATGTCTTTGTTTTTTTTTTTCGTTCTACACTAACTTTTACAAAGACCTTTTACAAGGGTGGGGTCGGGGTGGGTTTGGCAGGTGCGGGGTCAGTGGGGATCAGCAGCAAGTTTGAATGCATTGCGTCCAATTTGGCGCGACTCGTCTTTGTGCGCTGGGCTCGGCGGCCCAGTGCAGTAGTGTCCAGGGCCCGGCGGTTGCTGTCTCCTGCTTTAAGGGCAGAGACACGCTGAGATTTGGGGAGATTAGTCACTCAGCGACAAATCTCCTCTCCTTCGGGGGCGATTAATCTCCCCAAAGTGCCTCCCGCAGGCTAGAATGTAAATCGTCAGCAGGATGGCACTCGGATCGCTTTGTTTTCCGAAGTCGCCAGGAAGTTCCTTGTGAAGCAACTTTGGAAAACAAAGAGCACCAATTGCCATCCTGACGGCGATTTAGATTCTAGCCAGCGAGAGGAAGTTCAGGGAGATTAGTCGCCCGAAGAAGAAATTTGTCGCTGGGCAACTAATCTCCCCGAATCTGAGCGCTCTCTACCCTAATGGGGTGGTTCACATTTAAATTAGCTTTTAATTAGGGATGCACCGAATCCAGGATTCGGCCTTTTTCCGCAGGATTCGGATTCGGCCGAATCCTTCTGCCCGGCCGAACCGAATCCGAATTTGCATATGCAAATTAGGGGCAGGGAGGGAAATTGCATGACTTTTTGTCAGAAAACAAGGAAGTAAATAATGTTTCCCCTTCCCACCGCTAATTTGCATATGCAAATTAGGGTTTGGATTCGGTTCGGCATTTGGCCGAATCCTTTGTGAAGGATTTGGGGGTTCGGCCGAATCCAAAAAAGTGGATTCGGTGCATCCCTACTTTTAATACATTATAGAACGGCCAATTCTAAACAACTTTTCAATTAGTCTTCATTATTCATTTTGTTATAGTTTTTTTTTTTTTTATTACTTGACTCTTTCTTCCGGCTATTTCCAGCTTTCAAATGGGGGGTCACCGACCCTATATAAATATAAATGCTCTGTAAAGCTACATATTTACAGTAATTGCTACTGTTTATTTACTCATGTTTCTATTCAGGCCTCTCCTATTCGTATTCCAGTCTCTTATTGAAATCCATGAACCACAGAATCAGGATTGCTGAAATTGCAAACTGGAGAGCCGTTAAATAAAAAGCAAAATAACTATAGCAAATTGCATCAGAATATAACTCTCTACATCATACTAAAAGTTAACTCACAGGTGAGCGATCCCTTTAAAGGGAAAGTAAGCAGTCTCGAGTTTCCCTATATAAATATATATAGAATTTTGTTTAAGATGGGTGGCTTCTGACTCCTTTTAGGGCATTGCTCTTTTATTGCAATCACTGGCTGCTTTCAATCAACAGTAAAGTGGGACACTAATGCTACTGCTCATACCACTGTGTAACATACACTGATTGATTGTACTTCACACTACTGTCACATCCCAGAGACTACAAAACAAGCGACTGTATATGTTTGCCCCCTCCGCGTCCCCTTCTTTTGGTTTTGCCCTGTTATATCAACCCACTGTGTGTCAGTCACGGCAGGTATAGGATCTGTTATCCAGAAAGCTCTGAATTACGGGAAGTCCATCTCCCATATGAATCCATTTTAATCAAATAATTCAAATGATTAAAACTGATTTCCCTTTTCTCTGTAATAATAAAACAGTAGCTTGTACTTGATCCCAAGTAAGATATAATTAATCCTTATTGGAGGCAAAACCATCCATTTGAGTTTCAATATTCAAGTTTCAGCCTGAATGGCCACCGCCCCCATGGCTACAAAACAGCTTGTTTATATAAACTATAGTAGTACTTATCTGTTATCTACTGTGTATCCTGTGCTTGACTGGCTGCCCCCATGGCTACACAGCAGCTTGTTTATATAAACTATAGTAGTACTTATCTGTTATCTACTGTGTATCCTGTGCTTGAATGGCTGCCCCCATGGCTACACAGCAGCTTGTTTATATAAACTATAGTAGTACTTATCTGTTATCTACTGCGTATCCTGTGCTTGAATGGCTGCCCCCATGGCTACACAGCAGCTTGTTTATATAAACTATAGTAGTACTTATCTGTTATCTACTGCGTATCCTGTGCTTGAATGGCTGCCCCCATGGCTACACAGCAGCTTGTTTATATAAACTATAGTAGTGTTTCTGAAGCAAACACATACATTTTACCAACACACAGCCACGGTACATTATATTTAAATTACTTTACGAAGCTTTTATTGTTGTAGTTATTGTCCCTTTAAGCCCCACCAGGTAACCTCACCACGCAAATGACTCTGGTAATTAAGAGACTCTAGGCACACACTGACAAAGTCTCCTGTATAGTAAGAGCTCCATTGTAATGCTAAACACCAGCAGTGCTTTATACGGTTTCATGCAAGAATAAGCAGACTCTGCCCTGACTCCAGGCTTTTAGAACTACATTTCCCAGCAGCCCCCTGGCCCTGGGCAGCAGAAAGGTGACGTCACATCTCACAATACCCTCTTGGTACCTCCCACCCACCTACCTTACTGTTTGTGGCCTCAGCTATTCAGCCGTGTATAAACCTGCGAACCCGATCTGCTCTCTCTCTCCTCGGCTCCTCCCGGACTCTCCAGCAGCGCAGACACACTCACAAATATCCGGGTATGGAAAGGAAAGAGGAGCTCGGTCGCCATGACGACTCTTCCCGCCCCTCTCCTGTCAGGAGGACTTTCACCACAACTTCCTGGCAACGCCTTTTGGAAACCGGAAGTGTAGTATCAGTCATTCTGTGCCCGTTTTAAATGTGGAGTCGGGGTAGAATACAAACATGGCTTCCGTTCCACACCAGTATTCTTTTCCAAGACTAATTCGAATACAAATGAAGGAACAGAGGATGAAGAATATACACAACTGCCTTGGTTATACAAAACATACAGCAGATGGGGAAGGATTTAATATTACAGTGTATGTGGGGCGTTTGGGCAGTTGGAGCAATATAATTGATTCAAATTATCTTGCATATGGGAACAGCCACTGTTTTTTTTTTAATTACTGCGTCTGTGGCATACATAAACTATTTCTATTGGATTAAGCTGACTCCCTTTTAACCTGCCCTTAATATAAATGGCCATTGATGTAGCTTTGTCAGCAAAGCCACAGCATCCGGTATTTCAGATGCCAACCACTGACGTTTCGTCCCGGTCCTACAATCCAACCAATCCCTGTCCTTTTCTCTTCGCTTCCTGCCCTCAATATAAATGGCCAGGTTTGGCCGCAAATGCACAACATCCGGTACTTTGCTGGCAGCCACTGACGTGTCGTCCCGCCCCCACTATTCAGCCAATCCCTGTCCTTTTCTTCTCCTTGCTTCCATACATCCTGGCCAGCCCTGTGAGTATAGTATTGCTATGATGCTACAGTGCAACTGGTTAGGCTGGGGGGTCAGTCCCTATAGTGTATACTGTATGTGTGTATTCTAACATTGCAACAAGGCTGCAGTATCGTGTAACACAGGCGCTTTAGCACAAGGGCTTATTGGTATTGGACTCTGAGAGGGAATTAAAGGGGAACTATACCCACAAACTGCCTTTTGTCTAAAGAAAAACAATGTCATTGTAAATAACTTTCCCATAAACGTCCATTAAATATTTTCAAGGCTAGTTGAGAGTGTCATTGCCACTGAAAGCAGAATCTGGGGCAGTTTCTATTCCCTGCACTGCTGGTTCTGACTAGTGAAACAGCCCAGCAGAAGCCATCTGGTTAACAAACATGGAGGAACGTTTACTTTAATATACTAAAGTGCGTTGGGCTGCTTTCACACCGCAGCATCCAGTTGTAGTTCATAGAGGGAAGACACACACAGTCTTACACTAAGGCAGTTGCCGTTAAGATATTAAAGGAGAACTAAAGCTTAACTAAAGTAGTAGGTAGAAATGTTGTACATTATGTTTTGTGCTTCTGTACCAGCCCAAGGCAACCACAGCCCTTTAGCAGTAAAGATCTGTGTCTCCAAAGATGCCCCAGTAGCTCCCCATCTTCTTTTCTGCTGATTCACTGCACATGCTCTGTGCTGCTGTCACTTACTGAGCTTAGGGACCCACTCACAATATACAGTACACATAGAATAGAAATGTCACAATATAAGGCTGATTAGTAATTAATACACATAATTACTACATGGCAGCACAGAAACCAGTGCAATTAGCATCAGAATTTAATAATCAGCAAACCTGTAGCATCAGCTTATATTACAGCCAGGGAAGCTCATTTTCTGCTGGATAATTAGTGACGAGCCCTAAGCTTAGCTTCTCAACAGCCAATCAGAGCCCACTGAGCATGTGAGTGTCACAGACACTTTCCAAGATGGTGACCCCCTGTGACAAGTTTGAAGTCCTGGATCATTGCGGCTATTGACAAGCTGAAACTTTAGCCTCGTGCAATAAGTTCACTATATAAAATATGGCATTTTTAGCCATATTCATTTTTAGGGTTTACTTCGCCTTTAATATATCAGATTTGCATTAACAGGTGCTCCTTGTTGTAATCCCAGGCCATGGACCACTCTCAGTTTTTCATATTGTAATTACTTGGACCCCAAACTGTTGCCCTTACATGATATATTTTGTCGATATTCTACTGTCTCTGCTTCTAATCCTGCAGGCTGAATGGATATATCTCCCTCCTCGCCCCATGTGACAGGCCCACAACATGCCCTGTTGCAGACATTGCTTAGTCTCCCGCCTGGCTTGGCTTTGGGCCCCACTCTTTCCCAAGCAGAAGGTATGGGACTGTGGTTTGAGGACAAGGTGCTGCAGTGTGGGACGCTCCTTCCTCCTCTTCATTTTGGGGATCCTCAGGAATTAAGGTGAGAGGCCATGAAAGTGCATTGCATGTGCCCAAGTCTGTTTACAAACAATGTGTGACTTACTTAACTTATCCTTTATTTCTCAACAGGAACCCTCATCACCAAATAACGCCACCCGTTAGTTAATGTAAGTATGTTAAAGGGATACTGTCATGGTTAATAGTGCTGCTGCACCAGTAGAATTCTGCACTGAAAAACTTTTTTCAAAAGAGCAAACAGATTTTTTTTTATATATTTAATTTTGAAATCTGACATGGGGCTAGGCATATTGTCAGTTTCCCCGGTGCCCCCGGTCATGTGACTTTTTCTTCTGACTCTTCCCAGCTTTCAAATGGGGGTCACCGACCTTATATAAAAACAAATGCTCTGTAAAACTACATATTTATAGTTATTGCTACTGTTTATTTAGTCATCTTTCATTCAGGCCCCTCCTATTCATATTCCAGTCTCTTATCAAATCAGTGCATGGGTGCTAGGGGAATGTGGACCCTAGCAACCAAACTGCTGAAAATGCAAACTGGAGAGCTGCTGAACTGGCTGCAACTTATAACAACTTGCTGCAACTTGTCTCAGAATATCACTCTCTACGTCATACTAAAAGTTAATTTAAAGGTGAACAACCCCTTTAAAGGGATACTGTCATGGGTAAACATGTTTTTTTTTTTTTTGTTAACTCATCAGTTAATAGTGCTGCTCCAGCAGAATTCTGCACTGAAATCCGTTTTTCAAATGAGCAAACATATTTTTTTATATTCAGTTTTGAAATCTGACATGGGGCTAGACATATTGTCAGTTTCTCAGCTGCCCCAGTCATGTGACTTGTGCTCTGATAAACTTCAGTCACTCTTTACTGCTGTACTGCAAGTTGGAGTGATCTCACCCCCTCCCTACCCCCCCCCAGCAGCCTAACAACAGAACAATGGGAAGGTAACCAGATAGCAGCTCCCTAACACAAGATATCAGCTGCCTGGTAGATCTAAGAACAGCACTCAATAGTAAAATCCAGGTCCCACTGTGACACATTCAGTTACATTGAATAGGAGAAACAACAGACAGAATCCCCCAAATTCAGGTCACGGTCCAGCCGGGCCATGGGTTGATCTCTTCAGGACAAATCACATTGTACAAACTATGCACAACAGGTTTTGGATACGGATTGGGAAACAGACCTACATGGAGGCACGTAGCTGTGTATCCAAACCTGCACACTCTCCTCCATGTTTACATTATTGTTAATACTTCCTCCCACGCTGCTTTGCACAAAACATTGTGTTCTCACTAAATATTTACATAGCTGTAGGACAGTCCATGCAGAGGTCTGGCTGGGGGAGCAGCATTTTACTAAAATTCTACTTGCCAATGATTATTTGCTTCAGACGAATTATATCTTTATATACATTTAGGGCAGAGACACATGCTGCGATTAGGGGAGATTAGTCGCCTGGAGACAAATCTCCCTGAACTGCCACCCTGCCAGCTAGAGTGTAAATCGCTGGCGGGATGGCACTCGGAGTGTTTCGTTTTCCGAAATCGCCTGGTTTCCTCGTGAGGCAGCTTCGGGCGAATCTCCCCGAATCTGCCTTCCCGACAGCTAAAATGTAAATCGACCAGTGGGATGGCACTCGGAGCACTTCATTTCCTCGTGAGGCAATTTCGGGCGACTTCGGAGAAGGCAGTTCGGGGAGATTAGTTGCCCCGAAGAAGCGGAGATTTGTCACCGGGCAAATAATCTTCTCACCAGCTAGAATGTAAATCAATGATGGGATGGCACTCGGAGCGCTTCGTTTTCTGAAATCGCCTGAAGTTTCCTCACGAGGCAACTTCGGGGAAGGCAGTTCGGGGGGGTTAGTCGCCTGGAAGAAGAGGAGATATGTCGCCGGGCGACTAATCTCTACGAATTGCAGCATGTTTCTCTGCCCTAATACTGTGAGAATCCTGGAGTACAGCACATTGATGCACCCCCCAGAATATAAATCGATAGCGTTGTAATGAGCACACATGGACAAACCACTTCCAATATCTTTCTAATCAGTCAGCTGCTCTGCAATAGGTAATGCTCATGATCCAACTTTGGCCTTGACACCCACCAGTAAGATAGAAAAGCACTGGAGCCAGTATGGCTGTCACTGAGGGGGTACTGCAGTCAGGGGGGCCCAGGCCCGGAATTGTTGGAATGCCACAAAGGCCAGCCTAGGGCCCATAGTCATTTGTGGGTCAACAAAAATGTGACCAGACTGTAACCCACACTGCACCTCCATTTATAGACCTGCGCAGGGGGCGGATTAATGAATAAGCTACCCTAGGCTAATAGCCTAAGAGCCCAGAGTGATTAGGGGGCCCATCTAGCTTTTTTAACTTTTATTTTCTTTAAAAAACGGAATAATTGAAAAAAGCTAGATCTTGGGCCCCATGCACCCTATTCATTGTTTTATATTTATCAACTTTGGGAGTAGCCTCCTGTGCAAAGTGTAGCCTAGGGTCCTCACATCTCATTAATCCCCCACTGGACCCGCGCCCACCCCTCTCTGATGTCACAAAAGGGTGCAGAGCAGGCGTGCGCCTATAAACGGAGGTGAAAGCCGTCAGAGTAAGGTCACAGTTGGGGAGAGCTCAACAAGAACCGGCTGCGGACTTTGTGGAAGTTGGCCCAAACCTCAGGTCCCTGCCCAATCCTCAGGCTGGCTCACACATCACTACTAGGGCGACATGCCACCCACTGGCCGCATCTAGGGTTGCCACCTGGTCTGTGTTATACCGGCCTGGCCGGTAAAAATGATGGTGGATACCAATGTTATTAATAGGGAAAACAGATAAATATATAGGAAGGCCGGTATTTTTTTCCAGAAAAGGTAGCAACCCTAGCTGCATCTGCTCAGGGAAATGGGTAGGATTGCCACCTTTTATGGAAAAAAATACCGGCCTTCCTATATATTTATCTTTTTCCCTATTAATAACATTGGTATCCACCATCATTTTTACCCCCCATGCCGGTAAAATACCGGCTAGATGGCAACCCTAGAAATGGATAGAAGAGCTTGACATCCATTTGAATCTCCCACCCACACCATCCTCATTGGAACCGATTGAGTCTGTAGGTGGGTTGGTGCAAATGATGGGTGCACCGATTTTAAATCCAGCCCTGGGGGCCCAGTGATCATTAGTCTCAGGTTGGGTATTGGTGGAGTTTGGGTGCATCACGGGTGGAGTTTTGGCATGACTAGGGAGTAGCTGGGATGGATCAGGTTGGCCACCACCCAGGGGCTCAAGTGACCAGTGGGCTAATAATTGGGGTGCTCTTTGGGGGCCTGGCTAACTTAATAGTGTTGGGTTGCATGATTACTGATGGTGGCCCTGGGAGCCATCAAAAGGATGGTCACCAATGTGGGTTTAGCATCCACTGCCGCTTGTCCCTCTGATGATGGTTCCCTTCTGTGATAAAAAAAAGAACAATCAAGGTTAGAAGGAGAGTTACACCAGGAAGCTGCTCCATTCTTTCCCAACCCAGTGCAAGACCAACTACAGTTCCCAGAATTCTTCCTGAGACCTCTACAGGAAGTTTAAAACATCTGGGACCCATAATGATATCAATGTGAACTCAAGGATTCCTTATTCATATAATATAGGGAAAGCTGTTGCCTAACATTTGTCTTGGGCTGAAGTGTAAGAGCCGTATCTCCCACCTGTGTATAAACATCGTCCCACCTGTGTATAAACATCGTCCCTGCTTTCCCCGCTGGCTTAGCTCGGACCCTGCTCTTTGAACCCCTGTCCCGAATGTCAGTTCCCTCTTGTCCCAAAACAAATATTGACTCTGACACGCATGGAGCACGACAAAATCTATGGAAATTTATTTAGGGACAATGTTGGTGGATTTACAAACAGTGCAGTGCTGGGATTTTAAGTATAACAGAACATTTCTCAGGAATCCTAATGTAACAATACAGTTCTAGGAGTTATAGTACAACAGAGTAGTGCAGGGGAATCACAGTATAAAAGGGCAGGGCTAGAGATCACAATGTAAGTGTACAGTGCTGGGAGTTACAGTATAACAGAACAGTGCTGGGAGTTACAATATAAGAGGGCAGTGCTAGAGATCACAATGTAACTGTACAGTGCTGGGAGTTACAGTATAACAGTACAGTGCTCAAGGCTACAGTAAAACAGTACTGTGCTGGGAGTTACAATATAACAGTACAGTGCTGGGAGTTACAGTATAACAGTACAGTGCTGGGAGTTACAATATAACAGTACAGTACTGGGATTTACAATATAACAGTACAGTGCTGGGAGTTACAATATAACAGTACAGTGATGGGAGTTACAGTATAACAGTACAGTGCTGGGAGTTACAGTATAACAGTACAGTGCTGGGAGTTACAATATAACAGTACAGTGATGGGAGTTACAGTATAACAGTACAGTGCTGGACGTTACAGTATAACAGTACAGTGCTCAAAGTTACAGTATAACAGTTCAGTGCTGGGGTTACAGTATAGCAGTAAAGTGCTGGGAGTTACAGTATAATAGTACAATGCTGGGAGTTACAGTATAACAGTACAATGCTCAAGGTTACAGTATAGCAGTAAAGTGCTGGGAGTTACAGTATAACAGTTCAGTGCTGGGAGTTACAGTATAACAGTACAGTGCTGGGAGTTACAGTATCATAGTACAGTGCTGGGAGTTACAGTATAACAGTGCTGGGGTTACAGTATAATAGTACAGTGCTGGGGTTACAGTATAATAGTACAGTGCTGGGAGTTACAGTATAACAGTTAAGTGCTGGGAGTTACAGTATAACAGTACAGTGCTGGGAGTTACAGTATAACAGTCCTAAGGAATCACAATTATGATGTCTTATTCCAATACTTGGTTCCTTGTCAGATTTCTGTATAGATATATATTCAGTCTATGTATGATCTCAGTACTGGGGCAGTTAGAAGCTCTCAGTTCTGGGCTTGGAGATCAGAAATAGGAGGTGCAGTGCTGGTGGCTCGGTACATGGTCACATCTTGCCTTTTGCTGTGCTGAGCATTTAGCCCTTTGTTTGGACTGAATGTTTGTTGGTGAATGTGTAACTAGCACTGACCCCACTTGTTGGATGGTTGGGGAGAGCAGCAAGGGGGAGGGTGGGAGAGGAGGGTCCGTGTGTCCCTGACTCAAGCCCAGACAGACATCTCTGATCATTCCAGCTAAATCCGTGCATCTCACTGACTCCTGTCTCCTCACTATGCAGCGAAGAGCCCACCTAATATGGGGTCTCCTCCTGGTAGCCACCTTGTCTCTAGTCCAGTGTCACAATGGTAAGAAGATTTGGGGGGATATTGCTGGAAATTACTGCGAAATCAGGTAACTGAGAATGAGGCAACAGACAGGGGTTTAACCAAGGATGTTCAGTTTCCTCTCGACATGCTGGGAGTTGTAGTTCCTCGTCAGAACCGTATGGGGACTTATACCCCTAGCATTATGGGTGGTTGGGTCAGTTTTACAGGTGAAACACTTTTTGATTTGTTCTCAATTATTGCCTGTTTTAGTTGAGCAAGTGCCACATTCCATGATACCATCGGCCAATGGACTGGTTTCTAGGAGGGTCTACAAAATGTGGTATTCTGTTATTAATTCGTACAAATAGGGATATATCTGTGTGGTGGGAAGTGAATGTATAGATAAAAGGGGTGTTGTCCTTATATGGTCTCTTCCAGTACAGTCTATGATATGAGCTCAGAATCTGATGGAAGACCAGTTTGGGGGCCAAATATAATTAAATATAGGTTTTAGACCTGTTATCCAGAATGTTCAGGACTTGGGGCTTTCCGGATAATGGATCTTTCCGTAATTTGGACCGTCATACCAAAAGCCTACTAGAAAATCATGTAAACATTAAATAAACCCAATAGGCTGGTTTTGCTTCCAATAAGGATTAATTATATCTTAGTTGGGATCAAGTACAAGCTACTGTTTTATTATTATAGAGAAAAAGGAAATTGTTTTTCAAAATGTTGGATTATTTGGATAAAATGGAGTCAGCATTTGGTTATTCAGCATTCTGGATAACGGCTTTCCGGATAATGGATCCCATACCTGTATTGTTATAAAAAGACACTTATAAAGCCCATGGGCAGACTGGGTTCCCTAATAATGTCCTTGGAGAGCTGAATTGAGCCCATTGGTCTCCAGTAGGACAGCCCTGTTCTAAGACAAAGACCTAAACTGAAATATAGACCACCTACAGGAACAACGTAGGAGATAGAGAAGGAATGTCTGGTAATGTAGGAGGATGGAGGCCACAGACGAGGAAGAGAAAAAATGTAGATGAAGAAAGTCCAATATGTAGTCCTTCTTCTGTTCAGCTTTTTGTGGGGTGTTGGGGGTGGGTCTCCTATTGGTGTGTGTGTTGCTGGAGTCCACAGCAAATGTTCTTCATTCCTGGATAAAATCGGGTTGAAGTTGAGTTTTTTCTGGTCTTCCTCCCACAGATGAAAGATCCTGGTTCTTGATGACATTGGCCCTAGAGTGTTAGACTTTAGATTCCACTGGGGCAGGGAATGATGGACCATACCATTTGTGATCCATTATGTCAATGATATATATATAGGGAATGATTACAATACTAACAAAACCTGTATAATGTATACGTATTTAATTAATGGCGGTTAGTGATGTCACTGTCACATGGAGACCTCTACTTTGGGCGCTCTGTTCCCCTATGTATCTGACTCGTTTTTTTAATTGTCCCGTTTTGTCCTGAATTTGTCTTTGTTCAAAACTGGCCAAACGGAGAGATAGTTGACCAATGTGATGGGTTCTCTCCAAATCCCTCTGCTGAGTATGTGAGAGGTCACAGGTCAACAGGAAGTGACATGGGTCAACAGGAAGTGACATGGGTCAATCCAACCTCACGCTTCCTCTTTGAGGCCAAGCTCTCCAGATAACAGATCCCATACTATACTGCTTTTAAATTTCTCAAAGAAATGGCATAGTTCTTAATTATTCAGCGTCTTCACATTTATCTTATGGAGATCAAAGCAACTGTTATTTATTTCCCATGATCCTGTTTTGCAAATGCAAATTGGGAATTTCCTTGTTTCTTTGTGCAAAGATGAAAGTTCTTTGTTGAACTGATGTGGAGGAGGATCGTTGAGGTGTTGGGCTCTTTTATTAAAATTTGAGGTGCCAGTTTATCCAAAAAAATTTTGATTAATAAAAACCACAACCTTGAATATTTTGAAATGTGAGTTTTACAAACAAGCTGGAAGATGCATTAAAATGCGCGAGCAACTGCAGGGCAGAGAACAGAGCAGAGTGAAGGAAGGGGCACTTCATGCATTTTTTTTTGAATGTGGGGTGTATTGTACTTGTGTGGTTGAGAATCTCAATAGTATGTTTTGACATTTCTGTTAGTTTTCCTGAACAGCAAGGAAGCCATGACTGTACTGAAACGCTCCCGCAGAGCCAACAGTGGCTTAGAAGAATTTCGGCAGGGGAACTTTGAACGGGAATGCATTGAAGAGATCTGTAGCTATGAGGAGCTCCGAGAGATAAAAGAGTCTACAGTTGAAACGGTATTTGATGCTTTGGCTGACGACACTCCCCCGTGTTATTCCTACTGCTACTGTCTCTCCTACCTGTACCCACCTGTGCTATCCCACTGTTACTATAGGCACCATCACAGAGACTATTATCCACTGTTACTATAGGCACCATCTCTCCCTACTATACCTGCTATCCCACAGTCACACTCCCTTCCCAGAGACTATTATCCACTGTTACTATAGGCACTATCTCTCCCTACTATACCTGCTATCCCACAGTCACACTCCCTTCCCAGAGACTATTATCCCAATGTTACTATAGGCACCATCTCTCCCTACTATACCTGCTATCCCACAGTCACACTCCCTTCCCAGAGACTATTATCCACTGTTACTATAGGCACCATCTCTCCCTACTATACCTGCTATCCCACAGTCACACTCCCTTCCCAGAGACTATTATCCCACTGTTACTATAGACACCATCCCTCTCTACTATACCTGCTATCCCACAGTCACACTCCCTTCCCAGAGACTATTATCCCAATGTTACTATAGGCACCATCTCTCCCTACTATACCTGCTATCCCACAGTCACACTCCCTTCCCAGAGAGTATTATCCACTGTTACTATAGGCACCATCTTTCCCTACTATACCTGCTATCCCACAATCACACTCCCTTGCCAGAGACTATTATCCCACTGTTACTATAGACACCATCTCTCCCTACTATACCTGCTATCCCACAGTCACAGTCCCTTCCCAGAGACTATTATCCCACTGTTACTATAGGCACCATCTCTCCCTACTATACCTGCTATCCCACAGTCACACTCCCTTCCGGAGACTATTATCCCACTGTTACTATAGGCACTGCTACTATACAAGGTACAAAACTCTCAAACTTGTCTTTTGCTTCTCTATTCCACCTCCTATCTCTACTCTTGCAACTATCAAATACAGTAACCTTCATGTTTCCCATTCTACGCTGTACACATTATATATGAATGTTGGTGGTGTTTACATGGATAAATGTTGGTTGCTACTGATAAATCATTTCTACCTATTGCAGAATAGCTTTTGGACCAAATACAAAGGTGAGTTCATTTGAATCTTTTCCAATCTCCCTCTGTGTTGGTTTCCCGCTTCTGTTTGTTGATTTCCTCATAGTTCAGAGGTCAGTAGTAGGGAGGTGATAGCAATGTACCAGAGCACAGGGGAATGCAGTAGAGGGACAGGCATTGTACATTACCACTTGTTCTCACAGTTGCCATGTGGTATAAGGTGTAGAATGCCAATGCCCTACTAATGATTTGTAGAAAAACAAAGTGAATACAAATCCTATAAATAAGATGTATTGTCCCTTTAAGCCTTAAAGAAATAAAATGTATGAGGGATTTTTTTGTATAACGAACTAAGCACTTTTGAAAATAAAAGTACAGGTATGGGACCTGTTATCCAGAATGCTCGGGACCTCGGGGTTTCCGGATAACAGATCTTTCCTGTAATTTGGATCTTCAGACCTTAAATCTACTAGAAAACCATATAAACATTTAATAAACGCAATAGGCTGGTTTTGCCTCCAATAAGGATTAATTATATCTTAGTTGGGATCAAGTACAAGTGTTTTAATACAACAGAGAAAAAGGAAATCATTTTTTAAAAAATTGGATTATTTGGATAATATAGAGTCTATTGGAGACAGCCTTTCCATAATTCGGATGCTTTCTGGATAATGGGTTTCCGTATAACGGATCCTGTACAGGTATTTTGTTTTTTTCCTCTTAGTTGTCAGGTGGTGCTTCTTTTACAAATTCAGAAGGTTACAGGTGTAAAACTGCTAATATCATGAAAGTGAAAAGATGAACACATGTAAAAGCAAAAAGCAGAAGAAGAAGAAGAGGACGCTGGGTGATTTTACATGAAGTTGTATGGGTGGGAATATTTCCCCTTGAAATAATTGTCATTCTTTAGTCTTGCGGGGGATGAGTCTTGGGTTTGGCTCCAGACAGGGCACTTTCTACATAGGGTTTGTATGTTATTCTCATGCTTGTAAGGGTTTCCTCTGGCACCCCCCGACCTAGCCAGTAATATATCAACTAAAAATGGGTCCAGTATTACAAATTTACTGGTGATGTACTTGCCGGGACATTTGTAATCTTTTATTCAGACCCCTCTGTAAACCTGCTTGCTCAGCAATTGTCTGCCATGGGCCACAACTCACCACCTTTATGTCATGGCTTTGTGTTGTTACATCACAGCCCCCCCCCGCTCCCCTTGTTGCAGAGCTGTCAAACTGACAGTCACCTGATTTTGGGCCCCAAAGTCTCCCATCATCCTACCAGATTCTCCCAATTTTGTTGTAGGTTCCCTTTAAATGCTGCAAATGCGCAGTAAGCATTTAGTGACGTCATACGAGCATGTGACATCATAGGAGCATGTGACATCACTTCTGGTTAAGGGGAAAAGTTCATGTAGAATAGAAATATGCTTCACTATTGTCTAATATACAGTATTTCTAGGAAATAGTATTCATGGAGCTGCCATGTCTGCAGATGCAAGCATCATGGCAAAAAATAAAGGCCACGCACCTTTTTGCATTTATTAATTGCATTGAACTCTCCCACAGATTGTGAACCAGAGAAGAAATCCAGAGATGCTCGGGAAGACTGCTTAAAAGGTACGTTGCACTTTGCCTTGTTTTTTATATATAGTGAATAAAGTACCCCCTATTGTTAAATATAAGGATATTGTAAGCCACAGAGGAGTTTCATGACTATATAAAAGCACGAGTCCTGTAGGTCATGGAACTCCGAGCTTGCTTCTAATATCCTCATATTTTCCAACAAGGGGTACTTTATTTATTATAATACACACGTTTTAGGAGTCACATGAAAAAAAAATGACATCGCTACTCACCGTTTATATATATATATATATATATATATATGTATATATATATATATATATATATATATATCCACTTCTGTCTCTGTTCTTAGGCTCTCATTTCCACATGCTCCTTTAAAGGGTTTGTTCACCTTTAAATTAACATAAGTATGATGTAGAGATATTCTGAGACAATTTGCAATTGGTTTTCATTTTTATTATTTGTGGATTTTGCGTTATTTAGCTTTTTATTCAGCAGCTCTTCCGTTTGCAATATCAGCCATCTGGTTGCCAGGGTCCAAATTACCCTAGCAACCATGCACTGATTTGAATAAGAGACTGGAATATGAATAGTAGAGGCCTGAATAGAAAGATGAGTAATAAAAAGTAGCAATAACAATACATTTGTAGCCTTACACAGCAGCTGTTTTTTTAGATGGGGTCAGTGACCCCCATTTGAAAGCTGGAAAGAGTTAGATGAAGGGTGATAATAAAAAAAAACTGTAAAAAAATAACTAATGAAGATCAATTGAAAAGTTGTTTAGAACTGGCCATTCTATAACATACAAGGCTATGTTCTGACTGGGCTTTTAATTGATTACTAGGAACAAGTACATGTGCTGAAGGAACCGGAACCCATTACAGAGGGAATGTCAGTGTTACAAGGTCTGGCAAAGAATGTCAGTACTGGATAAGTAACTACCCACACAAGACCAAGTGAGTTTGTGACCTGCAGTGTCTACATTGTACAACCAACGTTTTATCTTTACTGATATATTTGGGTGTTACTGCCCAAGGTTCAGAGTATGTTCTGGTTGGGCATCAAAGTGTTGTCATCATATTTCCCTACTGTTGTCATGGTGGTATCCTGTCATCCCCACTGTTACTATAGGCACCATCTCTCCCTACTATACCTGCTATCCCACAGTCACACTCCCTTCCCAGAGACTATTATCCACTGTTACTATAGGCACCATCTCTCCCTACTATACCTGCTATCCCACAGTCACACTCCCTTCCCAGAGACTATTATCCACTGTTACTATAGGCACCATCTCTCCCTACTATACCTGCTATCCCACAGTCACACTCCCTTCCCAGAGACTATTATCCCACTGTTACTATAGGCACCATCTCTCCCTACTATACCTGCTATCCCACAGTCACACTCCCTTCCCAGAGACTATTATCCACTGTTACTATAGACACCATCTCTCCCTACTATACCTGCTATCCCACAGTCACACTCCCTTCCCAGAGACTATTATCCACTGTTACTATAGGCACCATCTCTCCCTACTATACCTGCTATCCCACAGTCACACTCCCTTCCCAGAGACTATTATCCCACTGTTACTATAGACACCATCTATCCCTACTATACCTGCTATCCCACAGTCACACTCCCTTCCCAGAGACTATTATCCACTGTTACTATAGACACCATCTCTCCCTACTATACCTGCTATCCCACAGTCACACTCCCTTCCCAGAGACTATTATCCCACTGTTACTATAGACACCATCTCTCCCTACTATACCTGCTATCCCACAGTCACACTCCCTTCCCAGAGACTATTATCCCACTGCTACTATAGGCACCATCTCCTTAATATACAATACCTGCTATCCCACAGTCACACTCCCTTCCCAGAGACTATTATCCACTGTTACTATAGACACCATCTCTCCCTACTATACCTGCTATCCCACAGTCACACTCCCTTCCCAGAGACTATTATCCACTGTTACTATAGACACCATCTCTCCCTACTATACCTGCTATCCCACAGTCACACTCCCGTCCCAAAGACTATTATCCACTGTTACTATAGGCACCATCTCTCCCTACTATACCTGCTATCCCACAGTCACACTCCCGTCCCAAAGACTATTATCCACTGTTACTATAGGCACCATCTCTCCCTACTATACCTGCTATCCCACAGTCACACTCCCTTCCCAGAGACTATTATCCCACTGTTACTATAGACACCATCTCTCCCTACTATACCTGATATCCCACAGTCACACTCCCGTCCCAAAGACTATTATCCACTGTTACTATAGACACCATCTCTCCCTACTATACCTGCTATCCCACAGCTGCAGTCCCTTCCCAAAGACATGTAAGCTTGAGTAGCTTGTTATTCGCGATGTTACAAATGCAGGTTGCAGATTTGGGTTTGGGTAACAGGTCATGTCCACCCATGAGAGCTATGCATATTAATATGCAGAGGATCACTTTCTGGCTGTTTAATTTTTTAGGTTCAGCCCTGACATTAACCCAAGTTTGGCTAAAAACTATTGCCGAAATCCAAATAACAACCCCACAGGTCCATGGTGTTACACGACGGACCCTCAGAAGCAATGGGAGGAGTGCGTCATATCTGTGTGTGGTACGTTTGTTTCTTTGTCACTTTCCCAATTTCCAATATACAGCAGCTTTTAGTCCTTTTTTATTTATTTTATCTGTTGGACTATACTGGTGGTTAAGGTCAGGGAACATTTGGGCAAGGATTAAGTAGGTGTGCATGGCCACCCATTTCTTGGGCTGTTCCTTGTGCCCTAATAATGATTCCTTTCCCTACAGGCACAAACAGAACCACAGTGGAACCTCTGCTCATTAAACAGGATCAGCCTGTGAAAATGGAACCGTGTGAGACAGATTTTGGATTAAATTATGAAGGGAAACTGGCAAAGACCATCTCCGGCCTTCCCTGTTTGCCCTGGGATTCCCCAAGTGTCCAGAAGTTCAGCCGCATAGACTTTATGCCAGAAATCAAACTGCAGGAAAATTATTGCCGGAACCCGGACAATGACGGGGAGGGATTGTGGTGCTTTGTGTCCCACCCCAACATGACCTACGACTATTGCAACCTGAACTACTGCGGTAAGGCTTTGTAGAATGTCACAGGCTGAGCGTGTTTGGGCTGAAAAATTTCCTGTCCTGTGACAGAATTCTGCGCACCAGCCAAGTGCTATGTCAGCCATCTTGTTGAGTTTATTGGGTAATTTTGGCTCCATGATATGACACTGGAATGAAACATTAGGAGGTTTGCAGGACCCTAAAACATGGAGCCAGACTAACACTGAGCAGCTGGGATGCTCATTGGAGGATCCCTTTGCATTTTAGTTGGGCTTCTGGTTCTGGAAATCTCATAAAAAATGGTTTTATTGTGCAATATTCTGTCATCAGTCATCTGTAGCCCATATGTTGGACTACCTTTTCTGAGAAAATGGAGACAATTCATGTTCCCCTTTTCCTACAATATCTGGCTTTAAATGACAAGGAACCCCTCATTGAATTGTTGCATCTATTTGCACAAACTGGAAACACATTGTGTTCCTCCATGTTTTCTCCTAAAAACCATTACCTATATTGTCACTGTAGTTGAGTTTATTAGGGGTAATTTACTGAGGAGGGAGAGGGAAAGTGCAAAAAACACAATCATTTTTACACGTTGACACCTCTGAACCTGTATTGGATTGAACCAACCTAACAGATGTAGACTTGGTTGGGAAGATTCTCATTGGAGCATACTCTTTACTTAGTAGAGCAGTAGAACACTAAACACTATTCCAAACCTTTCCATTCTATCTAACCTATGATGTAAATCTATCATTTGCCCCTTGTAGTCTTAGACCCCCAAGGGTCAAGAAGATTTTCCAATGAGGTTCATTTTGCTCTTCTCTCCTAATGAGGTTTGACTTATGGATAATACACTGTACTGAATCATCAGAAGGGTGGGAATAACTCTGTTTAGATGTTCTGAACTAGTAGAGATATGCATAAGACCAACAACATTATTGTATGAAGAAAGAACAGAGATCGGAGTCAAGATTATCATTGGAGGACCCTTTTGAATTAAGTGCACCACTGAGCCAGAAGAACTCGAGAAACTACTTCCAAAATACTTTTACTCTTCAAATATGGTGGAGAATGTAACAAGTTGTATGTTATGATTGGAGCAATACTTCTATCAAAGGGTTATGTCCTTGTTGAGTTCAAGAAATACAAAAAGTGCTCTATACTGATCTGTTGGGTAACTGGCCTTTCCTTCACTCTGGCAGACAGTCCCATAGATGAAGATATTCTAAGCAATCCTGCTGGGCGCACGACTACTGAAGAGCACCAGACCTTCTTTGATGAGAAGACCTTTGGGTCCGGAGAGGCAGGTGAGGAAATCGGATTTTATGAACTGAAACTTGTGTTTTATGCAGAGGAATACCTATACGGGCGTTGATTTAGGATGTGTTTGAGCAAACAGGGTTTTCCCCTTCTAAATCTATATCTAGAGGACTCTATTATGATATATAAACATCTTTTCTTAGATCACGACATTATGTTGCTAGCCAAAGCTATATGATTGGATCCTGTAACCTTTTGTGTGTCGCACCAAGTATTTAAGGACCTTTTCTGTTTCCAGTTTGCGGCCTGAGGCCCCTCTTTGAGCAGAAGTCAGTGGAGGATAAAGGTGAAAAAGAGCTGATGGAGTCCTATATGCAGGGCCGGATCGTTAAGGGTGAAAACGCCGAGCCGGGCAGTGCACCATGGTAATGCCACCAGTACTGGTGTTCTCTCTTTGCCACCGATATGTAAAAAATGTGTTTGAAAGTGGGGGGTATTCCAAGTAAATTGGGGATATGTCTAAGCTAGGGTTGCCATCTTTGGCTGGTGGAAGGTCTGGATGGTGGGATAGGTGATGTCAGGGTCAGAGAAGATGACAATGGTGTGGGATGATGTTTAGAGGTGCACATCAGTGGATGGCTCTATGACATAGAAGCCAATGTAAAAAGTGCAATGTCTGGTTCAGGTGGCAACCCTAGCCTGGGGGTCACTGGACATGATGATTCCAGACTGTGGTCATGGCCTAAAACTTCCATATTCTTAATAGTGGCAGCTATACAGTGGTAGATTGTGGTTGTGGAAGGTTAAGGTTATCTAATGTGACTTCCAATCATGATAAATGTCAACTTGTACATAGGCAGGTCATGCTGTTTAAGAAAAGCCCTCAAGAGCTGCTCTGTGGGGCCAGTTTGTTGAGTGATCGCTGGGTGCTGACTGCCGCCCACTGCATCTTCTATCCCCCCTGGGATAAGAATTACACCACTGATGATATCCTGGTGCGGATTGGTAAACACTACCGCACAAAGTAAGTACATCATTTATTACTATTTTAGTGAGTGTTTACCAGTGATCCCCAACCGGTAGCTTCCTAGCAACATGTTGCCCACAAACCCATTGCATGTTGCTCCAGTGGCCTTAAAGCAGGTGCTTTTTTTCCAGGCTTTAAGGCAAGTTTTGGTTGCATAAAAACTAAGTTTACTGCCAACCAGTTGCTTGTTTATATAGGGGCTACCAATAGCCAATCACAGCCCTTATTTGGCACCCCCAGGAACCGTTTGCACGCTTATATTGCTCTCCAACTTCTTTCACATTTGACTGTGGCTCATGGGTAAAAGAAAGGTGGGGGAACCTTGGTCTACACTAATGATGATTATAGCACTCAGTTGTAGAACCTGGTGTCCAGCAATGACTAATAATTAACTGGTAACATTCCTTTTATTGTATATACTTACATATATCTCACATCCAGGTATGAGAGAGCAACAGAGAGGATAGCACAGCTTGAACGCATCATTGTTCATCCCAAATACAACTGGAAGGAGAACCTTGACAGGGACATTGCTCTTATCCAACTCAAGCGACCGGTGGCCTTAAGCAACTACATCCACCCTGTGTGCCTACCCACCAAGGACACTGTGGTCAAGTAAGGAATATGGTTAAATATTACTCAAAGGTTCCCCTCTAACAATAACTTGGAGTTATGGGTAGGTCTGGAAAACAAGGAGATGGATTGGAGATAAATCCCATTCAACATGGCTTGTTCCTCATATATGAATAAAGAGGGCTTGGAAGAAGATGACCAGATCCTTTGGGAGATATGTCAACATACTATACCTAAATATCCCACCATATCTTTAGGGAAAATGCTCTGTAGTTCAGATAAACTAAACTTTGTAGAGCACAACTTTTTCCCATCCCTCAAAAGCCAAGATAGGTAGGACGAAAGTCAATCAAAAAACTTACCGTATATACTCATGTATAAGCCGACCCGCGTATAAGCCGAGGTACCTAATTTTACCTATGAAAACCAGAAAAACTTATTGACTCGCGTATAAGCCTAGACACAAATCAGAAAAGTCTCAGAAATATCAAACAGTCGGTTTAATGTTAAAAATCAAGCCATGATGCTTAAAACATTAATTCATCGTACAATGATAAAAAAAAACCTCTGGTAGATGAAATAGATATATTAAGAAGACAGCTGCCTTACCGGTAAATTTGCTCCAATGGGAGGGGAGAGTCAGGAAGCTGCTCCCTGTAGTAGGCGCTGATCGCCTTCAAAGGCTGCCCAGAGTTGTTAGTGGGTGGGAGGAGAAGCTGCTCTCTGCTGCTGGGCCCCTTCAAAGTTTAAGCGATCGCTGGGGTAGGGGCAGCTGATGCTGGCAGGCAGAAGGGGAGAGCCGGGTATACTGCTTCCTGCAGCCGGCGCCGGAGTTGTCACGTCGCTGAGCTGATGACGTCAGCGTGCGCACACACTCCTTGCGCTGTTGCTCTTTCTTCGCGGCTGGGAGCGGGATCATGTGGGATTCATCGCTACCGGTAAGGCAGCTGACCCGCATATAAGCTGAGGTAGGATTTTCAAGCACATTTTGGGTTCTGAAAATCTCGGCTTATACGCGAGTATATATGGTACCTCCCCATTGTGCAAATTTAGACAAGAGCCTTGGTTTTGACATCCCAACTGTATCTTACCAGCAAAGTGGGTTGTGACCTAAACACTTTGCAATTGGTCTTCATGAGATGATCCCAGCTATAGCAGTTGACTTTTCATTCGCTCCTACTGCCATTGGGTGTATTGTGTCTTGCACTGGTGTACATGACCACGCCAGGCACTGAATTCATGTGACAATGTGGCTTTAGACCGTGAAACCAAGTGCATGAGATTTCAATATCTAAAATATGTACCTTCTGCAACTGTCTGTAGGCTCCTTGCAGCTGGGTACAAGGGCCGGGTTACAGGTTGGGGGAATCTCCAAGAGACCTGGAGCGCTGGGGCACAAAACCTTCCACAGGCCTTACAGCAGATAAACCTCCCCATTGTGGATCAGGAAACCTGCAAGTCCTCCACCAAGATCAAGATCACAGACAACATGTTCTGCGCAGGTGGGTGCAACGGGGTGGGCATACTTATTGTAGCAAGATACTCTAGGACCCTCAATAAAGAGCAGCTCACAAGGTGAAGGATATTGATGCATCTTCTTTGAAACTATTCCTTTTACAGGGTACAGTCCGGAGGACAGCAAGAGGGGAGATGCATGTGAAGGAGATAGCGGAGGTCCATTTGTCATGAAGGTAATGATATAAGAGATGACACATGTCTCCCCCATATGTAATAAAAGGCATGAAGTTTGCCCAGGAGCAGTAACCCATAGCAACGATTAAGATGTTTGCGTCTAAACAGATGACCAGTAAATGCTACCCCAGTCAGTGGGATCTCTTGTTGACTGCTGGGTGAAAGTTTTCTCTTACTGGTCTAAAGAAAATACTTTCCAAGCTAGAAACTTATAGAGAGCGTTCTGCTGCCCCAGGAGTGGTTGGCATGACATGCATCCAGCCAAGAATGGTCATAAATGCCCCTTACCACAGCAGGAACAACTGTACACTTCTATACAACTACTGTAGATATTTCCCTGTCACAATTCAATAGGAACAGACCCTAAGTTTGCTCATAGTCTGTACAGAGAGATCCCATAAAACTATGACAGCATAGGTATTCCCTGTACTAAGCACAATTCAGCAGGAACAGTCCCCTAAGTTTGCTCATAGTCTGTACAGAGAGATCCCATAAAACTATGGCAGCATAGGTATTCCCTGTACTAAGCACAATTCAGCAGGAACAGCACCTATATTTGCTCATAGTCTGTACAGAGATCCCATAAAACTATGGCAGCATAGGTATTCCCTGTACTAAGCACAATTCAGCAGGAACAGTCCCTAAGTTTGCTCATAGTCTGTACAGAGAGATCCCATAAAACTATGGCAGCATAGGTATTCCCTGTACTAAGCACAATTCAGCAGGAACAGCACCTATATTTGCTCATAGTCTGTACAGAGATCCCATAAAACTATGGCAGCATAGGTATTCCCTGTACTAAGCACAATTCAGCAGGAACAGTCCCTAAGTTTGCTCATAGTCTGTACAGAGAGATCCCATAAAACTATGGCAGCATAGGTATTCCCCTGTACTAAGCACAATTCAGCAAGAACAGCCCCTAAGTTTGCTCATAGTCTGTACAGAGAGATCCCATAAAACTATGGCAGCATAGGTATTCCCTGTACTAAGCACAATTCAGCAGAAATGGGCCTGTTAGAAATGATCTGGTTGCAGACAGAGCCCATTTGCTGGATAAAGCTGTTAGACAGGACTATGAGCAGACTGATTAGTGGTAAAGAATTACAGCTACTGTCGAGTCCATTACACAGACCAAGGCAAAAGTCAGGGCAGGTGACACAAAGAGACAGAGTCCAATAACAGGCCCGTTATCAAGGCGGGCAGCAAACAAAGTCCAGTAAAACAGGCAAAGTTTAGACCCGGGGATCTACAGAATAACTCAGGGACAAGATACACAGCAGCTCAGGAATCTGACCATACCTGAAGAATCTAGCAGAAATCGGCAAGCAAGGCATTGTGGGAAATGGAGTCTTGGTTGGAGGAGAGCTGGCTTCTGCTACATTATTTCGATAGTCAGAACATGCAGTTCAGAGAATCACAAGTGTCAGACAGGTGCTGCTTTCAATAGCAATTCCATTTACAAATGTAAAATGTGCTATGAATGTACCGTATTGGGACGTCGCTTGGAATGAGTTTTTCTTTCAATACAGAAGATTCAGAGATGCAGAGTTAACCTGTTTATTACACCTGATGTTCTCTTTCCACAGGATCCAGACACAGGCCGTTGGGTCCAACTGGGAATTGTATCATGGGGGGAAGGTTGCGACCGCGACGGCAAATACGGCTTTTATGTCCACGTGCATCGCCTGAGGAAGTGGCTTATGAAGACTATAGAGAAGTTTGGTAGCTCGTGACCTGGGAAAAGCCAGTAAGGAATCCCTCAAACCCCAAAATCCAACCGCCCATCTGGTTCCTCATACATCCATCTCTAGACACCATACATATACAACTATCTATTATTTGGTAATATGGAATTTCAATAAAGTTTAATATAGATGTTTGTGTGATTTGTGTTCAATTTGGGATTGAAAGGGCCAGCACCCAGCTGCAAATTACATTCAGCTAAAAGGGATACGGTATTGGGAAAAAATGTTTTTACATCAGTTAATAGTGCTGCTCCAGCAGAATTCTGCACTGAAACAGTTTTTGTTATATTTCATTTTGAAATCTGACATGGGGCTAGAACATCGGCCATTGTTCCTTCTGAATCGTAGAATTCTATTGTTTCTCTCTGTATATCTGACTATTCAGCTCTACACGCGTGTATTGAAACGAACGATCTTTCCTGGAAACATCTTTCTTTCCGTAATTGTAACGTCTATGGCCACCTTTACAGGATCACTTTAGCAGATATTCACGCAAATGCAACACAAACTATAACTGTAACTGTCAGTTTACGTGAAAAGGAACATGGGCTCGACGGCGAAATACCCAAAACAAAACAGTCCTGCACCATTTACACAGTATTTTAAACTTTATTTACAAAAAAAAAAGTCTTCATGCCATGCCGTACGATTCCATACAGAATCAGCAATCCACTGCTTTATGTTAAATTAAAAGCATGTTAAACAGCCAGAGTTACAAATATAAGAGCCATGGGAAAGAACAATTAAAACCAGACAAAAGAAAAAAAAAAGAACTTCAGATTGTAGGAAGGGAAGCGGAAAGGACAGACAATTCTGTACACTAAAACACCTAGGGAGTTAGAACAGCAATGTATGTACAAAAAAAAGAAAAAAAGCTCAGCCACAGTAAATATGTTGTTCTCCCTCCTCCAGACTAAACAATTGCACATTATGTTACATAAAAGAAGTTAGGCCTAGATAACAGCCACTCTGCTGGCAATAGGATTCCTATACGGGGCCTTGAGTAATAATAGGACAACAGCCGGATGTTATTATGAGCAAGCTATTATTTCCGGCTACTTTTTATCCTTTCCAGTCTCTTTTTCAAGTCGTCAATGTTTGTCGAAGAGGCGGAGGATGAGGTGGTTGTGCTAGGGAAGGTCTGGTTGGAGTCGAGTTCGACGTGCTGAAATTGTTCCCGTGACTCTCGCAGTTGGGAGAGCTTGCTGTGTAGCATGTCGGTGGAGGACACGACGGCGGGGGCAGAAGACTTTGAAAGTAACGAGGTCAATGGGGTCCTCTCGTCCTGCTGTGGAGGACAGAAGACTAGTTAGAAAATAGAAAAACCCACCCGTGTTTGTTGGTCAAGGCTCCGAGTCCTAGTTAACAGTCACTTCCAAATAGACTATTCTTTATCAAAGAACTTCACAAGCCTGCATAAAGCAAAGACCTACTTTTCCAGGTTGGACATTTTCTGGATAACCCTAAAGCATGAGTGCATTATCCAAGAACCAAAAACAAAATGGCTATTAGTCTACTTTGCAGGTCACAAGGCCATACTAAACATCCTGATAACCAAGAGGAGTAAGCAAAGCAGTACCAAGCATGTCGTCTGAGAGGTTCTGAACCCAACAGTCTTGTGTCTCAAATGCCATGGGCAGCCGAGCCCCAATAGGGGCTTAGTCTGAAGGACAACCATGGTGACTAGGTATTTTCTTGGAACGATGAGCCTTATTTCCTTTACCTGTACTCCTTTCATAAACAAAAAGGGACCTTATCTAAAAAAAAGGTTGGACCTTCTAGGACACCATCTCTAATTTTAGGATAGAGATTCAAACTGAGACGAAGCGTTCACTAAAATATTGACCAAGTTTAAAAGTGGAACAATAACCCTTTCTTGCTGAAAGATTTGGAAGAAACCTTATGGGTGTGAGGGGACAAAGAGGTCTTCAAAGTCAGGCACCAAATGCTATCTTGTATGCAACTGCCACCATCTCAACAAAGATGGTCTTGGAGAGCCAGGCAGGACTGATATTCTGGCAAATTAAAGGGTTGCACCAAGTAGCACTTTACTAGACATGCAATGGCTTGTTGGGACTCTACACCGTGTAGTTTGGATCTCATTTCAGGAGACTA
Organism: Xenopus petersii; assembly: GCA_038501925.1. NCBI lineage: Eukaryota > Metazoa > Chordata > Amphibia > Anura > Pipidae > Xenopus > Xenopus petersii. The sequence continues at coordinate 8,676,380 of CM076678.1, read as the reverse complement.
TAAGGAATGTTTTTGAACTGTCCTACACCAAGTTCCATAACTGGAACTTAGAAGTTTGCCAGGTCTAGGAAGCCCTTTCATTTCTGACTGGGTTATTTGCAGTAATACGCAGAACTGGTGGCACTTCAATTGCTTCCACCTACGATGGAATCTGTACTGTATCAGCAGTCTACTTTTTTGATGAACGAAAGGAGAGCACTCGTTCATCGAAAAAGTGGATAATCTTGGATGTTTGGCACATCCGTGTGAAAGGATTGAGGCATTCAACAAAGACGCCATTAGGAGGCTGAGCCTGGATCTACACAAGTTGTATACAGTGTATCAGCAGTCGATCAAAACTATAGTTTGAGAGGATGGCGTCTAAGGCACCAAGCTTGGGTGACCGTTATCTACTGGTCAAAGAAATTTAACGCTACATTTCATAACTAAACTAAAACCATTAAAGTACACACTAGTGCTATAACCAGAAGGGTTAAGGAATGTTTTAGTCTCACTTTAATAAAAGCCAGAGCCAAAAAATGAACAGAACTTAAGCACAAGCCAAAAACAACAAAGAGCAGGAAGGGGTCATTTTCTTTACCTTGGCATTGTCAAGCCCACATCTCTGGCGCAGAATTTTCAGCCGTTCCAGGTAAACGGAGGGCCCGACTTCCTCCCCATTTGTGTTTGAAACAGGAGCTGCCGTATTGGTCACTGTAGGGAGAGGGGTCATCTCTGTCACATGGGTTGATATCCCTGCAGGACACGAGATACAGTTAACTCCCACCTCTCTCTTTTCAAAGAGAAAGCAATCGTTTTACAGTGATCCCTCTTTTCCAGACACATACACTATACTTGCTGGAATATTTTCCCCTTACAGTAGATACTGCGGAGTCTCTTACAACCTCAACCATTATGTAACTAAAAAAACCAGAGGACATCCTACAAGCCCGTTCAGAGAGCTCACTTAATAAGTTGCAGGCTTGGTGCATCCCTCCTGGAGCCACTACTAAACCTGAAGTAGTGTAAAGTAGTATAGATAGGAGGAGTCTTTTCACAAAGTCCCGATTCCTAGTGGTGGAAGACGCGCCCCCGTAACCACATTATAACGACCATTTAACTAAGCACAGGACTGGGGACTGCAGCCTTCTGAGCAGTTACCTGTGTTTGGGGCAATTCTGGCTTTGCCCTCCCTTTCCATCTCTATGAGCCGGAGGCCCCGCTCTACATAGCTCTGGAAGAACTGCGAGGAATTCTTGAGGAATGGCTTGATGTCTGCATCAGAGTATTTCTTTTTGTACTCGTAGAGTTCCGCCAGGCCCTAAAAGGGAGAGAGACAAAGGAGGGTCACTTGTAGGTCTTAGAACAACTGTTGGATAACGTCACACAATACCAGCGGGTCTGTTAGTTCAAGCCCATCCTCACCTCTTTAGTGTTCTCTTTAGAGCCAATCTTCTTAAACATTTCAGCAAGAAAGTCACTCACGTTTGCTTTTCCCACCTTGTCTTCCTACAGAAATAGAAAACAGCTTATAGTTTGGAAAAGTTTCATACAAGATCCATTAAAAATTGCCCCGAAGGTGGCCATAGACTTAGAGATCCGCTCGTTTGTTGACGTCGCCAAACGAGCGGATCTCTCCTTGATATGCCCACATTGAAGTGGGCGATATCGGGCTGATCCAATTGTGGGCCCTACAATTGGATCAGAATGGAGGCTATACGGGCGGTCAGATCACAGGACTGCATAGACGCACAGATGCGACGAGATCTGGACGACTTTCAGCCAGATCTCGATCGGGGAAGCCTGTCAGATGGCCCCACACACAGGCCAATAAGCTGCTGACTCAGTCTGTCGGCAGCTTTTATCGGCCCGTGTATGGGGGGGGCCTTAAGACTGAGAGGAGTGGGGGCCCAAAATGTGCGCTTTTACGGTCATCCTTAGAACTTGCTATACTAAACAGAGACAAGAGAAGGGATTCTGGAAGGTGGACCAGCAAAATCTTTGCATGCACCCACACCATATAAAGTTGAATGAAGACCACCTGCTCTATTGGTATCAATTTGATGCCCAATATTCATTTTATATGCAATTTGGTGGGTATGCAGTAGGCAGCAGCCAAGTTCAATTACTAGCTGGGAAATAAAAAACACAGCCATAGAGAATTGCAGCACTCCCAAATAGTAATAAAACAGCCTTTACTGCACTTTACAGATGCCACAGCTGTACCAAATGTAAAGTGCAATCAAGGCGGTTGTATTTCTATTTGGGAGTGCTGCAATTCTCTATGGATGACGTGTAACAGGATGTGAAGGGGAACATTATTCTGCGCGCACCCCTTGAAAAGTAAGAACCTACTGCTAAAGTGCTGGAAGATTAAAGAAAACCACAACATAAAAACTTTTAGATTGCAGGCCCTTCCCCTATTGTGCTCCAACAATATGCAATTGTAACAATGCTTAGTTTGCATAGGATTACTGGTATTTATGGTGTTGGCATCCCATTGCACAGCAAAATAAATGGAGCTATAACGATGGCAGCCAAAGTCAAACGCCATTTCTTTCGGCCTACTTTTGGTCATTGTTCCCAGTGTCTCCTGTTGGCTAAGCAGTATATAAAACACTCAAGCTGGACATACACATTGAGATCCGCTCGTTTGGGGAGGTTGCCAAATGAGCTGGTCACTTCCCTGTATGGACCACCTTGAGGTGGGCAACATTGAGCTGATCCTAGGGTCCAATGATTGGATCAGGAGTATAAAACGGGTGGTCGAATAGAGGACCACATCAACGAACCAATGAAATCCTTGTTCAGACAGGATTTTTAAACCCGGACAATCAACATTTCAGCCCATCTGAGGGCCCCATACACTGGCCGACTTAAAGGAACAGTAACACCAAAAAATGAAAGTGTCCTAAAGTAATGAAAATATAAAGTACTATTGTGCAGCACTGGTAGATCTGGCATGTTTGTTTCAGAAACACAACTATAGTTTATATAAACAAGCTGCTGTCTAGTCATGGGGGCAGCCATTCAAGGCTGAAAAAGGAGAAAAGGCACAGGATACACAGCAGATAACAGATAAGCTCTTTAGCAAACAATGGGATTCTTCTGAACGTATCTGTTATCTACGGTGTATTCTGTGCTTGCATGGCTGCTCCCATGGCTACACAGCAGCTTGTTTATAGAAGTTATAGTTGTATTTCTGAAGCAAACACATCAGTTTTGCCAGGACACCAGTACATTGCATTCCCATTCCTTTAAAACACATTTATTTTTTTGGTGTTACTGTTCCTTTAACCAGCCGGCAGCTTATATCTGCCCATGTATGGGGGGGGGCTTCACTCCTTCAGGGTCAAAAGAGAGAAGGTCTAACCAAAAAAAAAAAAAGAAATCTTAACCCATCACATTTTTTACAGTCTACTGCAGAGTAAACATGGAGGAGCAGAAACCAGTATACGCCACTACTTACAATGCAAGATGCTCCCTTCTCGGTCTCCTTGTCGCCCTTGGAACCAGTTCTGTCCATGGAGTGCTTCATCACCCTGAGGAGGTGGGCCTCCAACTCAGACTCATGTTTATTCTCAATCATACTCAGGTGGTCCATGATCTAAAAGATAGAGGGGTTTGCTACAGTCATATTTAGGCTAGGGCCAGACAGGGCAGAAATCAGCCTGACAAAATCCGCAGGCCGATTTCAGCCCCCGACCACTAGTCCAGTCTGGTCTCATCTGGAAGTTTTGTGTCGGCTGCAGCGAGAACAGACTCGACGGATTTCGGCAAAGAACTGCAAGACTTGCTGAAATCTGTGTAGTCTTTACATGCTGGAGCAGACAAGATTCGGCTAGTGATTTCGGCAGGCTTATTTATGCCCCTTCTGGCCCTTACCTAAAAGGGATATATGCAGATTATACAGTGAATGAAGTGCCCCCTATTGTAAAATATAAGAATATTATAAGTCATCGAGAAGTTCCATGACCATATAAAAGCTCAAGGAACTCAGAGATTACTTTGAATATCCTCATTTTCCAAACAGGGGTACTTTATTATACAGGTATAGGATCCCTTATCCAGAAACCCGATATCCAGAAAGCTCCGAATTACGGAAAGGCTGTCTCCAATAGACTCTATTTTATCCAAATTTTTAAAACGGATTCCCTGTGTAATAATAAAACAGTCGCTTGTACTTGATCCCAACTAAGATAATTAATAGGGATGCACCGAATCCAGGATTCGGTTCGGGATTCAGCCAGGATTCGGATTCGGCCGAATCCTTCTGCCTGGCCGAACCGAATCCTAATTCGCATATGCAAATTGGGGCGGGAGGGAAATTGCGTGACTTCTTGTCAGAAAACAAGGAAGTAAAAAAATGTTTTCCCCTTCCCACCCCTAATTTGCATATGCCGGTTCGGTATACGGCCGAATCTTTCGTGAAGGATTCGGGGGTTCGGCCGAATCCAAAAAAGTGGATTCGGTGCATCCCTAATAATTAATCCTTATTGGAAGCAAAACCAGCCTATTGGGTTAATTTAATGTTTAAATGAATTTCTAGTAGACTTAAGGCATGGAGACCCAAATTACGGAAAGATCCGTTATCCGGAAAACCCCAGGTCCCGAGCATTCTGGATAAGAGGTCCCATATCTGTAATACACAAGTTTTAGTGAGTCATGTGACAAAAATGACATCACTAGTCACTGTTTATAAGGATATCATTTACAAGATATTAATGGCTTTTGTGCATTATATAGTGAATAAAGTACCCCCAGTTGTAAAATATAAGGATATTATAAGTCACTGAGGAGTTTCATGACCATATAAAAGTACGAGGCCGGTCATGGAACTCCGAGGTAACTTCTAATATCCTCATATTTTGCAACAGGGGCTACTTTATTTATTATAATATTCAATGAGTCATGTGACAGAAATGACATCAGAACTCCCCGTTTATAACTGATGACATCACTAAATAATTTACAAGATATTCATGGCTTTTGTGCATTATATCTCTCTCTAAACTAAGGCAAGCAAAACCCAGCTGTATAAAGGTAGTGATCTGTGGCTATAGTGGTTGGCACGTCTGAAGATTATTGCTTTAGGAAATAATCAATACAATTCACCAACACAAATCAATTGAAATGTTCACAGCCACTCATTTAACACTCTCGTTTTAGCCATCAAGAACGCTTTAGAGGGAGCAACAGTTTCCATTATTCCTCGTCTGCATGAAATGCCGATGCATTGTGGGATTTAATGATTTCTGGAGTGCAAGAAGCTTACATTCCCAGCTGTAAAACTAGAAAAATGTCCCAGGCTCTTACTTTGGGCCCTTTTAGCTTGCAAAGTGTGTGTAGGAGAGTTTTCAGAGTCCTCATAGGCATCTCGCTCTTGTGCTGCTTTAGCTTTTCCTTGGGTAGGACCCTCATGAAGTTATGGATGTCCAGCAGAATCCTATCCAGATTGATGTTGTTTATGGCCTCCGGCAGGAGACGAATCATTCGCCAAAGACACTTCAGAGACGACAAAGAGATCAAAATTCATGATCAGCAATGCAGGCCAACAAACAATTTGGTTTTGGACTTTTGTTTAATACAGACACACAAAATACAGAGAGTTTGGCAAGAGAATTTAAAGGGATTCTACCGTGATCTTTATGTCATTTTTATTTCTAAATGACACTATTTACACTGCAAATAATTCACTCTACAATAACCAACAAGTGTATTTAGTTGTAATATTGGTGAGTAGGTGCATCTCAGGTCATTTTGCCTGGTCATGTGCTTTCAGAAAGAGCCAGCACTTTAGGATGGAACTGCTTTCTGGCAGGCTGTTGTTTCTCCTACTCAATGTAACTGAATGTGTCTCAGTGGGACCTGGATTTTACTATTGAGTGCTGTTCTTAGATCTACCAGGCAGCTGTTATCTTGTGTTAGGGAGCTGTTATCTGGTTCCCTTCCCATTGTTCTGTTGTTAGGCTGCTGGGGGGGGGAAAGGGAGGGGGGTGATATCACTCCAACTTGCAGTACAGCAGTAAAGAGAGACTGAAGTTTATCAGAGCACAAGTCACATTACGGGGGGCAGCTGGGAAATTGACAATATGTCTAGCCCCATGTCAGATTTCAAAATTAAATATAAAAAATCTGTTTGCTCTTTTGAGAAATGGATTTCAGTGCAGAATTCTGCTGGAGCAGCACTATTAACTGATGCAATTTGAAAAAACATTTTTTCCCCCCCATGACAGTATCCCTTTTTTTTGGAACTTTGATTTTTATTGGATAAAACCAAGTTTAAATCAGTTGCATTAAAAAACATTGCATATTATGGGTACACACGAGGCACATTTACCAAGGATAAAATCCTTCGACTTCGAATATTGAAGTCGAAGGATTTACTGCAAATACTTTGATCAAACGATCGAAGGAAAAAACGTCCGATCGAACGACTAAATCCTTCGAAACGAACGATTCAAAGGATTTTAATCCATCGATCGAAAGATTTTCCCTTGATCAAAAAAAGCTTAGAAAGCTTATGGGGAAGGTCCCCATAGGCTAACATTGGTTCTCGGCTTTTTTTAAGAGACAGTACTTAGACTATCGAATGGTCGAATAGTCGAATCATTTTTAGTTCGAATCGTTCGAGTCGAAGTCATAGTCGAAGGACCCAAAAAAAACACCTTTAAATTTTTTAGTATGATTTAGAGTGATATTTGCAATTGTTTTTTATTTTTTATTATTTGACTTATTTAGCTTTTTATTCCGGTTTGCAGTATCAGCCATTGGGTTGCTAGGGTCCAAATTACACTAGCAACCATGCATTGAATTGATTAAGAGACTGGAATATGAAAGGAGCAATAAAAAAGTAGCAATAACAATACATTTGTAGCCTTTGCAGAGCATTTGTTTTTAGATGGGGTCAGTGACCCCCCCCCCCATTTGAAAGCTGGAAAGAGTCAGAAGAAGAATGCAAATAATTTAAAAACAAGAAATAATGAAGACCAATTGAAAAGTTGATTAGAATTAGCCATTCTTGAACATACAGACATTTGAGGTGAAACTCTCTCTCTCTCTCTCTCTTAGGTTATGAGCAATGTATGGGCATTGTAAGACTGTATAGTTGCACTATTGGCCAATATCACTGGACAGCACTTTTATACCCACAATGCCTGGTTGTTAGGCTGTGCTTTCACTGGTGCTTTGGGAGTGTAATATTACACAAAGTCTATACAAGGAAAACATTCACCATCAATCTAGTAAACAATGGAAGCTCAGGTAAGACTGAAACTGAAGAAGTGGACATCTTTATAGGAACCAGGGAAACAAAGCTCGAGTCAAATTGTCCATAGAGCTTTTAAAAGGACACCTGAGAAATATAAACACTAAGAGCCCAATAAACAAAAATCTACTGAAATAACAGGAGACCCTCTTACCTTCATAACCAGCTCGGAGAAATTGGGGGAACTCGCTGTAGCAAGAAGGCTATCCTGGAGCAGCATAAGCAGAGCACTGCAGAGACAGACGTTGTGTAAGATGTACAATATGCCAATATTGAGTAATAGTCGTCAAGAGTTTTTATGTTCAAACCTGCTTTGGAGGTGCAGCTTTATGTCAGGGCACCCCCTTAAAGGGGACCTGTCACCCTAAGAAATAATTTCAAATTTTTTTCTATCATGTTAGTTGAGCAAAATAAACTTTACTTACCGTATATACTCACGTATAAGCCGAGTTTTTCAGCATCCAAAATGTGCTGAAAAACTCTACCTCGGCTTATACACGGGTCAGCTAAAAAAGGTTGCTGCTTACTCACTGATTGAAGTGTGCAGTGACTCCTCCGTGCTGCCCATACTTCTCCCCGCTCGTGGCTTCCTTAGCCCTCAGCCCCTCCCCTCTCAGCTCTCGTCACTCAGTACTCCTCAGCCCTTCCCCTTTGGGAAAATGTGTGCGCATTACCGTATTGCGCGTAGGAGCGCACAAGAGTTTAGAAGAGGAGCGCTCGAGACGTGGATGAGGTGCGTGCTCACTCTGTGATACGAGCACGCACCTGTACAGGGAGCGGAGGCACGCGTCTTCTCCCTTTGTGACGTGCCCTGGGACTGATTGACAAGAGCTGAGAGGGGAGGGGCTGGAGCAGAATTAAGCGAGGAGGGGGGAGAAGTATGTGCAGCAGCATGGAAGAGTCAGTGCATGCTTCAGATCAGTGAGTAAGCAGCAACGTTAAAGCTTTAAATTGGCCATGTCCTAAAATAATTTCTCACCCTTAGGCTTATACACGAGTCAATAAATTTTTCCAGTTTTCTTAGGTAAATTAGGTACCTTGGCTTATACACGGGTCGGCTTATACACGAGTATATACGGTACACTGTAATTTATTATTTAAATTGTGTTTCCTTCTGTTTTGGAATTATACAATCACAGCAAGCAGGCAGCTGCCATTTTGTGGACACAGTTATTAAGGGAAATGGTGTACCACCCCAAAATCTTGTGTATGCACCAGAATGAGGGACCTAATGTCCATGTGCCGTACACAATTATAGAGCCTGAGGAGGGAAGGGGGAATGTGAGGAGAGCAGTGACATGTAGGAAGTGCTGAATTGAAAGTGAAAGTAATGGACTGCCCCTCCTCTATAACATGGGCATAGAGGCGGGGCAGGTAATATTTGATTGACAGTTTAGATATTCAAACGCCTTTATAACAGGTATGGATGTTTAAATGAAAAAAATTTTTTAGGGTTCCATATTTAATTTGGAAAGGACTTTCATTATGCAGTTTTTTTATATGTAGGCGACAGGTTCACTTTAATTAATAACACGCCTACATCATTTAGCCATAGTTCCTGGTACAGGTATGGGACCTGTTATTCAGAATACTCCGGATAACTGGTCTTTCCATAATTTGGATCGTTATACCTTAAGTCTACTAGAAAATCATATAAACATTAAATAAACCCAATAGGCTGGTTTTGCTTCCAATAAGGATTAATTATAGATCTTAGTTGGGATCAAGTTTTATTGTTACAGAGAAAAAGGAAATCATTTTAAAATTTTTGGATTGTTTGGATTATAACGGAGTCTACGGGAGACAACCTTTCCGTAATTCGGAACTTTCTGGTTTCCGGATAACAGATCCCATACGTGTATTTTTATTGCAGTACTATTTTATCCCAAATCTCACTGTTCTTGGAACTGGACATTGTGGTGCTCTAGAAGAGAAAATCAATCCTATCCCCTAATCAGAACCACTGCTGGAAAGCAACTGGCACCCACCTTATGATATTGGTCTGGTCCGACTTCTCCAGCACCTTCACCACCAACAAATTAACAGAGCGCACCACCTGCTGCCCCTCCTCGAGATCCTCTATTCGAGCATCCAGCATCAGGCTAATAAGGCCGTGCATTAAGTCCTTCAGCACACCAGTAGAAGCTTCCCTGGCCAGGCTTTCCATCTGGAATAACTATATAAAGCAAAATAAATGCACTGAGATGTCAGACAATGATGTAGCCTAATCTCAGCTCAGGTCATTTTGCCTAGTCATGTGCTTTCAGAAAGAGCCAGCACTTTAGGATGGACCTGCTTTCTGGCAGGCTGTTGTTTCTCCTACTCAATGTAACTGAATGTGTCTCAGTGGGACCTGGATTTTACTATTGAGTGTTGTTCTCAGATCTACCAGGCAGCTGTTATCTTGTGTTATGCTGGCCATAGACTCAAAGATCCGCTTGTTTGGCAACATCACCAAACGAGCGGATCTTTCCCCGATATGCCACTAACGGCATGGCTATATTGGGGGTAATTCAACGTTTGGCTGTATGGACAAACGATCGAATTACGATACGCCAAAGGGCTACGACGGGTCGTCGGGTAAAAATCAAACCTTCCCAATCGATATCGTGGCCAGATATCGATTGGGAAGACCCGTCTGAAGCCCCCATAAACTGGCAGATAAGCGGTCAAAGTGGGCTAAATGACCGATATCGGGTGATATCATTCCAACTTGCAGTACAGCAGTAAAAAGAGGCTGAAGTTTCAGAGCACAAGTCACATGCCTGGGGGCACCTGAGAAACAGACAATATGTCTAGCCCCAAGTCAGATTTCAAAATTAAATATAATTAAAAAAAAATAAAAAATCTATTGGCTCTTTTCAGTGCAGAATTCTGCTGGAGCAGCACTACAGGGGAACTCCACACAAACATAATAATACCTTTTATAAAGTAAACAATTTCAAGCAACTATATTCAAGCAATATACATTAAAAAATATGCAGACTTTATGATTTTTAATAGTTTCTGCCCGTTCCCTAATCCTAGCCCCCTGCTGATCTGTCTGACTACTTTGCTGAGCTGTCTGACTACTGTTACTTTGTATCAACAGCCATCTGTCCTCAGCCTGCATCCTCCAAACCCTGCACACGTGATTTCAATAAGGAACATCCCAATGCAATGCATTGTGGGTTATGTAGTTCCTGCAAGCTGTGTGTAAGCTGTGGAGAAGATGTTACAATTTGTAACATCAGTGTTAAATCCCTCCTTCCCTGCCAGGTTTTCAAATGATGCAGAAAGAGAAGAACTGTTAAACAGCTGGATTTCAGCATAGAAAATGGCTTTTATTCATAGTTTTTGAAGAAACAGGTAACTGTGATGGGTATATTGGGGGTTTCTGTGTTACGTGGGGCCTTTATCATATTTTGGTTTGGAAGCCGGAGTTCCCCTTAAAGGAGAAGCAAAACCAAAAGTTAAAAAGCCCCTACCCTCCTACCCTACATAAACACCCCTCCCCCCAGCCTTAGTGTTACCCCAGGCAAATGCTCCTAACTCTTTACTTACCCCTCCGTGCAGATTCTGTCCAGCAGAGTTCACGGGCGCCATCTTCTTCTCTTTGGTATTCTTGGGAATGAGACCGCAGGAGCAGAACATGCGCAGTTGGAGCAAATTTCGGTTTCACGACAACTGCGCATGCGCCGAAACTCAAGAAAATTGCCAAATCACTGGTCTCATTCCGAAGATTACCAAAGCGGCTGAAAGATGGCTGGAGGGTCTATGTAGGGTAGGGGTTTTTCAACTTTTGGTTTTGCTTCTCTTTAAACGAATGCATTTTGGGGAAAAAAATAAATAAATTTCCCCATGATGGTATCCATTTAAGGTCTTTCTGGCACGCTTACGCCTGGGCTTTCTTACCGAGATCATGTTCCCGATGATGCAACTATACAAGCGCACAATATCGTCCTTATCCAGCCGCTCATCTGCCATGTGAGTGTTGTAGGCCAAACGCAGTTGCATGAAGGTGGCAATGAGGAACTGGTCAATGTGGCCAGACATGGCTTCAGCCTTATCTTCCTGCCTCAGCACCTCATCAATCTGTCAATACATGAAAAAGAATAATTTACATGAATTAAATCAATTACACATCATCATACGCAAAGATACAGAAGAGCAGAGTGGAAAATATTTTGCCGACGAGAGGCCATACTTGTGCTTCATCCGTTTTGTGATCACCATCGAGACAACTGGCACTCACCTGTGCAAGGGCTTGAATGCTGGCGTTGATGTCTACGCTGGCCACCTGGGAGATTACAAAGTTGATGGTGGAAGCCGTGTTACTGTGCATGTCATCAAAGTGCGGAGACACGGCACGAATCCTGGGTAGAGGGGAGGGAGAGCGTTAAAGGATCAGCAACACCATTTTTTTTTTTTCAATCCTATACCAAGTCTTTATAAAGAAAACTCCCTGAAACTCCGCTTGCGCTCCTCTTCAGAAAAGGTGACGATCCAACATGCGGCGCTCGATTTCTCCTCCCTGTCTATTTCCTATAAGGAAAGCAGGGAGGAGAAATCGAGCGCCGCACAATGGATCACCAGATCGCATTTTCTGAAGAGGAGCACAAGCGGAATTATTTCTTAATAAAGACTTGCCGATTTAAAATGTATTTATGTCTGTGGTTTTTTTATTTTGTTCTATACCAACGAATTTTTTTAAGAAAAATTTGATGTTACTGGTCCAACATGTGCTTGAAGCTTTGTGTTTTCTCTGTTGTCTCAAGGGGGACACAGGGACTATGGGGTTAAGCTCCACCCTCCAGGAGGCAGGACACTTATTCAAATGAAAAAAAAGGGGGCGTGCCAGTACTGTGGCTTAACCCCAGGCTAGAGCCAATGTATTCAGTTTTTAAGTGTCCTGCTTACTAGGAGGATGGACAACCTGCAAGCTCCAAGTTTTCAAGCTTCAAGTAGACTGGGGTGCTACCACAATCAGGGTTACCTGTATCTGTTGTGTACACCCCCTCCGTGGGAGGCCCACTGGAGTCATTCCCTGGCCCATAGGCTATAACAGACTCGGTTAGGCATGCCTGCACTCCTTGAGGGGGAGCAGAGGGCCTTACAGTGTGGCTGCATGTGAGTATAAAGACTACTTTTACCTCACGCTGTGGTTGCTCTCCCCCCCCCCCCCCCTACCCAATCTATTACTGATCTGGCTGTTGTGCTGCATGTGGGGAATGTTTATCTTCTAGGAACACGCTGCTCCAGGGGTACTGTTTAGGCGTCTCCTTACTGTTGGCGCCATTAGCGCTTCAGCGCGCTTCCCCTGGAACGCATGGGTGAGGAGGGGGCGGAACCGCATTCCAAGCCTCTCTCTCATGCCGCATCTCGCGCCCTTTCCATTGCGGCGGCCATTTTGCGCTCCTCAACACGCTTCTCTCCTTCCCTTTAGTAACTATTGAGCGCATCCTTCTCTCTAGCGCCTCTACAGGGTCCGTTTTTTGCAGCGCATTGCCCTTGCAGCAGCCTATATCTTTTGGGGACAAAGCTACTTTACTCCAGTGCACACAGCCAGTTATTCAGCAGGTACCACAGACACTGCTTATGGCAGAAGGTAAGTCTGGGGGACTATTCCCCAGGGCGGGGGGGGGCAGAGCACCAGCAACAGCAGGTCAAATCACCTATTTTGCCTGCAAGAATTGCCAATCCAAAATCCCAGGGGGACAGGGGGAACCCCTTTGCAGATCTTGCTCCAAGGGAGCTTCTGTTGTACCTGGTTCAGGGGGCTCTCACCTCCCTCACACAGAACTATCAGGCCCCCCATCAGGAGACGACACCCCTCAAGATAACGCAGCCGGGCCATCTTCAGAACCCCCTGCTCCTCTGTGGGCTCTGCAACTCTCACAGTCTCTGGCCTCCCTGCAAAATCTACCTGCCCTCGCAGATAATTTGGGTAAAGCCTTGACCAGACTGGGGCATAAGTCCAGCGGAAAACGCAAGAGACCAGAGCCTTCCAGACCACGCACAGGGACCCACACTCCCTCTGATGGTTCAACTGTGGGAGGGGATTCCTCCCATTCAGAGGGCGAACTTCTCCCCTCAGAGGTGTCGTCGGAGGATGAAGAGGAACTTGAGGATGAGGCTAAAGGCCACGATGTCCAACACGATATCGAACATATCATCAAAGGTGTTACTGAGGTGTTAAAAGTTTCTCAGTCAAAGGAACAGGCGCAAACTTCCAGCTTGTTCAAAAGACACCACAAATCCTCGGTTTGTTTCCCATCTCACGATCAGCTCTTAGCGATCATACAAGAAGAGTGGAATTTTCCGGAACGAAAATTTCAAGCCACTCGTAAATTCTCCAAATCCTACCCCTTCTCCAAGGAATTGGTGGACAAATGGTCTATGCCCCCTACAGTCGATGCTCCTGTCTCTCGTTTGTCAAAATCAACTACACTTCCAGTGACAGACGCGGCTGCATTCAAAGACTCATCCGACAGACGTCTCGAGGGTTTTCTCAAAGCCGTTTACTCGTCAGCAGGTTCTACCCTGCGTCCAGTTCTAGCGTCGGCCTGGGTAGCCAGGGCGATTCAAGCATGGGCTGACTCCCTCCTTACGGATATTCAGGAGGGTGTTCCTAGAGTAGACCTCGTCTCATCTGTTCAATCCATAGCTGAGGCATCGGCCTATCTGTCCGAAACCACACTGGACACCGCGCAGATCACAGCACGGACTTCAGCTCTATCAGTAGCCGCTAGGCGAACCCTCTGGCTGAAGAATTGGTCTGCTGACCTCAGTTCTAAGAAGTCCCTAACTTCTATACCCTTTAAGGGACAGAGACTATTCGGTGAGGAACTCGAGAAAATTATTTCCCAAGCCACTGGGGGAAAGAGCACATTCCTCCCACAAGCTAAAGCTAGATCTACTCAGTCCTTTCGTCAGAGAACATTTTTTCGAGGCCAATCTGCTCGATCTTCACGAAGATACACTCCGCCTCGACGCTCCAATTTTCGAGCCAAACCTTCTGACAAGGGACGCCCAAATTGAAAGAATTCAAAATTCCAGAACAAATCTTCCTCCGACAAGCCCGTATCAGGCTGACGGGCCACCCCCTCCGGAATCGCAGCAATCCATAGGGGGACGACTTCTGCAATTCCGGGAGGTGTGGAGTCGACACTCCTCAGACGCATGGGTCAACGAGATCATCACAGAGGGTTATCATCTCGATTTTTCGTCCCTTCCCCCAAGAAAATTCCTCATGTCCAGAATTCCAACCAGTCCCACCAAGGCCCAGGCCTTTCTGGATTGCATCAACAAGATGGAGCAAAGTGGGGTGATCGTCCCGGTACCCCCATCAGAGACCTTCTCCGGTTTCTACTCCAACCTCTTCCTTGTTCCCAAGGAGGACGGATCATTCAGGCCAGTTCTGGACCTGAAATTCCTCAACAAGTACATCCGCTCAGTTCGCTTCAAAATGGAAACCCTGCGATCAGTCATTCGGGGCATGGAGTCGAGGGAATTTCTGATGTCTCTAGACATCAAGGAGGCTTACCTTCACGTCCCCATTTGGCCTCCTCATCATCGGTTCCTGAGATTCGCCTTCAAGAATCGTCACTTCCAGTTTGTGGCTCTCCCCTTCGGTCTCACATCAGCCCCCAGGGTGTTCACCAAACTCATGGCGGTGACGGCTGCGGCATTGCGGCTTCAGGGGATTTCGGTGACCCCTTATCTGGACGATCTGCTCCTCAAGGCCAGCACAGCAGAGAGGAGCGAAGAGGATCTCCGTCGAGCGATTGTCCTTCTACAAGAATTCGGTTGGACGATCAACTGGAAGAAATCCAACCTTGTTCCCAGTCATCAGATGACCTTCCTGGGTCTCGAGTTCAATACTCTGACACAACGGGTCTTTCTCCCGCTCGACAAACAGGAGAAGATACGTTCTCTTTCCAAACTTCTTCTGCACTCTCAGTCTCCTACTGTTCATCTGGCCATGAAAGTCCTGGGATCCATGGTGTCCACCATAGAGGCGGTACCCTTTGCTCAACTTCACCTACGCCCCCTTCAAGCCAACATTCTAGCTGCCTGGAAGGGCGGATCTCTCCTTCAGAAGATGACTCTCCTACCCTCCACCAAGCTGTCTCTTCAGTGGTGGCTCAAGCCGAGCAATCTTTGCAGGGGTCAATCCTGGGCCACACCGGATTGGACGGTTCTCACGACCGACGCCAGTCTCCTGGGGTGGGGAGCAACATTCAACTCCCTGTCTGCACAAGGTCTGTGGTCTCCCGCGGAGTCCAAACTCTCTATCAACATCCTAGAACTCCGCGCCGTAAAGTTGGCGCTCCTTCACTGGTCCTCTCTTCTCCAGGCCAAAGCGATAAGAGTCCAAAGCGACAACTCCACCACAGTCGCATACATAAACCGTCAGGGAGGAACCCGCAGCAGAGCAGCGCTAGCGGAAGTTCAGCAGATTCTAAGTTGGGCGGAATCCAATGCGGCAAGGCTGTCCGCCATTCACATCCCGGGAGTCGACAACACCAGGGCAGACTTCCTCAGCCGCAATCTCCTGGACCCAGGGGAATGGGAGCTTCACCCGGAAGCCTTTGCGGATCTCGTTCATCGTTGGGGGCATCCGCAAATCGACCTGATGGCCTCCAGGAACAACCGCAAAGTCAACACTTTCTTCGCCCGCTCCCGGGATCCTCTCGCTGCAGGAGTCGACGCCATGACACAACGTTGGCTGTTCGACCTGGCCTACATCTTCCCGCCTCTTCCCATGTTACCGCGGGTGCTAAAGAAGATCAAGCGGTCCCCTGTCACAGTCATTGTCATAGCTCCATTCTGGCCCAGAAGAACGTGGTTCTCGGATCTCCGGGACATGTCCATAGCACCGCCCGTTCGCTTAGCCCTCAGGCACGATCTGCTCCGCCAGGGTCCCATCTCCCACCACAACCCGGGACTCTTCGTTTTGACGGGTTGGCTATTGAGGCGGCCATCTGGCAACGACAGGGAATAGCGGAAGATGTTATTGCTACTATGCTGCACTCACGCAAGCCCACTTCGTCTAAAGCTTATCACAGAGTTTGGCGCAACTATTGGAATTGGTGCAACGACACCACCATTCCCATCTCCAGCCCCTTTTCCTTCACGGACTGTAACATCCCTAGAGTGCTGTCTTTTCTCCAACGGGGTCTGCAGTTGGGCCTGAAGCTCAGTTCCTTGAAAGTTCAAGTTTCTGCTCTATCTGTCTTGTTCCAACACCGTTTGGCTCTGGATGATTCCGTCCGCACTTTTCTGCAGGGTGTAGCACACATCAGTCCTCCATTCCGTCCACCAGTCCCCGGCTGGGACCTGAATACTGTTTTGGATGCTCTTTTGGATCCCCCCTTCGAACCTCTCGGGACTGTCTCTGAACAATGGCTTACCTGGAAAGTTGTCTTCCTCGTGGCAATATCATCAACTCGGAGAGTGTCTGAACTCGGTGCCTTATCCTGCGATCCCGCCTTCCTCGTCTTCCACAAAGACAAAGCGGTACTCCGCACCTTACCGTCCTTTCTGCCTAAGGTGGTTTCATCCTTTCACATAAATCAGGAGATCGTTCTACCCTCACTCTGCCCGGATCCCAAGAACGACAAGGAACGCAGACTTCATGGTCTGGACGTTGTCCGGGCTCTTCGCTGGTATATTCAAAGATCCAAGGATTTTCGACGGTCTCAAAATCTTTTCGTACTGCCCTCTGGGGCCCGCCGCGGTCTGGCGGCATCCAAGACCTCCATTGCTCGATGGTTACGGGAGACCATTCGTCAGGCTTACCTAGCCAAAGGTAAATCTCCGCCGGAGGGCGTCCGAGCCCATTCCACGAGGTCGGTGGGAGCCTCCTGGGCTTGGCGCAACTCGGCTTCTTTGGACCAGATCTGCAGAGCGGCTACCTGGTCCTCCGTTCACACCTTCACAAAATTTTACAAAATTGACACGTTTTCCTCTGCGGAAGCCGCTTTTGGCCGCAAGGTGTTGCACTCTGTGGTGCAATAATGTGTCTTTTCTCTCGCTCCCACCCTGCTGTTCTGGGACTGCTTTGTTAGGTCCCCATAGTCCCTGTGTCCCCCTTGAGACAACAGAGAAAACAGGATTTTTGATACTCACCGTTAAATCTGTTTCTCTGTGGTCGATAGGGGGACACAGGGCTTCCCGCCCTATGCGAGTTTGACCATGTTGGTCTGTGTGGAATTTCTTCCTGAGTTATCTGTTCTGCCGTTAATATATTTTTATGAGCATTACTTATGTTCTTTGGTTAGCAGGTCTTTGGTACCAACTGAATACATTGGCTCTAGCCTGGGGTTAAGCCACAGTACTGGCACGCCCCCTTTTTTTTCATTTGAATAAGTGTCCTGCCTCCTGGAGGGTGGAGCTTAACCCCATAGTCCCTGTGTCCCCCTATCGACCACAGAGAAACAGATTTAACGGTGAGTATCAAAAATCCTGTTTTCCATGTATGAGGTAGCTAATAATGATATAATTAATCACTATGTGGTAATCTTCAGACAAGAATGTTTACACTTACTTTGGTTCCGGGATTAGGACTGGCTCAAATATCTCGTCCAGCTTGTGCTGTACAAGTGCCGGCATCTCACATCGGACTGTACCATTGTCATTCTCAATCTCATCCAGATCCAACTGGAACTCCCGCGGGACAGAGTGAGACGGCTCAGTGTGGCCTCCCATGTTTCGGGCTTGACTAGGGAGCAAGCAGAGGGTACTGAAATCTCAGATAATTGGATATATTCCACGAAGATCATGGTGCCTCTATTCATGGCCCATAAACAGTAATAATTAAAAAGATTCATGCACAGTTTGCGAATATGAAGCTTTCTGAATATTACTCAGGAATGGCAGATGCCTAATGCAACAACCAAAGCATGCGAGGCTTGATTCAGGGTCATTTGTATGTGGAATAGAAACATGATCTGCCTACTGGGTTATGTCTAAAGGAGTCCATCTTCAGTCACTAGGACTTACTAACTAGCACATTTCTTTGCACTCTTCTTAAAGGAGAACTAAAGCCTCCCAATAAGAAAAGCCCCTGCCTAGTATCCCCCGCATAGTTCATTATGCCGAATACATTGCTTACGTATCGGTGCAGAGTGTGCGTCCTGCAGCGGGTCGGGTACCCGCAAAAAAGTGGGCACCCTGCGGAGAGAGGGGAGGATTTTCAGTTGCGGGTATAGATGCGGTCTGGTCTAAATTTCTTAATCTTATGTAATATTGTCTATGGTTTTACTCATTTTAAAGTTTCTGTCCACGCCCACATTTGATGACATCACGTCGGGTTTGCAGCACCGGCACTTCCTTTTTGATGGTGGTCGGCAGGCGACGGATAAGGCAGTTGCGGGTCTGGGTCAGGTTGTGGATCAAAGTGGGTAAATATGCTGGTTGCAGTTAGAAATTGGTTCTGCGCAGGACTACATCATGGGGGGGCTATGGTAGTAGGATGGGGCTTTTATCGGGGGGAGTTTAGTTCTCCTTTAACAACACACTCACACTGTACACCCTAAAAACAAAAACCAATGCTGTAGCGCTGGTTTCACAAACAAAAGCCAGACTTGCTAACAAGCTTCTTCTAGAACGGATGTTTGCCTTGCACAAGTGTCTACAGACATGGATCCCACAGAAACTCAAAGTTTTGACTGAGAATGGTCAACTTCCGAAAACAACAGATTTCTAAAATAAGGAGAATGTGTGCAGAACTGGACAGGTAGTAATGGAAGGTGTTTGGAAAGGAGTGAGGTGCGTTACTTACATCCTGTAAGTGCGATACATTACTCTATCCAACGAGAAGCAGTGAAAGGACAGAAGATTTAGATGTGATATAAAGGCAAAGTATCTCCCACACCCATCAGACATTAAATCGGATTCCAACATACTTTAGTTTGGAGGACATGTCTTCCGGGGGTGCTTTGCGTAGGATGCTGGCATTGGCACTCTGCACACGCTGAGGTTTCTCCTCCACTTGCTTAGCTGGAGCCGCTGCAGCTTGCTTCTTGCCTGCACGTTTGATCCTCTCCTCTAGCATGCTCATGTCCTTCTCTGAAAGCTGAAAAGAAGAGGAAAAGACCAAATGATATGGAGCAGCAATATTGGAGCACAACATAATACAGCCAAGGAAAAAAAGAAAGCCACGCTTACATTGCCAATGAGTTTGAAGACCTGTTCTCCATGAACGTTGTACACGGTCACGATAGTGTTGAGGGCAGCGTTACGCACAGTCGTGTCTCTGTCCCCTATATGTACAGCGATCTCCTTCAGAGCTTTGGCAGGTGTGGGCTGGCACACATTCATACCGTAAGACTCCACCAAGCAACCCAGCTCCTCGAGGCACTCTGGGAAGAGAGAAGATGGGGGTTAAACTTTTAAATTTACATTTCTCCAGCAGTTTGTTTTGGGAGATTTCAGCAGTGAGCAACTACAGCCTAAAGATCTGCCATCCTAACGGTCACGCTTCAATGTAGAAATAATCTTAGCTGGTACTTTTCCAA